>OY726520.1:90034977-90634977 GCA_963383655.1 Bathymodiolus septemdierum
ATCTAAGCGCCACCTTTTAGCTCTATGATTTATTGTTTATAAATTTGTCATGAATAAATCTAAATTTCTCGTCTTGAATATTAATATTCAAAATGCATCAATAATATATCTGTCCCCAGTACAAAATGAACATGTTAGAAGAAAATGGTTAGATCTGGAGGGGGTATTGAGTGGTTGATATAAAATATTTCTATAAATTAACATGCTATTTTTGAATTTATATACAAAATAGTATGTTATATGAAGATCAGTTATATTTATCAAACTTATAATTTATATTGTAACTTTTGTTTGTACGAAAACATTGTTTGTATAAATTTGTAGTTAGAAAAATAAACAAATTACAAAAACATATATCTGAAACACTTCCCACTTGACGTTAAACGACAATTAATCAATTAACAAGATTATTTGTTCCAGATATGTTTCTTGTGAATAACTAACTAAAGTCATGACAACGACATTATTGTATAATTCAACCAAATGCATATTTAAAGAATCATAATCTGAAATATATGAATTTACGATATATGGCAAATAAATATGACTTTTATTGGGTTTATTTTTACAGTATTTGGCGTCATACTTGACAGTTAATGATGTGATTATATAACAAAGAATATTTTTATTACCATAGAGACACACGTCTGTACATAGTCAGCATTGTATAAACATACAAACTATATAAGACTATAGTTTTATTACACTAAGTGTTGCTCAATATTTAGTTTTCTGTGTAGTATTTTATATATTATTGTTTGTCCTCTTTTCTTTTGCCCATTGTATTGTATGTCCTTCTTCGCTGCTGATTATCCCTTTGGTATCTTCAAACTTTTCGTACAATGACAAATCTATGCAATTACATTTGGTGTATGCTATCTTAGTTTATTGTCAACGAAAACTGAAGATTTAGAAAATATATGAGTAATGATATAAAAGAATCAGGAATGGTTCCATGATAGTAACGCATTTCTATTGAGTACATAAGAGACCCCAAAAGATCAGATTACGGAAGGAGATTCCCTGTATATGACACAGACCTACTGGTCGTATCCTGAACAGGAAATGATATGGCTCATAACATGATGGATGTTTAGTTAGTTAATATGTAAATTGTTGACAGTATGTTCCCTTTTATCGTGAATGGTTAATACATTTATTATCCGTCCTGTTAATGGATGATACGATCAGTTGGCAATAGTGCATCAGTGCATGGTGACTGATCTGTGTGTGAATTTTCCGGTTCAGACATAATTGTAGCTCACAACATCAATGTACACACCATTTATAGTATTATACCAGGATTTCACATATCAATATACTTGGATATCTATCGCATCATCGCAAACATCGTTCTCTCTATTGTAGGTTTTATTCCATTGACAGCTATGACCTTTCTACTTTGTATACAACCCTACCACATAAACGTATCGTACAAGTTTTCATAGTTGATTAAATGGCCATTCCGTAAATCAAGCTGTGATTACATATGTTGTAACAAATATAAATCTTTTTTATCATGATAAAAGAGATAAATAGTGTAGTTGGACTTGTGATGACATAATTTATTCTATCAATTCTTTGCTAGAAAAACCTTATTGTTCTTTTTGGCAATAAAGTGTTTTGTCAAATTGGTGGAATTCCAATGTAAACGAATTGTGCTCCTCTCGTTGATGATTTATTTTCATACGATTATGAATCTCAATTTATGACTAAGCTTTAAGCACTCACTTATTGGTTTACTAAAAACAATTACTGTAGATATTTAGACGATATCTTAACTATTATTACGTTTATAAAGCAAGTTTATCCCAGGAAACGTACGTTTAATAAGGCTAACATTAAAAGCGACTCTAGTCTATTTTTTTTATTTTGAAATATCCCCTTTTCAAGGTTATTTAGCACACGCAGCTACGAAAAATAGATTTTTCTTCCCTATTGTCAATTTCCTTTTTAAGATGTTGACGCTCCTTTACTGATTTAGCCATATCATATGGCGTTTACATTTCTCAATTACTTCGTTTTGTACGTATTTGTAATAATGGTTCTGATTTTAATAACCGTAATCTCGTGAAAATAGAAAAAATAAACTTTTACACCAAGGATATCGCTTTTATAAATAATTGAAAACATTCACAAAATTGTATTACCGCTATAAAAATATTACATACAAATACAATTCTGCAGATCTGATCAAAAAGTATATTTCCCGTCCATGTTTTTATGTGGACGTAATTGACAAGGCTAAAAAGTTAATATCTAATACATCTAAAATATTATTAGTAAATGCTATGACTTAGCAACTATAGTTCCCTGTTTGAGACAGGTTTACTTTGCTAAAAATATATACAATCTTCTGGTATAACTTGTATGTCCAACTAGCAATAAATTTGTACATTTCTATTCATATTATATTACTATTTTATTTTCAATTTTGATTCCAACAAGTTGATGACCTATTTATTTTGGTCTTCTATGAAGACCATTAATTTATTTAGATGTTCATGACAATTTGATAATACATGTAAATCAATTTGAATCATCACTTTGTTTTGTCCTAAGTGTCATGGCCTTTAATCAACATACTCTACCTTCCTGGCTAGTAGTCAGGTAACCAGCGGTTGTACTGTCCATGTTTATGCTGTCATTCATTTTTTGAGATATCATGTGGTCTGGCGTAATGTCGTCCTTTGGTTTCTGCAAATAAGACAATTTTTATACAACTTCCTTTAAAAGTTACTGATTCTGTAAGTGACGGGTTAGTGAATGTATGAATGATAAACATGTAGTCATTAAGCTGCACTGAAAACATGCCGTAGATGGATCCACGTTTGGATTACAAACACTTTGATTGTGTAAGTCATTGATACACGCTCTCAAACAGCTTGTTTGTTCATAGACTTATTTAGATCGATGGCTATGTATGTTTTCATTCTAAATTCAAATGCAGTTGACACCTGAGTCGTATCAGAATATATCAAGAACTAATGTTACACAACATGCGAGATATCGATGATGCTATTTTCAAGTCGAATGCATTCAAAACCGAAGTCTAAATTTCTTAGTACATTAAAGCACACCTAGAAAAACAATTTAAAATGTAAGCATACAATTCAATTAAAACAACAATTTCCCATAACAAGATGATATTTCATTTGAATTTACATATTATTTTGTTGTTGTTGCTTAATTCGCTTTTAGCATGCAAATTTATACTTTTTAGTTGAGTTGTACTCGATTTATGTTTACTTAAGTTGACATATGTGAAGTATAAGTAAATGATTTTGTTATCTTGTACGACATGCATGCTTTACGTAGTTGAGACGGAAAATCACCCCTGTACCGCTACGGCGCTACCACCGAACTCTGACACACCCTTGTTATTCTTTTCAGGACATGCGTCTCTCATGTACTGCCGAATTCACCATCAAGAAAATCTGATTTAGTGATGTCTTTTGACAGGGTGTGAAAAAAATGAAAGACTATCTTTTCTACTGGTAGATTTGCTGGTCATGTCAGATCACGGACGTTGATAATTCCTTCATATTGCTGCAAAAGCTGCATCCAATGATCATTGGTATGCTCTATTTAGCACTGTTACATTTCTGTTGCTAAAACTCACCCATGACATGACACTGAGCTCAACAGTGAGCCTCTGTCTTACAATCCTTTAACAACAGAAAGACTCGATTCGAAAAACTCGAAGACTTCAACTAGCAAATATATAGCGTGATCCGAATTTAAGCACATACGATAGTAATTTAGTAATTGGTAATTGGCATTTTATGCACTATACTTTCAGGATAAGATAACAATTGAACGATGGCCATTTATTGAACAACACATGCAATGCAAATGTCATATCGTTTTATCAAAACAAGGGAATAATTCAAGTATCTTAAATGTGGAAATCTGTTATAATATACGGCGAAATAAAAAAAAATAAGAAAAACAATAGTGCTTGTGTTGATATTCATTCACTGCACACTATTCCATCTGGTTTATATATGAAATTGTCATCAGTATGTGTGACAGGTACCTGTGGAAAATGTTTCAACAAATATGTTACTAGATGTATATTATATTTCTTTAATTGATCAAACGAAATACCAGCGTTGTCGGCCATGATATATTTATAATACTAACGTTATTCTTTTAAATTAAGAGCAATCATATCTAATATTGAATTATCTAAATGATATTTATAAAATACGTCTTGTGGTGCTTTACTTTTGTCTAATTGTATATGATATTACATAGCAATGACGCAAATGTGTATTTATAGTCTTAATTCTAAAAACAAATTAGTTACACCTGGATCGAGTTTAATATTTCTCCCACTTATTTCCGGGTTATTTTTGCCTACTAGGATATGTTAGTTATATGGTACGGATAAAATATCTTATTATATAGATATCGATGAAATACCGTGATTGCCGAGTTAAATAAAAACGATAATTTCACTAGTGAAATTACCATTTTTATTTCACTCTCGCTATATTTCGCGCCATTTCGTTGTCGACGTCATATGAAGACTTCCAGTTTGAAACGTAAAAATTAGACGTTATTTGGCTTCGTGTACCCTTCAATTTGGATCAAATTTAACTAAAATAATATTTCAGGTAAGAATTTTAATTATGTTATTGTCATGGGTGGGTGGCGCCATGTTTTTTGAAGCGATACACATTATAGTATATCACTACGCTACACACGTAATAAAATGCATATTTATATTAAAACGATTCGAAACATTTTTTTTTATCTATATAGTATAAATAATAGAATAACTACATTTCCGGGTCGGCCAATCAGAGATATCATTCATCTTGAAGGATACATTACCATATATAATGGTTGATTGACGTAAATTATTTAAATACAAAACAAATAGGAAATAAAATGTTGAAGTACTGAGAGTGGTGTAGACGCACTGGGGATGAATATCTATAAATAGTCCAATGGTGTTATATCTGTTTGCGTTTTACATTTGAATAAGAAAAACATAGATTCGTGAGAAATTCTTGCATTTGACTTCAGTTCTGGTCCATGTTTAGAAGTTTTTTTTTTTGTGGTTGGATTATTTCAGTCTCTTTAATAAAATGAAGATATTAAGGTTTTTTTAGATCAGATTATGAAATCTAGTCTTCAACAAAAAAAAATGTACCATGTTCTTTACTACAAATGAAAACTAGAAACTTATACCATGATATTTTGAATAAAGGCATAATGTAAATTAACACAATTATTTTCTGTATCAATACTCACTAGAAGTATAAACCATGACATTCTGTATAGATGTATCCCATGATTTTCAGCATACATGTCTACAAGAAATGTAAGCAATAACCTTCTGCATAAATACCTAATACAAATGCCCAGTTCAGACGCTAACTTCCTTCTGAGTTACTGAGCAACTAGCTACTCCAGGGTAGTCCGAGATTCCTCTGTCGTCTAACGGCTTTTATGGAGTTGCTGTAGCCGTTGCACGTCAGAGCGCAATATATACGGATTACAGCCGATTTGCCATTCCAGCTCTGGGTCGGCACATTTCCGCGTTTCGTGGCTATCGGATTTTATTTTCTATCATAAGCCCTTATATAAATCGCTTCACCAATCATTTTTCTATTCATTCATAACCATCTTACCCTCAGAAAGTGGTGTTACACTCCATTACAGCACGATTTTGCCTTGGATCCTATTATTCCGCCATTTGACTTCCATTTTCGAATCTACAAACGTGATCTCGCGATACTAACTGAATGATAACAGTAACGCATTACATGATGGGAGCTACTTAATTCAGCGCACCAAATTATTTGAGCATTATTTGCATACGTAAACAACATTCAAATCACATGGAAGACCATACATTTAAGCGTATTCTACAGGACAAACAGTCCATCTATAGATCAAAGCAGAGCAGAAGGAAATAATACAGAATGTGTTGGAAAGAAAAGATTCAATGGCAGAGTGTTGCCAACGGGCTTCGGAAAGAGCATGTGCTACGTCCCCCTTTTTTGGACAAGGTACTACATCATTTTTTTTTCTTATGGTTATCTGTAATTCACTATTGCTGTTAAAATCACTACCAATCAATATAATCAACTGTATTAAATTTTATGTTAATTGTTCTGCCTTGGCAATACAAATATTTGTTTGTTTGTTTATATGCAAATCATCTCCCATGATACATTGCGGTAATCGTGGTTTTCTCGTAGTCACGTGACAAATGTTTGAAAAATGGAAGACAAATGGCGGAATCATAGGATCTAAGGCAAAATCGTGCTGTAATGGAGTGTAGCACCACTTTCTGAGGGTAAGATGGTTATGAATGAATAGAAAAATGATTGGTGAAGCGATTTATATAAGGGTTTCTGATAGAAAATAAAATCCGATAGCCACGAAACGCGGAAATGTGCTGACCCAGAGTTGGAGAAGCAAATCCGCTGTTTTCCGTATGTATTGCGCTCTGACGTCCAATGGCTACAGCAACTCCATAAAAGCCGTTAGTCGACAGAGGAATCTCGGACTACTCCAGGGGTGGTGTGAATCAGATGTGGATTCTGGAGAACTCTAAAGATCTGTTAGAATACAATAGCATTAAAACATTTGACTTATCTACCCTCTAAGCCACTATTACCCACTCAAGCCTAAAAGACAGATTAAAAAAATTAGTGCAACTATGCTTCATAAAAAGAATGTCCAACGTAGATACAAATACCTTGTCCTAGGAAGGGACAAATTTTATTTTCTTAAAACAAACAATATGATTCTATCAAAAGGTTCTCTAAAACTGGTGTCATCAAAATGCTCGATATTTGGATTGACAACTTATTTATTACGTTTGGTAGACGTGTTTTTCACCGACAGTCAGATTACCCACGAGTACAAATTGTGCTCTTTTCTCGTCGAATGGTTTCTTTCTTCTTACGATGCAGACTTCATACAGGGGAATTCTCAAGAAAAACGAAAAGGAAGCTAGCCCGATCCTTTAATTTCACGTTCCGCAATAAAGATGATTTTCTTCCGCTAAATAATTGTAAGTTTGGTGATTTTGTTGATTGCATTGAGCTTGAAATAAAGGATACCACATGCACAACTAGGTCTGCTTCATGCCTTGACCTACACCTCGAAATTAACAGTTAAGATCGAAACCTTACGACAAAAGAGATTATTTCAATTTTCCCATTGTGAACTTTCCATTTATAGCAACATGCCAGCAGCACCTGCATATGGAGTATTTATCTCTCAGTTGATCCGATGTTCTAGAGCTTGTGGTTTCTACTGAACCAAGGGTTCCTATTGGTTAAGTTGAAGTCATCACTTCGACAGTTTTGCGGTAATGCAGTCATGACTTGGTTAACTGTTACGGAATATCTGTGTCACAAATGACCACGGATATGCTACACCTGGCATAACCACTTTCCGGTCCTTACCTCATTCATGACTTATCGCCGGGTTTGTAACTAGAGTAATACGACAGGTGCCATTAGTGGATCAGGAACTGCTTACTCTTCCAAAGCACCTGCGTTCGGCCCCGTTTTGTTTTTACTTGTCTTAGTGGGATTCGTGTCCAATTACATGTCTTAACGTTATTAGTTCCGTGTTGTGATGTCCGCTACTATTTCCGCATAAAAACGATGTTCGATTCCATGTCAGATGATGTTCGTATCGCTCAACAGTAGCACCTCGGGTGTCGCTAGTGTAGCAGGATCTGCTACCCTTCTGGAGCACCTGAGTTCATCCCCGGTTTTTAGTGGGGATCGTGTTACTCGATCTTTAGTTTTCTATGCAGTGCTTTGCAGATCGTTTTTTTTTTTGTCCTTTTGTCCTTTTTTCTTTGGCCATTGCGTTGTCTGTCCTCCGATTTGCGGATTTTGATTACTCCTTTGGTATCTTCAAACTCTTCATTTTAATCTTTGAACTTCAGATTGCAGAAAACAATCCAATATGTCTTCATCTCACCTCCAATCAACTCAACAAATTCTCGCAAAATTTCTCATTGTTTTGGATTTATTTAAAATGTCAAGTCTACCTTAGAATTTATAGATTGATGATGTTCAAATCCGTTGTTATCTATTTAGATATTTTATTTTGTATTTATAGAATAATAGATATTTAAGACAAACCGATGCTTGTATAACATAGTCATTACAATGTGGAAGCTTCAACATATTTGTATACTGAAATGCTTGCCACCTGCCAGTCGTCATTAGAGACATTAAGTAATGATCATAACATTTATCACTACTGTCTGGAAACATTCCTTTGTAATGGTTTTCCCTTTTATCATTGTATTCATATAAATTAGGATATATTTAGGAATGTTATAGCATTTAATATTAAACAGACCATAGAACTGACTAAATAGGGAACATTGCGATAAAACATTCAAGATATAAGCATAGTGTATGTAACAAAAAATAAAAATGTAAGGAGGAAAAGTTATATTAAAGCAATATATAACCATTATAAAAGGCATAGATCATTATATAAATAGACATGTACATTTATATATTGAATCGTTACCTTTTCATTTCATAGGGTCATGCAAATCTTTTCTCGTCATATTAAAACTAAGGTTCATTTCTCTTGGGCATAGCACAAATATATCAAGTAAAGTCGCTTGCATTCTCTACTCGTCTTAAAAATATAAGAGGTCAAGTCGCTTACATCCCATGCATGTGATACAAATATATTTGTACGAGTCGCTTACATCACTATATGTACAGATATATTTGTACGACTAGTTTACATCACTATATGTACAGATATATTTGTACGAGTCGCTTACATCCCTAATCGTGATACAAATATATTAGAAAAGGAGTCGCTTATATTCCCTATATATCACATCAATAAATGCAGAATAATCGCTTAATTCCACACATGTTGTAGACATATTTTAGAAAGGGACATTTATATTCCATACTGGCAAACAGATATTTGAGGTATAGTTGCTTACATTCCCTACTCTTACAAATCGTACGTTCTTTCCTCATTCATGACTTCATTCATCACCGGAGTTTTAACAAGAGTAACACGACAGGTGCCGTTAGTAGAGGAGGAACTGCTACCCTTCCGGAGCATCTGAGTTCATCCCAGTTTTAGTGAGGTTCGCGTTGCTCAATCTAGTTTTCTGTGTAGTATGTTGTCGACCATTATTTATCTGTTTGCCCTTTGGATCATTGTGTCGTCTGATTACCGCTTTGGTATCTTAAAACTTATCGCAGGCGCTGTGCAAAACGTTGCGAAACTCTGAGGAAAAAGGTCATTCCGACCCTTACACATCGTAAACATTTATGAGGACGAATCGTTTATATTCCAACATATCACACAAATATTAAGGGGAGAGTCTCCTATGTTTTCTAAGCGTTGTATCAGGAATTGCTTCGTATATAATGTATTGGACGTGATTATATGTTTGACTGTTTGTTTTATTGGTTTCGCGTCAAATGAGCAGTATTTCAGTTATATTGACGACTTGTGTTTTATTGATTGATTTATTGGTCAATGTCATGTGGGCAGTATTTCAATTATATTGACGACTTGTGTTTTATTGATTGATTTATTGGTCAATGCCATGCGGGCAGTATTTCAGCTATATTGACGACTTGTGTTTTATTGATTGATTTGTTGGTCAATGTCATGTGGGCAGTATTTCAGTTATATTGAGGACTTGTGTTTTATTGATTGATTTATTGGTCAATGCCATGTGGGCAGTATTTCAGTTATATTAATGACACAGCTGCTGAGACAAAAGTTATTTAAACAAGGATAATTTGCTCCTACCTTGAAGTCATTGCTACAAACATTATATGGTCGTCATCGCGATCTGGTTACGAAATATCCATATTTCAAATAACAATGGATCTTTTAATGTATACTTAGATTTTTTCATTTCTCTCTCACTGGCAAGAATTTGACCAAACTTGACTGTATATATGAGTAACACGGTAATTTCTTATAAGAAGCAGGGGCTGCTTACCCTTCGCGAGCACAAAAGTTCACCCCACGTTTTTGGTGAGGTCCGTGTTGCTCATCTTTCTCCAGTCTTATTTACGTTGTTTGTGTTTGTTTGCGTATAGTGGTGTCCAACACATATTGTATTGCGGGGTTTTTTGAGGAGTTTTTTGTTTTTGTTTTTGTTTTTGTTTTTGTTTTTTTTTTATTTGTCTTCGTCTTGTGTCTTGTGTACCCAATGTTGTCAGTTTCTCTGCATTGTCCATTCTTGATTGCCCCTTCGATTTTCCTAACGTTTACTTCTATGTTACATTGATTGCTTTGTTGTTTAACATCAAATGCACAGTATTTCAGTTATATTTGCAAGTTGTGTTTTAATGATAGTTTTGACGGCATCTAGTTTGTCACTTTAAATTAAAATTCACAGAACTTTTGAAGACTGTTGAATTGGACAACGCTAAGAGAGCCACATATCAATGGTACTGTGGAATCTGTCCAATTCGACACACTAAGGGACCAAAGAAATGTGTCGGATTGTACAGGATGTTGGAAAACTCAGGTTTCACTTTAGGTTAACAGAAGTATGAATAAGAGAAGAAATTGTGTATATTCGATTAATGTAGGACGGTTTAAATAATTAGAACTATTATGTAAATGCGTATTTATCAATGTAAATGAAAAAACATTTAATATGTAATTTATGTCACAATTAAGATATTTAGAACAATTTAAGAATATGTCTGATAATACTGTTGTGAAATTTATTCCATGAAATTATAGAGATTTGATCAGTGACATTTTCTAGCAAGGCTTCACACCAATCAATTAATTGCTGTTTCTCCTCTCATACCATTTTATCATTGTTGTCATTGTCAGATTTTTTTTTCGTATCAGTGAGTCTCTTTTTCGTAGCAATTGATACTTAAATACCTTTTTTAATACTTAAATAATAATTTTTTACAAAGAAAATGACAACAATTACCCATAACCCTTATTAATAAACTTCTAATTACCTGCCAATCAATAATAAGTTCAAATGATAATTAATTTGTGTACACAATCAAGTCAATTTGTTAATGACCGCCACAATATAAATGAAATGTTGTTGAAAGTGACGTTAAACACCATAAAACCCAACTCAATTTGTTAAATGATTTATATTTAATATCATACAAAGGAAGCATGGTAATTAAGTTAAGTGGAAGATTAAAGGGAAAGACAGGAATAACTAAGTTTAATTAATAAAACTGAGACCAGAAAACAGTGTCGGATGTTAGAAGATACTGCTAATAAGTGACAGGTTTCTCAATAGACAAGGTTTTTTTAACAAAAAGTGTTAAAGAAATATCTTGAGACCAACATTTTTTGTCTAATGTCACAGGATGTCGGAAAACTCAGGTGTCGGATTGTACAAATTCCACTGTATTACCTTTTTCAATACTAGGATGTGAATGGTGTCATGGATTTACAAATCACAGCTTGAAATAATAAAACAATTATAGCCTTTTTATATCGCCCAATACATGTTTTTATCGAACTCGGATTTCGTCCTCTGTCGATATGCTTTCATCGGGTATATAAAAACATTTATTGGCTTCATCTAAAGGCTATAATTGTATAGCATCATGTCTCGTCAGTTGTGTAGACCACATTACTCGACACTATTGCGTCTCGTAGTTATACGGTTTACACAATAGACTCGACAAGATGCAAACAGTTGTACCAACACAATATATATATAATATGCATATACCAAGACGTTGTTTATATACTTGATACTTTACAAGGCGTTGTTCTTTTATTTGAATTTCTGAATTTGATATACTCATGAAAAAAGGCGTGCTACTGTATTTGAATAGTAAACTAAGTAAAAAGGTGGGCGGGGTAATCAAACGATAATATGTTGTGGCCTACTGACCAATCGTAGAATGTGAAAATTGTCACGTATTTTCCGACTTCTAAATGACACAGCAGTAATTAACGGGACAAATGATGTGGTACTACATCCGGTCATATAAAAGATCGACGACTGTACGATCATCAAAACCATCGCTACATCACAAATCTTCTTTTTTCAATGTGATATCACGTCATTTAACTGGACTAATTGAATGCCCTCTATCGGGTAGTGTTCACTCGATGCCGATGTGTACAATTATTCCTTGTTACAAAATATTGCTGTTAATACCTTTACATATATTTGAAAAAACAATGCTGGATTATGAACAATCTACGCGCATGTGGTTCTATTTAAATATTGCAGGATGGTGCTAGATTATGAGCTATCTGTGTAGTCCTATTGAGATATTGCGGGATGTGTGAACATTTTTGCGGGCAAAGTGGTTTATGTAGGGATCTTGCTTTGCTCAATATATTGTCTTTACTGTTTGCTAACCGCCTACAACCGAAATTATTGCGCGTGACAATTAACATTGGCATTTTGAGATAACAATATTCTTGAATGACTCAAAATAGAACATGAATTGCTTACTTGATGGTGACATATTGATTACAAATAGGGTAGAAATATTATTCCATAGTGAAAATCATGGTCAATTATTGAATCTCATGGGAGGATGTACTAGTAATTAAAAACGACTGCTTACATAACATTTCTGATAGAACTGTGTTATTTCCCATATCATTTTAACTGTAGGTGTAATTGTATTAATTACCGGTATTCACCAAATTGTCTCTATTGTTTTAAGTCCAATTATGGTATTTGAATAATAACGCCTCGCTGAATTGCCACGTCAACTGTATTTCATTATATGGTATATGAATAATCACGCCTTGCTGAATTTCAAAGTCAACTGTATTTCATTTTCTAAAAATAATCCACACCTCACATTGCTTAATATATTCATCCTTTAGTTCGAAAACTGCGAAACATTATTTTTTATGATAATATGTGGTGTTTTGAGGGGAAGCCAATCTGTGCAAGTTTTATTTAATCGTTTATTTATATGTATTGCCGTAATCTCGTTACTCCCGACACATGGTTGTGTCTGTTCTAAGTCAGAGCCTAGATTTCTAATCTCGTGTTCAGTGAGTTAAGGTCAGAGGTGATTGTTTGCTTTGTTGATATTAGTGGAATTATTGACTATCACTGTTTCAATTTTTCATAATGGCTGGATGTCATCAATTTAATTGATACATCTATTCAAAGACATGTTCTTAACACGCTTAATAACATCTTAGTTCAGTGTCTCAACCAGATGTGGACACGTTTCTGGTGTATGACGTGAATCGTTGTTCACTGACCTCTGATGTAATATTCACAGATTCACAGAGTGCATTAATTGGTCCTGCTATTGTGCTATTCATGTTTATGTTCTCATTCATTTTTGTGATAGTATGTGGTTTTTTGTTTTAGTGGAAGTGATTTTGTGTCGGTATTTTATTGTTTGTGCATATCTGTATTGTCATTGAAGATCCAATTATCAAGAGGAATTATGATCCCATTATCCTATTTAACCCCGTCACATTTTTGTGCCTGTCCAAAAGACCTGTATCTCCATTGTCGCATGTCTTGCTTTTTGGTTTTCAATGATTTGAGGTGAGAGGTAAATGGTTTTTTTTTTTGTCTCTAGGTTTTCAATGATTTGAGATGAGAGGTGAATGTTCGTTTTGTTTGTCTCTAGATTTTCAATGATTTAAGATGAGAGGTAAATGTTCGTTTTGTTTGTCTCTAGGTTTTCAATGATTTGAGGTGAGAGGTGAATGTTCGTTTTGCTTTTCTCTAGGTTTCCAATGATTTGAGATGAGAGGTGAATGTTCGTTTTATTTGTCTCTAGGTTTTCAAGGATTTGAGATGAGAGGTGAATGTTCGTTTTGTTTGTCTCTAGGTTTTCAATGATTTGAGGTGAGAGGTAACTGTTCGTTTTGTTTGTCTCTAGGTTTTCAATGATTTGAGTTCCAATCATCGAGAAGATTTACCATCATACAAACAGTCAAAAACTTAGTACACCTTACCGTACCGATAGAGAGTTGTTTTGGATTGAGGAGTTAGGTACTGCAATGCCTTACGGCTGCAATGATAATATCAAAGGAGTGGAAAATTTGTCAAGTCCTGGATGCAGCGATATCAACGTGATGAGCCTTTTTAATACTAATCCAAGAGCTAAACGTAGCCATGGTCATAAAAGAATTCAACATCCGAATGTTAAAAAGTCCTCTAAACCAAGACCGTTACAAGATACTTTTAATGATTGACTTTCTAATATACAGAAACCTCTTGGAATTCATCACATTCGTACAATCTTATTTTCACTACCTGTAAACTACCTCAAAGATCTGAGGGATTTTGGACTTGACAAAGGAGGCGTAGATCCTTTTTCTCCTAAGTACAGATTGTCTAGTATTATATGTGACGAGGCGTCTTTTCGTCTTTTCAAACCAGTTCGATCTGAACCTCTTCATGATAACAACAGAAAATTCATCCACATTTCGTTTGCTAACAAAGGAATCGATGTTATTAACATCAGCAGCATTCTTAATAGAAAAGAGGTCGTAAAAAAAAGTAATAACAAAATTACCGAACTCCGAACAATCTTACAAAGGGAAAGTCAAAACTCATAATTATATAAACAGACAAAATCAGTCAACAACCGGAAAACTGTCAAAACCGTAATGACCCTGACTTGGTACAGGCATTTCTAAAGAAATGGTGGGTTGAATCAGATTTTAAGGCGCCAAACCTCCCGCTCTCATTACGGTTCAAAGGTTCCGGCTGTCACTATAACAGTATCTAAATACAGGAACAAAATAGGTAAAATAGTTGTCAAAGCAGTACCATATTCGGTGACGTAAATGTCAAAAATATTTTTACGTCACACATTGATAAAAAAATTTCCTTGACATTTTTCTTGACTTCTTTATCTTTATACATTTTCACTATGTGAAAATTCCCCCATATTTCAAAAATCTATCTGTTCCCATTGTCTCCTGTAGCTACACTAACAGCAATAGCCGTAAAATGTTCAACTACAAAGAAGCATTGCAAGATATTAACATAGAAGAGTACCTCAAGAACCCTCTGACTTGTGACTGCTCCCACTCTCCTTTTCAATACAACCCAAATGGACATGTAATCACTGATGATCTGAATATCATTCAACATGAGAGTCTCCGAAAGGTGATTTCTCATGGTCCTAAATTCAGGGAACCTCAACACATCAATTGGAAACATAGTTTCAAGATAATTATGGATGCTGTTGACGATTATGCCAGATGGTGGATAAAGAGAGAAGTAGACCAAGATGCTGAGTTAGAGTCCTTGTCAGACTGGGTTAGAACAATCAAGTCTCTAGTACAAGGTCGGATTCGCAAACTCAAAAATTGTGTTAATAGTCGACCTAAGTCTGTATTTAAAGACCAAGAAGCTGTTAAGTGTCTTTCCTCTCTTCATAACAAATATGTTATCGTTCCTGTGGACAAGGCTTCCAACAACATCGTGTTTGTATGTAAATCATATTACTACGAATGCCTAATCAAGGAATTATGCATAAATAACAACACCTCTGGTAATACCACATACAAACCAACTTCGTTCGACAAAGATGAAATCCTAGATACCCACAGATCCGTCATGACCTCTTTAAACATTCCCTCTGGTAAAGAGTCTGAGGATTTACCTTATTTGTATTGGATACCTAAACTCCATAAGACACCATACAAAGAAAGGTACCTAGCGGGATCATCAACTTGTTCGACGAAAGAATTGTTTATTCACCTGACAAAGATTATGTCTGCAGTAAAAGAGGGACAACAGAAATATTGTGAAACTGTTTACTCGCGTAGTGGCATAAATCACATGTGGATTTTTTTTAAACTCTAAAGCTGTTTTGGATAACCTTAAATCAAGATCTTTCTCTCAGGTATCCTCCATCAAAACTTTTGATCTTTCTACTCTGTATACCACCCTACCGCATGGCAAATTAAAAACCCGCTTAAAAGAAACCATTCACAAAACTTTTAGTCATAGAAACGATGGCTCAAAATGTGTTGTATTAGGCTACAATTCCACATATTTTTCAAACCAAATTCAAGAAGGTAAAACATGCTACTCCGAGGAACAAGTGATCAGTATGCTGGAGTTTTTCATCGATAGCATATTTGTTTCCTTTGGAGAGGCACTGTTTCAGCAGGTCGTCGGCATACCAATGGGTACGAATTGTGCCCCCTTCTAGCCGATTTATTTTTATATTCATATGAGTCGGACTTTCTTCAAAATCTTGTAAAAGATAAGAAGATTCATGAAGCTAGAGCCTTTTATTTCACATACAGCTATATTGATCACGTTTTATCTTTCAATAATCCTAGATCTGCAGAATTTCTTCCATTGATATATCCTCCAGAGATGGAAATTAAAGCACAGATACAGCTTCGTCCGCATCATTTTTGGACTTATACCTCGAATTTGACGACAGTGGTCAACTCAGTACTAAAATTTATGATAAATTTATGACTTCAATTTTAAAATCATAAATTTTCCAAATATGTGCAGCAAAATACCAGCTTCTCCTGCATATATTGTGTTTATATCTCGCAATTGATTCGCTATGCAAGGTCCAGTAGCAATTATTCTGATTTCTTGAAACGTCATCTTTATCTGAGAAACAGGCTACTGGACCAGGGCTATAAAAAGATTCGCCTTATTCGGTCTCTTAAAAAGTTTATATTCCGATACCAAGATCTTGTCGAAAAATATTCTCTCTCTGCAGAGACGATAATAAACGATGGATTTTCATAAAGTAAATATGGAAAATGTATAAAGATAAGGATTAAGTAATCGTGGTTTAGACATGACGTCATTCAACATCTCATTTGAAATCAAATTGTGTAAGAAGATGACCGTTTAGTTAAATCGTTCTGCAGAGACGATAATAAACGATGGATTTTCATAAAGTACTGCGTTGACTACTATTATACCTAATGTGTCCCAGTATTATTAAAAATGCTGTTATAGTGACAACCGGAACCTTTTAACCGTAATGGAAGCATGAGGTTTGGCGCCGTAAAATCTGATTCAACCCACCATTTCTTTGGAAATGTCTGTACCAAGTCAGGGCCATTGCGGTTTTCCCAGTTTTCGGTTGTTGATAAGAGTAATAACAAAATTACCGAACTCCGAACAACTGATTTTGTCTATTTGTTGACATATGAGTTTTGCCTTTCCCTTTGAAAGATTGCTCGGTGTTCGGTAATTTTGTTATTACCCTTATTTGAGATCAGAGGTAAATGTTCGTTTTGTTTGTCTCTAGGTTTTCAATGATTTGAGGTGAGAGGTTTATGTTGACAGGTGTTCGTTTTGTTTGTCTCTAAGTTTTCAATGATTTGAGATGAGAGATATACGTAGGCAGGTGTTCGCATTGTTTGTCTCTAAGTTTTCAATGATTTGAGGTGAGAGGTTTATGTAGGTAAATGCTCGTGTTGTTTGTCTCTAGGTTTACAATGACTTGAGGTGAGAGGTATACGTAGGTAGGTGTTCGCATTGTTTGTCTCTAGGTTTTCAATGATTTGAGGTGAGAGGTATACGTAGGTAGGTGTTCGCATTGTTTGTCTCTAGGTTTTCAATGATTTGAGGTGAGAGGTTTATGTAGGTAGGTGTTCGCATTGTTTGTCTCTAGGTTTTCAATGATTTGAGGTGAGAGGTTTATGTAGGTAGGTGTTCGCATTGTTTGTCTCTAGGTTTTCAATGATTTGAGGTGAGAGGTTTATGTAGGTAGGTGTTCGCATTGTTTGTCTCTAGGTTTTCAATGATTTGAGGTG
The DNA here is from genome assembly GCA_963383655.1 of Bathymodiolus septemdierum. Classification (NCBI taxonomy): domain Eukaryota; kingdom Metazoa; phylum Mollusca; class Bivalvia; order Mytilida; family Modiolidae; genus Bathymodiolus; species Bathymodiolus septemdierum. Next base: position 90,052,714 of record OY726520.1, read on the forward strand.
AGAGGTTTATGTAGGTAGGTGTTCGCATTGTTTGTCTCTAGGTTTTCAATGATTTGAGGTGAGAGGTTTATGTAGGTAGGTGTTCGCATTGTTTGTCTCTAGGTTTTCAATGATTTGAGGTGAGAGGTTTATGTAGGTAGGTGTTCGCATTGTTTGTCTCTAGGTTTTCAATGATTTGAGGTGAGAGGTTTATGTAGATAGGTGTTCGCATTGTTTGTCTCTAGGTTTTCAATGATTTGAGGTGAAAGGCTTATGTAGGTAGGTGTTCGCATTGTTTGTCTCTAGGTTTTCAATGACTTGAGGTGAGAGGTTTATGTAGGTAGGTGTTCGCATTGTTTGTCTCTAGGTTTTCAATGATTTGAGGTGAGAGGTATATGTAGGTAGGTGTTCGCATTGTTTGTCTCTAGGTTTTCAATGATTTGAGGTGAGAGGTTTATGTAGGTAGGTGTTCGCATTGTTTGTCTCTAGGTTTTCAATGATTTGAGGTGAGAGGTTTATGTAGGTAGGTGTTCGCATTGTTTGTCTCTAGGTTTTCAATGATTTGAGGTGAGAGGTTTATGTAGGTAGGTGTTCGCATTGTTTGTCTCTAGGTTTTCAATGATTTGAGGTGAGAGGTTTATGTAGGTAGGTGTTCGCATTGTTTGTCTCTAGGTTTTCAATGATTTGAGGTGAGAGGTTTATGTAGGTAGGTGTTCGTTTTGTTGTTATTGTTACTCGTTACTGCTTAAGCTTTCTTTCCATAATCTGTGAATGATGCTTCTACACGTGCTTCACTAGTGGCTGAGAAAATTTCATCCTATTTTTCCGCTGTTTCCAGAATTGTTTATTTTGGGGGCGGGGAATAATGTGACAAACCTATAGACTGTTAATTTATTATTTTTTCTAATGTCTTCTGTATTCAAATATCAGACTACATTGTTCAATATGTTTATTTTCAACTTGTTACTCGTAACATGTGACAATGACAAATTTACATACGACGAAAATGTTGATATTTTTTATTATGATTTTGAATATATAGTAAGGTCTAATAGTTTCTTAATACAAATGTATATAGATTGTATTAAACAAAATATGACGCATATCACGTAAATTTCCACTCGACTCTGTTTTATCTTTTTTCAAAGGTTAGATTCGTCACTTTTGATATTATACAAAATTTTAAATGCAATTAAAAAATCATTATAAGAGTGAATTCAATTCAAGCTTTGATTTACTTTCCAGCTTTGAAATAAAAATCAATATGCTTTAATATTTAAAAAATAGTAATTATTTATTTAAGTTTTATTTCATGCTTGGGTGTATTTATCCGGATATGTGTATTGCATACAGCATTACATCATCTGATCGCTCCATTGGACATTATTTACAAACACTTTAGCGCCTCCTATTTTATGTCGTAATACCCATAAGTCATAGCGATTTACTATTTCCGGTTTGACGGATTTTGACGGATTTTTTCAATGAATAAGGGTAATAACAAAATTACCGAACTCCGAATGCATCCAGGCGTTAATGTAGCGACCATCGAGAGCTTAATATAACGACTGGATTATTCGGGTTAGCCCAGTGTAGACAACTTTCAGCAGACTTGCTATTAATATTTGTACCGAATTTACTTTATTTACCTTGTTAACTTGATCGATTTGATTGTTGGAGTTTTATTACCACTTTATACACATTTGTATAATCCCATTGCAGACAGTTTTATTGAAGGAAACATATTACCCAGAGAAAACCACCATCCTTCGATGAGTAACTACCAAACCCTAATGATTTATTTCGGTATCCGAAGACTGACAAAATTGTCTCTCCAGACCTTCGACAGCTATTTTTTTCTGCAGACGACTGATAGCGTATTCATTATTTACTCTTGACGGAGTGGATAGCGTTATTTCCCGGATATATAATAACCTGTTATATTATTTCACGCCAGGTGAGAATTTGAAGAAAACAGGGTTATTTCCGTGTGATAACGAGTTTTATCCCCGGTTTGAAAATTATAACAACTTTTGATTGATTAAAACCCCGGGTAAAACCCATATTCCCGGGTGTTGCTAGGCCATATTACCGGGTGTAACTAGCCATTTAACCAATCAAATGTTGTCATAATTTTCAAAACGGGGATAATATGACGTTAATGCTCGAGAGGTTGCGCTCCAAAATCAAACTTAGTTCATTTTGGCTGTATATTGAATATAAAGCTGTTACTTTGATCAACTGTAGGGTACTACTCCCCTATCCCGGTAAAAAACACTCGAACTTTCATATTTTTCACTTAATCTTTCCAAAAACAAAGAAAACGTCACTTATACGTGGGTCACCGGGGTTCAAAATGTCTTATTTTTGACTATAACCGGGGATACATCCTCAGGACAAATACGGGGCAAATATCCGTATTTGCCCTCATATATCCGTATTTGCGGCATGGGTAGATTTTACAGTTTCTAACGTCATTGTACAGATCGACATTGTTTGGTATATTTTTGAAACCAGACTCGAAACAAAAATATTTGCAAGTTGAACAAAATATATTTTTTGCAATATAAAAGTCAATGCTTGGAAAAGGTCAATGTAAAATATGTGTTAAAAAGATTATGACATGAAATTTTCCATATCGTCTCTGGTATCAACCCTCGACCCATATCTGGCCTCCAGCTTCGCTGTCGGGCTTGACATGGGAGTCTCGGGCTAATACCAGGGCCGATATTGAAAATGTCATGTAATAATCTCTTAATCTCACGGCAGTCGAGAAGTTGAAAACAATTACCTGAATAAAATAATGTCACGTGGTGCTATTTAAACAAATCGTATTCATTTTTATAATATATGATGTAATATTTATAGATTAATGCATGCCCTTTTCCATGTCAGGACTGGTATCCCGAGAAACCGATATCGGCCAGAAGGCTTTAGCCCAAGGGTCGATATCGGTCGAGGGATGATAACAGTCCTGATATGGAAAAGGGCATGCATTAATCTATTTATCACATATTTCAACATTGAATTAAAAAGAACATTTAGTTAACTTCCTAAACAGACACCAAACTTATGGATATGAGTGCATGACCTTCAGTTTTTTTGGCGGAAGAAACTGGAGTACCCAGAGGAAACCATGGCAGGAAACTGACATACATTATAACATATGACATGAGATTCTGAATTTGTCCATCAACATACCATGCTTATCATATTCTTCTTTCTTTTTGGATCTTACCGATAACCAAAATCGAGCAAGATACATATCAAGATTTTGCTTCTCGATTTCTTCTGGCAGTCTTGTTTCATTATTTGTTATCAACCACTCCTTGAAAATATGTGTATCCGAATTTGTCTTTCTTTTAGTGTTAGGATTTTTCATGCTTTCGACAAATCTTCCTTCGATAGACGCAGACATTTTGCAAACAACAAATGACAGATGGACGGAAGTGACGTAATTGGGGCTCACGAGAGGCTTGATACCGTGTTATCAGAGTTTTGCCCCGATATCTGCCCCGGGGCTGTTATCGCTGTGGCACTTCCGGCGTTTACGTATGAGCAAAATTGACGTTATTACTTATAAATATGGGATAAAATGGCTTATCTAATTTCTGTATAATTTGTAGATATTGTTTAACATGTTCTCGTGACTGAATATGCATTAAATATTTACCGCGACGTTAAGCAACCAACAATAAATCAATCAATGGATAGGGTATGCAATATTTACTAACAACGAACACTCAACCAGATTGTGTCATTTTAATTAATTGATTTAATATTGATAGAATACATCTGTATTTTGTAAAAATATTGCCGATAGATTCAATACAAGTTCTTGTGTTCTCGATTGTTTCCGGTTATATACTCGTGTCCTTGAATTGATGTCCATGAATACCTCAGCACGACAGTGGTAAAACTGAATACATCCAAGTCCATTGCAACTTTTATGCGGGATCCATTAATGCATTTGTACATAACCTAAAATTTCTTTAGCATCGTATAGTTGTTGGTGATATTGCTATTTCGAATGGTTTTATTAAGAGTAGCACGACAGGTGTAACTGGTGAAGCAGGAACTGCTTACATCACGATGCACCCGAATTCGTCTCCGAATCTTAATGTTGTTTGTGATGTTCATGTTTTCCTGTTACATGCCTACTTATTTTCAGTTCCATGTTGTGATGTTCGTGTCTCGATACCTTTGTTATATTAGTTATGAGAAATAAATTTATTATTACCGGTATTATGCTACGATTTAATCATAAAGACGATGTTCGTTTCGAATTCGTCTCCACTTTCAATTGTTTGATATCAGGTTAATGTTTTACTTATTATATTTGCATGTATTTACGTATACTGGTTTCCAAGACGGGTGCTACAAGTGGAGTAGGAACTGCTTACCTTTTTGGGGCATCTGAGTTCACCCACCCTCTATTTTTGGTGGTGTTCGTGTTACTTAATATTAACTTTTCTGTGTAGTGTTTTGTGGGTCTCTGTTTGTGTTTTTGTCCTGATTTTATTTGGTCGTTGTATTGTCAGTTCTATTGTCAGATTTGTGGCTTCCGATTGTCACTTTGGTATCTTCAAACTTTTCTTGCAGAAGGAAGAATAACATTAAAATCCTCGTTTGAACGTACATATCAGCAGCATGGATTTTTCTGTGTCGAGGTTTGCATAAAAACAACCCAGAAGTTGGACGATTCCGTGTTAGCAAAAACGATACGAGTCGATCTTTTCTATTCAAAAAACGTCAATGTTCATTAAAATATATCGGTTTCATTATTCTATCTGATGTTCTAATTCACAAAATCTGATAATTCCACGTATCATAGTTGTTTTACGTTGGACTTATTCGTCGTCCAGTCAATTCCCAATTTAAGTCACAAGGGTAAAATTGCTGCCCGTAACTAATGCTTATCCATTTTTTTTTAAAAGTGACGTAATGCAGTATACAAAACACAAACCATATTAGAAGTTTTCAATCAATAGTATTTCTCTCTGCTATATGGATCTCTACCTATGTATATGAGAATGAGACTTACTGGTGGTTGTACATCTAGACAAATGCATCATCTTCAGAATTACAAGAAAATTTAACATATTACAACATCATTACATTGGGTTAGGGAGTTATGGTGTTTTAACAGCACTTTCAACAATATTTCAGCTATATCCTGGTGGTCAGTTTTATTGGTGTAGGCCCCTAACTACATTGGAGAACGCATGTTAAGTAAATATCTATGAATAGTATTGTAACCAGTGCCGGATTTAGATAAAGAGAGGCCCTAGGCTATTCCACTTGTGAGGCCCCTCCCAATTCCCCATCTTCACGACTGGAGGAAGATGGAAGTGTGTTTAATCAATTTCAATAAAGGCGACGATGATGAGGGGTGTTTAAAATTCTACATTATTCTGAAATAGATTGCAACTGTGTAAGGAACATTACTGTAGGGTTGTTTAGAAAGTACAGTACGTTATGACAGCATAAGTGTGAAAGTTCAATAACAGTGTTAAAATAATATACACCTCGAGCCTATAGGTAAATCCAGCACTGATTGTAACACGATTTAAAATGGAACACATGGTACACTGACCAGAACATTAAAACTAACTGAACTACTACATTCGTTTGACGAAATATCAAAATTAATTACCAATTTGTTATAAAGAGAGAAAGAGAGAGAGAGAGAGAGTCTTATCAGTATATTGTCAAACCAAAATTATAATAATATCGCTCCTTTTGAGATCTTACATGTCTGACAATACGTACAAAGCTACAAAAGGGTGTTCAACAGAAACAATGATATTATGTTAAATCTGGATATTACAGATTTTGTATCAATTCTGTTTACTTTTGTTACTTGATTTAAAATACAGACGTGTTTATCCTAGAATCACAGCCGTAACGAGGGTTCTTGGTATTCGATAAAAAATGCACGTAATTTTGTGTCTAATATTTAAAGTGTATTAAGTAATGACGTGTGATGTTTAAAAATGTATTATAGAAATATTTTACTTAAAAAAATACAAATAAATATATCTTAAATAATCGGTGGTTTTTAAACAAATATTCATTTAAAAATTTAATATTTACGTTTGCTTTACGTCATAAAACATTACACAATAGTATTTATTATACCTCATTATATATTTTCTAAATAAAATTAAATGCAGATAAAACAAGATATGATTATAATCTAACGATTATGAAGTCTCCCAAACCGGTCACAGACAACCAGTTTAAAAAATAAATTAAAAACTACCTTTGAAATCGAACAATGTTGAATTTTTGCGGTATTGTGACGGCCATTTTGAAAATGGCGACCGGTAGAAATTTTTCAATGTCGGGAATCAATTCAGGACGTTGAAATCGAACAATGTTGAATTTGTGCGGTATTGTGGCGGCCATTTTGAAAATGGTGCCGGTAGAAATTTTTCGATGTCAGGAATCATTTCGGGACATCATAATCTACCCACATATGAAATGTCGTTGAAATCGGACAATGTTGAATTTGTGCGGTATTGTGGCGGCCATTTTGAAAATGGCGACCGGTAGAAATTTTTCAATGTTGGGAATCAATTCGGGACATCATTATCTACCCACATATCAAATTTTGATGATATCGGGCAATGTTGAATTTTTACCGCCCATTTTTTATACCGTGTTTTGGCAGCCATTTTGAAAACGCAGAATTGCTCCTCTAATGGTGACCTATCACTATGTCAAATGCTATGTCTCTATCATTATTCATTTAGAAGTTATCAACATTAATGTACGAAATTTCAACTTTCCCATAGGATTCTATAGTAACCCCCACCCCCTTTGACCCCCTTTACCACAAAGCTGAAAATTTTAGGACCAACTAGAAACATATATCTATAACTCCACAGAGTTTCATGAAATTCTGTCCAGTAGTTCCTGAGATCTGCCGTGGACAAGTGGACAATAATTACTATTTTGCACATAAAAATCCAATTGCCGATTTTGTTTAAATAGTTTTGATGACTGATCATGATTATTATCCCTAGGGAAATAGTCTCGATGACTATTTCCCTAGGGAAATAGTTCAGTTCAAACAGCATACGTTTTCCCGCGCGTTTATGGTTCGGATCTTTCGTGTTTTAACGTGCATGCACTTACATGCCCGAGAGATACGATTATTTGTTTACCATACGATAAAATGGCATCTGCTGAAGCAGGTAGATTTGCCTCGCTCTCCGAGGAGGATTTTGAGTTTAATCTTGCTGATCAATTCTTTAAACTGGTTAGAATTGTTGTTAAAACATGTTTATTGTTGATATTTGTGTCTTTTTAATAGCCATATTTTCTCAGATTTCCTAGATTGCCTTTGATATAATAAAACACTTATTTACTGGCTATTCGGACAATAGCAAGTTTATTGTCCTCATAGCCAGTAAATAGGGGCAAATCTAAAACATGTAACGGAACGAAACGAAATTGTTTCGTTTCTTGCTTTAGTATTTATCTGCGTGTAATTACTAATTCAAGGAACTGTTTCGTTTCGTTCCGGTTCCGTTTCGTTTCTTTAATTAGTAAAAATACACACACTACTTTCTATATTTATTTTACCATTAGTTCACATTAGCCCTAAGCTGCGATCATAGGGACTTGTCTTTCGGATATTATATAACTTTTATTTAAAAATACTACCCCCTAGGTTAGTATACAGGGGTTGGTATTTTTAAATAAAGTTGTGTATATCCTATAGACAAGCCCATGTGGCTGCGATTCTCTTATAATATCAAGACTAGAAAATATCGATCATTATCATTTCCTATATACTTTGCTCTATAATGCCAACACAGACATATACCGATAATTCAAGAGGAAAGGTAGTCAATATCATTCCCAAAAGAACCATAGGCCATGCACACAATCCAAATGCACTGAAAACTGAGAAAAAAAAATTAACAACCCACTTTAAAAGACCCATCAAAATTGCTCATCCCGCCCCAAAATTGCCTTCCGCCTCAAATTTTTTCGACGATTCAAGATCAATGAATTAATAGATTTTATTGATTTTGACCGCCTTTGTCAAAACATCTTCAGCAAACTTTTCATCGCAAAATTTACCAAAACTTCAGGCATCATGAACATCATATAAAATAAAAACCGCCTGGCCGCCTTGAATTTTCAGGAAAAGTCCATGAGAAACTACAAAGTTTCTAATTGCCCAAAACCTAGGATGTTCCGGAAGGATAAGAAGTTCCTGCTACACACGTGGCACCCGTCGTGTTACTCGATTAAAAGTTTCGACCAGAGAAGGGATCGAAATCAAGACCAAGGAAATATTCCGTCCTCGAGACATCAAAGAAGGATCAAAGGGGTTTAAAGAATCTAAAAATAACTCATAAAAGGGCTGGCAACAAAAAGGGTTATCGGATGGTGTTAAATGGAAACATCAAAGGATATCAAAGGACAAGAAGCAATAAGGGCCTCCTTTGGCATAAATATGAGCAAAAATGAAAATCCAAGTAAGCAGAATGATATACTGGTAGTTGTAAAAGTAACTTTGATTTATTTCACATTTTGACTTGTCGGGCCATTTACAGCTTGCTATATGGTTTGAGGTTCCTCACTGCGTTGAAGATCGTAATGCGACCTCTAGATGTATTTTTTAGATCGTCTCGTTATGGAGATGGGATGTTGTCTCCTTGACATTTACCCATATCCGTTCTTTTTCAATTTGAAATACCTACTTTGTCATAAATGAAGAAAAGTCCCAAATTTCTTACATTACTATGTATGGCATAAGCCATCATCAAAATGACACACAGTCTTTGTGCAAATCCCTACGTTTATTTTTGTTGGTTTTTTTTCGATTTTGGCCAATTTTTATATAAACTTTGAGACTGGAAAATTGCCTGCGCATGAAAAAAACAATTTCATATTTCACGTAAATATGCATTTCTGTAATATTGTCTTGTTTCATTAATGCAGATATTGAGTATTGTCGACCCAGCGTATCATACTCTACAAACATTTTGCAATTTTGTCGTCAAATGATAAAAAATGTTAGTTATATTCTTCAGAAACTTTTTATATGATACGGCATACGATTACAGGTGAATGGTGTACCACAGCGTCGTAACACCTTGCAGTATGTAGTTTCATATGTAAAGTTTCTGGAGGATTTCGCTCAAAGTAAGTACTGCTCTTCAAACGAAAAAAAAATGCAACTTTTTGTAGAGTATGATACGCTGGATTGTATTTACAAGTTTGAAGACAAACAGAGGAAAACTTGCATGACTTTGGGTCACAAATGTTTCGTCACACAATTTTCGACAAAAGAGGTGCTATACTATGACGACTTTTTGAAGAACTACTGAAAGTGTTTACATGGCTTGTTGGATTCCCATATCAATTATCTATAATTTCAGCTTTAATTAGAAAGTATATTGCATATTTTAGGTGAAAACAAGCAGAAAATCTGCCATGTGTCGTACAATAAACAACTCATCCGCCGAATGCTAAAATAGCGCGACTACACCGTGTACAAATGTAGGTCGGTCGTGTCTTGGTCGGAACAAAGTAACTAAGTACAGTACACCTATAGGAAATTACTAAAACACGAAACGAAAAGCCAAAATTCAGAAACGAAACGGAACGACACGAAACGGAATAGTTTCGTTTCTTAAAATAGTGATATCCCTATAGTAATTACTAAAACAAGAAACGAAATCATTCCGTTTCGTTTCGTTCCGTTCCGTTACACGAAATAGTATCACCCGTAAATAGGTGTATATTGTACCTCAGTATATGAACATCACCACAAAATTTTCTACATTAAAATTGCTATTTTTCTCCTTTTCCAGTTGTTTGACTATTGAGCGGTCCATAGTTTTTAAGACTATGGACCGGCAATGTGAATCGCTTTCTCGGATTTTTAGTTACGCGACCGGATTGGATAAAAGTTTTATATTTATTCGGAACACTCGGACTTCATCGTCTAATTAGCGGAAACTCTGAAATCTTTTAAAAATTTCAAATTTTCAAAAATTTCAAGCAATTTCAAAATTCTAAAGTTAAAAAAAAAAATATTTTAAATTTCAAAAATTTCATAAGACTTGTAGTCACCATGTAAATTTATGTTGAAGTCTGCTTTCTCAAAAGAATCAAACTCTTATGAATGACTGGGGAAATAGCATAAAAATGTCCACGAGACAATATTCAGATTTATAATGCAAAATACTGGCAAAAGATGCGTGATTTTATTGGTTTTTATCATTTTGAGGTCATTATTCAACTATGAGTCTAATGTTTTTCGGTATAATAAAATACTTGTAGACTGTGTATTCGGGAATAGCAAGTTTGTTGTCCCCTCGACCCTGACTATTGACCTCGGCTTCGCCTCGGTCAATAGTCAGCGTCTCAGTGACAATAAACTTGCTATTCCCTCATACCCAGTCAATATGTATATACAATTGTATGTCTTTCTATTTTTAACATGTGCTGAATAAAAATTGTTAGTTTTATACATCCTAGATTTAATTAACTATTGATATTAGTCCTATTTATAAACATCTTTCGGTGCTGGATTAGCTTAAATGAAGCATGTAAAGAACCCATAATACTTTGTATATGGTAGATAATTTGTCTGATAATCCTGATAATCCAATATAAAACAAGATCGGTATTTAGAAAATATATTACAAATTAAAATTTTATATCATTTAATCAATTAATGGCCAACACATAAAAAAATAAAATAATTAATACAAAATAATGTGCATTTATAAAACATATTGATAAAAATGTGTGTCCTCCCGACTAATTTGATTGGTTTGGTTTATGGTGTTTAACGCCACTTTCATCAATATTTCAGGTATATCGTGGAGGTCAGTTTTATTGGTGGAAGAAACCGGAATACCCGGAGAAAACCACCGACCTGTCGCAAGTCACTGACAAACTTTATCACGTAATATTGTATCGAGTGCACCTCGCCATGAACGGGGTTCGAATTCACAACTTTGGTGATGATAGGCACTGATTGCACAGGTAGTTGTAAATCCAATTGTCATGCGATCACGTCCATGACGGCCCGGACTAAAATTTGAAACAAATCATCTCCTATTTTCCCGTTGTACATTTGTATATATTTAATTGTGTATTGTAAATTTCTTTGTATCTTATTTTGTGTTTTGCATTCTGTCATGTTTGTATAACATTGTAACAAAAAAGGTTTATCAGAAAGATAAATTGAAAGTATTATGTTAAAAAAAATCGTGAAAAGATCTCTTGAGAAAGGTAGTTGATACATATAATGCATATATCCTAACTGATCATATCTTCTAAAGTTTGTCAGTGACTTGCGATAGGTCGGTGATTTTCTCCTGTTTCCTCCACCAATAAAACTCACTGCCACGATATAACTGAAATATTGTTGAAAGTGGCGCTAAACACCATCAAACAAACAAATCCTCTGTAGATTGTTTACAATATAAGTATGCACTGCATTAACTACATGAAGATACTAATCACTTCATGCAACACATTCATAGAAAATCAATATCACTTTTTAAGATTTTTTTATATATATTTCTAATAACAATTACCAATGATTCCTATTGGGAAATGTTTATTTTATAGGAAGTGAGGTATGAAAATGACACGAATGTCCCCCATGTCAATATCTGGTATGTTTTGATATAAAGTCCCTGCAGGCTATTTAGTCAGATTATGTGGGCGGCCTGATACAATGGCTTTAATTAGTTTCAATTAAAAATATACAAGATTGATTTGGTTCAATAGATGGATCAGTTCTACCTGGATGATAAAAGGTGATCTTCTCATCTGAACAAACACTTATACGATATGTGCAGATATATTTAAACGTTTCCTCACACTAGATTACAACTTACCACGTTATTGGATATGAAATTGACTATATTAAAATATCATGTGATCTATCATACAGTGCTGATATAGAGAAGCAGATGTTTTATTTCACATCCGACCCTTGTATGTATGAAGTGGTTTCGTAAAATGGAGAAATATTTTTCGGACGGATATTTTTACTGTTAAAATGACAATTACATTATTAATGAGTACTCCGATGACTGGTAAGTTTTTATTTTATTTTATTACTTTTTTTTTTATTTTTCTACTTTTAATATTAACACTTTAAATGTCACGATTAACCTGTTGATTGTAAAACTTTATAAATTTGTATTTCAATTTCAATTGAAAACTTTTAGTCAACAATAATGCATAATGGGAATTTTGTGCAGTGTATGTTCAGTTTTAAATATATGACTGATTAAATATAATAATATATTGGGGTTTTTTATGTTTGTTTGTTTTTGTTTTTTTGCTGCTGGAAATTAATTGTATGAGGAAATTAAAAGATACTTCAGCACATTTTTTTTTATTCAAAAGTGTATTTGAACGTCTGATGTTGAAATGTAAATGATTTTCTCTTTATCAAATCTCGGACTATTTCAACTAACCTCGATATTTTGAAAGAAAAATAACTTTTTGAAGATCTAGATTGTACCAATAGATGATAGAATATGATGATAAATCCATTGATTGGTGCTTAACGTCAAGTTGGAAGTTTTACAGATATATTCATGACTTGAACATGTTTACAAACAATGGACCCTATATGTAAACATGTTAACAAATGGACCGTTTGGGTATATGTTTTAATTGTCTTAAGTGTGGATAAAGTTGTAATGTTTTGTCTTGCAATGGGTCACCACGGATGACTCATATCTAACTGTTGTCGAAGTAAATAGTAAATGCGCAGTTAGTGCCTGAACAGAATGACTATGAAAGTTTTATCATTTAGACTACTATGACCTTATAATTATGAAATGACTCGTCAAACGTATGAATAAAGGCACGTGAATAGCGATAGAGAAATCTGTCAAAGTTTACTGATAAGAAATTTAATTATAATATCGTATACCTTAAGGCAGTTTGGTGAATTATACCCAACATAATGTAAGTGGTGGTAATAGTTAACTGTATTCACTTTAACTCCTATAAATGACAGTACGCCAGCGATGCCTTCATCGCCCATACACTGGTATGAAATCAGATTAACATCAAAATAATATTTTGCCGACTAGCCTGCCGAGTACGATGGACGCCGGATTTATTAAATATACAATAAACTATCATAGTGCAAAATTCATGTTATTCAATGTCTACCAAGAAAGCTCTTCCCCGTACCAACGGCCAAGGCACGCTCAGGCAAAAACAGAGATAAACCTTATTATAAGGAAAAAGCTCTGGAAACCTGTACTCTCGAGCAAAAATACCTTCCGACAGACCGTCTGCTAGGGACAACGCGAGAACTTGCGTTGATTTTGAATATGTGAAGCTTTCCTTACAAAATTATTTACAAAATAATACCTATATATACGATTAAAAAATAAAATGTTCTCTAAAGCTAACAAACAAATACCGAATAACTCCAATAACCCATAAATTAAAATGAACTTTGACATGTACACCATGGAACGGCGGCTAGAAATGACTACCTGTGCAAACTAATTTAAATACCTCTATTGGGTCCACCCGATTGGTCACATTCACGGAACATGCCGTTAATACATACATTTTCCCGCTATTACTACCGAACCGCGGGAAAATTCATTTGTTCTCACTATAAATGCTTTAAAATGTTGAGATTGTTTGGTTTATTACTTCATTTTAGTAACGAAATGACGTTCGCATTTAACAGGTATTATTGTACCTCACTGTATATGAATGTTTCTATTGGATCATTTATAGTCACATGACAATTATTAATGTTTCTTAAAATACCACCCTCAACTGGTAGAAAACCCTTTTGTCTAACTCGACAACCCTATTTTGTTCCAACCGCGGTGTAAGAAAAGTATTGTCACCTTCAACAACGTCGATGGATCTTCACTGAATGACATCATTACCCATCTGAATCGACGTCTGTCAGCCTTTAATAAAATAAAATATGACGATTGGACAGTTTCGCCTAGGATTCCCGACGATGAAACAGCCAAATTGTTAGACACAAAAGACGCTGTTAACACTAAGAGGACAACGAAAATCACTATGTCTAGAACAGTGTTTATTTACCACGAACCATAAAATTAACTTAGATTCATATCTAGCGGAGAATTTCTCTTCTCTATTTTTGAGATTTTGCGCAAACGACAGGAACAACAATGGCCATTAGCTTTTGTATGATTGGCACACATAACTGTAGTTGTTGTTCATTGTATTGCCGTTTGGTTGTTTATATAACATGGGTAGACATCATAAATAATACCGTCATTACAGTTATTTTTTTTTTTTTGGTAAATGTGCTTCTCGGACAAGAGGGTAATTTCTACGTTTGTTCGGTATAATAAAACGATTACGGCCATCTCAGGTTGACAATTATTGATGTCCACCTTCTAAGAAAGTCGAAATTGTATTGTGTTGGAATGTCCTACATGTAGATTGCTAAACAAAGAACCATCACATAGACACATTCCCCTCAAGTTAACCATCATGATAATAGAAACGAATAGTATATTTGCTATGTTTCATTTTTGGCTCATCTGAACTTCTTTTTGTGTATTTATGAACCATTAAGGTCTTACATATTTATTTATATTGTTGTTGTCATCGATATATCTAAAGTTTGCATTCTCACATATTTTCATTCTTTTAAAATAAAGAGTCAGGAAAACTAACACAAACTTATTTATATTATGCCTTACAGGTTTCAGACGTGATGATACTGGTCAGGATGACAACCCTATGGATCACAAACAACTTATTGATGACAGTAAGTTAATAATAAAACGAAAAACCAACAAAATACCACACTGTCAGAACAATCCCAAAATACCACACTGTCAGAACAATCCCAAAATACCACACTGTCAGAACAATCCCAAAATACCACACTGTCAGAACAATCGTAAGAAGGTGGTAAAAATTGATGCCCGTAACACACATATACACGAATGCTGACTTTCCTGGGTTGGTACAGACACTTCAATAAAAAAGTGGTGGAGTTAAGCTAGTTTTATAGACCCAACCTCCACTCTTATTGAAATGATGCGGTCTTGCTAGTGTTTTACACGTGTGAGTAAAATGTTAAAGCTCCCATATAATTGATCAACAGCCTTGCTTTAAGCAACGATATAATCTTGAACGTTATACATAATATATTTAATCTTCGTGGCACAGAAGTAGTTATATGTATCATATTAGTTCTAATCAGGAGAGCCGATGTCATTATCATTTAGACACATATTTAGATAGTAAACAAAAAGCTGTTGATATCTTCCGAATATAAGATGAGACGATTCTTTAAAAACCCTTTATAAAATAGTTTAGTACTGAGAAGATGATGACATTGTAAAAATTCTGAATAAAAACTGATATCTCGAGAATATCGTATGAGTTGTGAAATATAAACTTCATACGCGGAAGCGGTTTATATATTATTGTCAAGGTGTGGAAAATTTATAATGGTAAAATTGAAGTCGTCTCTTTTGTAATAGAGTCTGGTAGAAAGTTGACAGTTGATGTCAAATTTGAGGTAAAAATCAAGAACTGAGGCAGAGGAAGATGTTACTGTTGTTTCTCTTATCGCAAGTTCTTTTGGGGTATATTAATGGAATCTAGTTAGCAAAGTTTGGAATATTAAGATCATTATCAATATACCTGCAAGTGAAATAGATTCTGTATCTTTTTGTCTTTGATACCTCGAAATAACACGTTTACATTTCTTATCAGCTAGATAAAATAAGTACCCATCCCGAAAGAACATTTGTGTGGGAAATAAAGCAGTCATTCGATCGATGATACATTTCCACGCAGGGAATTCGTAGCAGACAACATTATAGAGAAATGTTACAACTCCAGACCCACGCAATAATAGACACATTAAAGTAATTTTAGCGACATAAACCCATTTTATGATATTGCAGCATTTGTCAGCCGTATTTATATGAAAGAAATAATATTGTTTTACAAATTGATAGCTGACCTATTTATTCCATATAAAGAACGCAATGAACTAACGCAGAAGGTGAATTCGTACTTCAATAAGTACTTTTAGATATTGTATGCTCGATCCTCGCTTAGCCAAATACATGGGTCTTTTGTCCGCATAAACCTTTTCATACCTTCATCAATCCATCGTCAGTAACCTATGGCTGATCACGCTCAGATTCTCTTCACTCTTCAATATCGGAGCATGGCTGACGAGTGGAGACTATCGGAGCATGATCACACATGGGTGACCGACGATGTTATCAATCGTATTTACAATAAAAACAATTAACAATAAAACGACCTGTCAAAATTCTCGTCAGTTGTATTGTAATACATTTTGTAGTTCTATAACATGTTTGATGGAGCGATCATTTATCCTAGAAATTGTTAATGATAAAGGTATGATAATCCAGTAAAAAAAGGTTTGGTTTGGTTCGGTTTTATGGTGTTTAAAGCCACTTTGAGCAATATTTCAGTTATATCGTGGTGGTCAGTTTTATTGATGAAGGAAACTGGAGTACCAAGAGAAAACCACCGACCTGTCGCAAGTCACTGACAAACGTTATCACTTAATGTTGTACAGCTCGCCCTGAGCGGGATTCGAACTCACAACATCAGTGATGATAGACACTAATTGCATAGGTAGTTACAAATCCAACTACCATACGATCACGGCCACGACGGCCCCAAAGATACTCGGTATCAGGCTTTTTTTTTATTATAATAACTAATCATAAAACAATAAGATTTTACAATTTTTTTAAAAAGGCAACCCATCTTTCTACTTCTACTTCAATTTATAAAATATTTGGGATACATTTCTTCTAAATTACACGTATTGTGTTAATATAAAATGTGGAATTCATCTCCAATAGCATCTAGACAGATTGTTGTTTTTATTTGAGTATAATTTTGATCAATTGACTCGGTAATATCTACGTGCTTAAAATCTAAATACAAATGTATTTGGATTTGTCCATTATTCAGGGAGCAGTTATTGTTACATCTAACCTTATATAGAATTATGTGATAACCAAGGTAAAATTGAAAGTATTTGTCCATGTTTATTTAAAATCAGAGGAATTTGTTTGGTCAAGTACTTATCTATCAATAATTGAATATATTATGAAGACACTGGTCACGGATTTCCTTCAGCTATCAACTTATTGAAAGATATATCAAAATAAATAAATGAACCTCGGGTTATATATAAATATCGTGATAGCAACAAGACTGTTGTGTTCATCCTTGCTATTACTAGGCTTATGCGGTCAAATATCTCGTATTTTGGAAGCTTCATAAAATTTAAAAAGAAATATCTCTTAGTCAATGTTTTAATTGAAAAAAAACAATATTATACACGCACGTTTTATTTTCTATGCAGTAAATTAGGAAATCAACGGTAACATTCCTCACAAGATTTCAAACTATAAATAAAGATGGGGTCGTCGGTACCTCAAAAATACCTCTAAGTCAAAAGAGAAAATGGCTTAGCTATTTTGACGTACCGATGAGCCGCCTCCTTATTTAGTCATCATCGGTAACCCACGACTGAACACGCTCTGATACCCTCTATTCAGTGAAGAGTATCAGAACGTGATCGGTCATGGGATACCACCGAAGTAACATACTCACAGTTCAATTTGATGCAGTTTTCCGTTAATGTAATTTATTAAAAGCTGAACCTTTTATTTAAACAAATGACCAATTGATTTTTTTTTTTCAATTTCAGCTGCAATACAAGTGATTATAGCAGCATGTTGTGCTCTTGTTGCATCCGGTATATTATTTGCCTGTGCCATTTGCATCAGAAGACGGAGGGCTGCTATTCGGCGAAAATCAAGCCTTGGACATTTTTTCATCGGCAATGATGGACCAACTCCATTTGGAATTGCTAGTCTAAACAGTCAGTTGTACCGGTCAAGAAGTGAAAACGGTCAAGATGTTGAAGAAACGAACTACAACACATTTTCGTATTGTGAAGAATATCCACAGGACGATTTGTCCGAGTTGGAGATTTCGGACCTATCGAGTACACCGTCAGGTTCAGAGGTATTCGAGAGTAGTGTTACCGACAGCCCTCAAAGTGACAAATCATCCCCTTATTTGGGTAAGATGTCTGCAGTTAAGAAACTAAGAATGATGCGCAGGGCCAAATCTCTTGGAAATTTATCAAGTCCATTAGCTTCCGGTGTGATGCATCGATCGGAAGGTGAGACGACAACGTTGTCACTATTTCTGGAATATCATGAAGACAATTCAGTTTTGAATATTGATCTGCAAGACGTTATGGACTTGCCTCCCATAGCACAATTTTCGGAAATTTATATTACAGCACATTTATTTCCAATAACAAATGATGGTGTTAACAGTAAAATAGTACGGGTCGATGAAACTGTCAACTTTGACGAAATTTTACAGTTTAGCAATGTACCTATAAAGGATTTGGAACATTCGACTCTAAGACTGTCTTTGTTTTCGAGCAAAAAGACCAAAACAAAAGCTGCATTTATCGGAGAAGCCTTTATTCATTGCTCAGAAGTTAATTTGAAATCACCATCTCCAACAAAAATGGAAGTTATTCTACAAAGGAAACGTTTAAAAAAGGTACACACCTAATTATTATAGAGAGTGAATGATTGAGTGATTGTTGTTTAACGCCAACTCAGCAATATATCTGCTAGCTCACTAAAACAACAGTTCGCGGATAGACACATCACCCCACTCGGACACATTATCCTGATTCCGAGCCAACCAGTCTTTGCTCTTTCTCCTTATAGCTGTGTGCTTAGCGGAGAAACAACAAATACCAATTTTATAATCTTTGGTTTGACCCGATCGGGGCTCGAACCCACGATCTACCGCACTCAATGCGAGCACGCTAACCATTACACCACCGATGCGGTTTTATTATAGAGAAGAGTTGCCAATATTGACATTAATGCTACCATTCTGTTAGCAAATGTAAGACTTAAAACTCATCTACAATGTTTTTGCTTGATAAACGTTGCTGAAATAGAGTACAAATAGAAATAAGTTCGCTACCAAATATTTAACAGGTTAAATATAAATATAATGATATTAGTGTATAATAATTATCAAAAAGACCGATGATTATAGAGAAAATCATGTTTATTTTACAATAAAATAAATATTTGTCTCATTGTAAAAGTAAAATTAGTTAATAAATTAGAATAGTTTAGTAATATTTTATAATTATTAATCAAACAAAATTACATTAATTTGGCTTACGCAAGAGTGCTGAATTACAAAATGTATTCCTCTTGCGTAGTGAAAATACAATATATTTTTCAAAGTAATTTTGTATAATTATGAAAGTCATGTTCATCATAAATATCTTTTGATAATACGTTCCTTAAGGTAACAAGACCTGTTGAACCGATATAATCACCCATAGTAAATTCATTTGCTGGACAAATTTAAAAGGTTTATCATCTGCTAAATGGGAATGTCAACGGTTGGTGGGATACATATATCAATAACAAAATATAAACTTGGCGAATTTTCAAAAAAAAACTTCATTTATAAGGAAGAAGGAAATACAAATTAAAACATCCAATTAACTTTCGTAATTTTTGGACACGGATACAAATAACATCCAATCAACTTTCGTAATTTTTGGACACGGATACAAATAACATCCAATCAACTTTCGTAATTTTTGGACACGGATACAAATATTTATCAATTATAAAGCTTTTATGGGAATGTTAAACATTTAAACGAGAAGGAAACGGGTTCTGTTTATTTCTATAACGAAAAATAATTAACTTCCGTATGAAAATTAATTCATTATAACTATCAATTTTATGGCACTAATCTTGTAAATTAAAGTACCATTCATAATAGGAAAACTTCTTGTATTTATAGTAACTATAGTAAGCTTTTCATAGCAAAATAAAAAATTGTTCTCAATATTTCGACAGTATACATTAGCTTAACTGTAACATTAACGCTATTCATCCACATCCGTGGTTGTTTGTAAACAATATCTGAAGTTTTCTGTGTCTACTGGAGTGGTTAATGTTGTTCACAGTCGAGCCTAACACAACTGACGCTCGTTTGTTTCCCAATACGCTCCTCCAAGTCTTACCTGTATCCAGATACCTACCCAATGGCGGGGTTTCACCGGTCAGTTGGTTATATATGTTTTTTGCTTTCACAAACACATGAAGGGGGGGGGGGGGATTTAAATTTTGAATATAATATTATATAATTGTCTCCACATTTTTTTTCAAATATTCTTTGAATTTGTTGAAATTGTTTCCATTTCGGAGTTGAACCTGAAATACAATAGCAAGACATCTTGTGGTTATCTTATGCATTACCATATGACACAGAACCAAACCAGCATGTATTGCGTGTAGACTACATATAGTTGTAAGTTCGATTGCCACCATTTGGGTGGTGTACTCGATACAACATTACTAGTATTATGATAACGTTTGTTACTGACTGTAGCGATAGGTCTTTTTTTTCTACGAGTACTCCGGTTTCCTCCAACAATAAAATGTACCACCCCGATATTACTGAAAGTAACTTTAAGTAAACAACCATAACAGTATTTATATTATTTATGTCAATGATATGTTGTTGCAGTTAGCAATGGAACCAAGTTAATACATACGAACTTGTTGTGACTGCCTGTATTAGCATCTCATTTACATATACTAACTGATTTTGTCGTTTCATGTCCCCGATTTATCTTAGATAATGAGATTTATTCCCCTATGGAACAAATCATTGTATATATGCTTGACCTTGTTATAGATATGTTCGTTTCTATTTCCAGATAATCTTTAACCTTTGTTCTTTCTTTCAGCATTCTACAGCAGATAAACATTTAAATAGGAACCTTGGAGAATTGTTTGTTCTTCTCCAATATAATAGTATGGCTAACAGAATGAAAGTGTTCATCAGACGTGCTGAACATCTTCCTAAATCTGACAGATTACTTAGACAACCTGGTATGTTGAATTATATACTACAGTTAACTACAGCCTCTGTACATAAGTTGTCTTGTGTTTCAAATCCATAAACGACTGGACTTGACAGTTGACAGGTGCTGAACGCCGAATTAACTGTTTGTCATATTCTAAGTCATAAAAGAGCTCAATTTGAAATCACATGGTAATCACTATATAAAATACATATTGACTCATAAATAAGCGTTAGAGATTACCGAAGGGGGCAATAACAAATGGACAATCCAGAGAAACCGGCAACATAGGGCACACAATACGAAGAAAAACACAACACAATATGTGTTGGGCACCACCATACGCATACAAACACAAATAACACAAATAAGACATGATCCCTCCTACAAACAAGACATGATCCCTCCTACAAACAAGACATGATTCCTCCTACAAACAAGACATGATCCCTCCTACAAACAAGACATGATCCCTCCTACAAACAAGACATGATCCCTCCTACAAACAAGACATGATCCCTCCTACAAACAAGACATGATCCCTCCTACAAATAAGACATGATCCTTCCTACAAACAAGACATGATCCCTCCTACAAACAAGACATGATCCCCCTACAAACAAGACATGATCCCTCCTACAAATAAGACATGATCCCTCCTACAAATAAGACATGATCCCTCCTACAAATAAGATATGAGCCCTCCTACAAATAAGACATGATCCCTCCTACAAACAAGACATGATTCCTCCTACAAACAAGACATGATCCCCCCTACAAATAAGACATGATCCTTCCTACAAATAAGACATGAGCCCTCGTACAAACAAGACATGATTCCTCCTACAAACAAGACATGATCCCCCCTACAAATAAGACATGATCCCTCCTACAAATAAGACATGAGCCCTCCTACAAATAAGACATGATCCCTCCTACAAACAAGATATGATCCCTCCTGCAAACAAGACATGAGCCCTCCTAGAAACAAGACATGATCCCTCCTACAAATAAGACATGAGCCCTCCTACAAATAAGACATGATCCCTCCTACAAACAAGACATGATACCTCCTACAAATAAGACATGATCCCTCATACAAAAAAGACATGATCCCTCCTACAAACAAGACATGATTCCTCCTACAAATAAGACATGAGCCCTCCTACAAATAAGACATGAGCCCTCCTACAAATAAGACATGATCCCTCCTAAAAATAAGATATGATCCCTCCTACAAATAAGACATGAGCCTTCATACAAATAAGACATGATCCCTCCTACAAACAAGATATGATACCTCCTACAAACAAGACATGATCCCTCCTACAAACAAGACATGATCCCTCCTACAAATAAGACATGATCCCTCCTACAAATAAGACATGAGCCTTCATACAAATAAGACATGATCTCTCCTACAAACAAAACATGATCCCTCCTACAAATAAGACATGATCCCTCCTACAAACAAGACATGATCCCTCCTACAAACAAGACATGATCCCTCCTACAAATAAGACATGAGCCCTCCTACAAATAAGACATGAGCCCTCCTACAAATAAGACATGATCCCTCCTACAAATAAGACATGATCCCTCCTACAAATAAGACATGAGCCTTCATACAAATAAGACATGATCCCTCCTACAAACAAGACATGATCCCTCCTACAAATAAGACATGAGCCCTCCTACAAATAAGACATGATCCCTCCTACAAATAAGACATGATCCCTCCTACAAATAAGACATGAGCCCTTCTACAAATAAGACATGAGCCTTCATACAAATAAGACATGATCCCTCCTACAAACAAGACATGATCCCTCCTACAAATAAG
Source organism: Bathymodiolus septemdierum (assembly GCA_963383655.1). Classification (NCBI taxonomy): domain Eukaryota; kingdom Metazoa; phylum Mollusca; class Bivalvia; order Mytilida; family Modiolidae; genus Bathymodiolus; species Bathymodiolus septemdierum. The sequence continues at coordinate 90,075,504 of OY726520.1, forward strand.
ACATGAGCCCTCCTACAAATAAGACATGATCCCTCCTACAAATAAGACATGATCCCTCCTACAAACAAGACATGATCCCTCCTACAAATAAGACATGATCCCTCCTACAAATAAGACATGATCCCTCCTACAAACAAGACATGATCCCTCCTACAAACAAGACATGATCCTCCTATAAATAAGACATGATCCCTCCTACAAATAAGACATGATCCCTCCTACAAACAAGACATGATCCCTCCTACAAACAAGACATGATCCTCCTATAAACAAGACATGATCCCTCCTACAAACAAGACATGATCCCTCCTACAAACAAGACATGATCCCTCCTACAAACAAGACATGATCCCTCCTACAAACAAGACATGATCCCTCCTACAAACAAGACATGATCCCTCCTACAAATAAGACATGATCCTTCCTACAAACAAGACATGATCCCCCTACAAACAAGACATGATCCCTCCTACAAATAAGACATGATCCCTCCTACAAATAAGACATGATCCCTCCTACAAATAAGACATGAGCCCTCCTACAAATAAGACATGATCCCTCCTACAAACAAGACATGATTCCTCCTACAAACAAGACATGATCCCCCCTACAAATAAGACATGATCCTTCCTACAAATAAGACATGAGCCCTCGTACAAACAAGACATGATTCCTCCTACAAACAAGACATGATCCCCCCTACAAATAAGACATGATCCCTCCTACAAATAAGACATGAGCCCTCCTACAAATAAGACATGAGCCCTCCTACAAACAAGACATGATTCCTCCTACAAATAAGACATGATCCCTCCTACAAACAAGATATGATCCCTCCTGCAAACAAGACATGATCCCTCCTACAAACAAGACATGATCCCTCCTACAAATAAGACATGAGCCCTCCTACAAATAAGACATGATCCCTCCTACAAACAAGACATGATCCCTCCTACAAATAAGACATGATCCCTCCTACAAATAAGACATGAGCCTTCATACAAATAAGACATGATCTCTCCTACAAACAAAACATGATCCCTCCTACAAATAAGACATGATCCCTCCTACAAACAAGACATGATCCCTCCTACAAACAAGACATGATCCCTCCTACAAATAAGACATGAGCCCTCCTACAAATAAAACATGAGCCCTCCTACAAATAAGACATGATCCCTCCTACAAATAAGACATGATCCCTCCTACAAATAAGACATGAGCCTTCATACAAATAAGACATGATCCCTCCTACAAACAAGACATGATCCCTCCTACAAATAAGACATGAGCCCTCCTACAAATAAGACATGATCCCTCCTACAAATAAGACATGATCCCTCCTACAAATAAGACATGAGCCCTTCTACAAATAAGACATGAGCCTTCATACAAATAAGACATGATCCCTCCTACAAACAAGACATGATCCCTCCTACAAATAAGACATGAGCCCTCCTACAAATAAGACATGATCCCTCCTACAAATAAGACATGATCCCTCCTACAAACAAGACATGATCCCTCCTACAAATAAGACATGATCCCTCCTACAAATAAGACATGATCCCTCCTACAAACAAGACATGATCCCTCCTACAAACAAGACATGATCCTCCTATAAACAAGACATGATCCCTCCTACAAATAAGACATGAGCCCTCCTACAAACAAGACATGATCCCTCCTACAAACAAGACATGATCCTCCTATAAACAAGACATGATCCCTCCTACAAATAAGACATGATCCCTCCTACAAATAAGACATGATCCCTCCTACAAACAAGACATGATCCCTCCTACAAACAAGACATGATCCTCCTATAAACAAGACATGATCCCTCCTACAAACAAGACATTATCCCTCCTACAAACAAGACATGATCCCTCCTACAAATAAGACATGAGCCCTCCTACAAACAACTGGAGGTAAAGACATCGTGTTTATGCGGAAATCGTAACGGACATCACAACACAGAACTCAGAACGTAAAGACAGATAATAGCACAACACAAAAAACTAAAAAGATGATTTCATAATTTCACTGGAATGCTGTTTTTTTTTCTTCTGTCGTATGTTCTGTTTCCTTGGTAATATTGTGAGTTGATTTTATAACACTGTTCGTGATATGTTACACTTCCGTCAGAGTGCAAATTTGTTTTGTTATTATTTTGAATATTCGACTCTCAAGTTGCTCATATTACATACTCATCAGTTTTCTAAAATGGTTAACGATGTTGTTAAAGACTAAGGATAGTTTTAATTTACTTAAGGGCAAGTGCTTATTATTATATTCCTTGGGAAAGAAAATTTCATACAGAAAAGTTTGATTTTAAACATTTTCTCGAGTAAAACGAATTTAATCTACCGAATTATTAGTATTATTTTGAGTTGAGTTTATTCTTCTGATATTTCATTAACTGGGTTAATACTGTTTACATAGTTCAGATAACACCAGGTCAATGAAAGGTTCTCTGCATTGTACAATCTTGATACCACCTTCGGTTTTCTCTAACGTTTCATTACTAAATCAGGCTGTTTAGGCTTTATTAATGAGATTTGAAACATTTTGGTTCTGTATTCGTGGTAGAGATCTGTTTTTGACAACATAGATATGATATTGTACTCTTATTATACCAATTGATCGTTTCCTATCAAGATATCACCGTTTTCGTCCAGAAATAACCGTTTATGCTATTTCTGAAGTCCGACAATAACTGTGTTTGACATTTCGTGTCTGTATCAATAGAATGGTATTGATTCATTCATGACAAATTGTTGCCTCAAATAAACTTCAGTTTAATTGATAGTTGTTACATAATGTTTCCAATTTAACATTTTCTTTTCAATTTTCTTGAACATTTCACCATCAAAGCACTTCAGCGTTTTCCTGTCTAAATTGTTTTTAAATATCAAGACAAGCTTTCAATTGCACAATTTAAATTAACTTCCTCTAAAAATACACTTCACCTGTATTTTATTTTCTTGTTGATTACCCCCCGCCTTTAGGAAATTCAATTCTATTTACCGAATAATGTCAAAACGACACAGATGTCCAGATGTAGCATTTATATAAAAGAAGCAGAGTACAGCTCAACTGCAGGCTAGACAGTTTCAAACTTATCTTAGGTTATGAGTTGTGTGCATTGTTTATGCCCCTTTTGTAGCTTTGAAATGTAGAAGAGCAATAAAATCACTGTTCCTTTATCTAGATTTGTGTCTCAGTGTAATGATGGATAGTCTGTCATGTTGATTTGCATCCATATTCTTTCTTACTAACCAATGATGACATTGTTAAAATGCTGGCCTTTATGATAGAATATTTTTTATTTGAGTTCAGTAGTTGAATTTTCAAACAATCGACATTCCAATGTGTACAAGTTATGCACCATTACTTGCCGACTTATTTTTTTATATTTATATTAAAGCGGATTATATGCAAGGGCTTCTGGAGGATAAGATAATTTCAGTTTGACTCTTAAATTTCACTTATCATTACATAATTAATTGATATCTAGTCACTGGACAAATCTTATAAGCATGCAACCAATACCAACAGTCCCGCATCATACTTATACATATATCCTGAATGTAACACAAAGGCATAACTGAATTCTAAAATATATGATAAACGTAATGATATTAGTTTTCGCATTGTAATGTTCCCATTTCTAAAGTTCTTGTTTGTTCTCATATATGCTGAATTTATGAATTATGATTTCCTGCAAGATTTCGGCCTCAAACAATGTTCAATCATCACTCTTAGTTTTGGTTTATGTGACACCCTTATTTCATTTAATTACTTTATTTTATAAGTAGTTTATTTGAAACTCTCTGTTTCATATTGTGATGTGCACCATGACTTCCGTGTATAAAATCATGTTCGTGTCGAAGTTATATATTACATGTGTTCTACATAATCCAGAGAGGCATTGACACTGCTGAACCACCTGATCTCGCTCCTGGATGTTTTTATGTGGGAATTCCTGTTGGTCAGTCTTGTCTTTTGTATTACTTCATTTGGATTTAATGATTTGAATGTTGTTGTTTTGTTCTATCGCGATCTGATATATATTTTTTGTATTGGCTCTCAGATTGTATTCATTATTAATTTCGTGTTCGTAGTTTACAGTTAGCATCATATTTTGCTTGCTTTGTGTATTCGTATTATTGTGTATTCGTATTATTGTGTATCATCTTTTAAACTAACTTTACTTTTATTTGTATATTTTCAGTTCATTATATAATAATAAACATTTATAAAGATGGGGAACTAATAATGACGAAAGAAACAAAAACTCAAAGTGGTTACAGCCCGGTATGGAACCAGCCATTTTTGTTTGACATTCCAAATTCTAGCGTAGCTGACCATGCACTAGAGCTCGTTATTATGAGAGGTAGACTGCACACAAAGGACGGCGTGATTGGACGAATTGTGATAGGAAAACATGGCGCAAAATCAGGATCAGATCACTGGCATGCGATGGTTCGACCAAGTTCGCACGAGGTTGCTAAATGGCATAGCATTCTTCCAGTATTCCGTTTTGAATAAAAGTCATTTCATTAAACTTTCGTTTGTTGGATATGTTTACCTTGCTTTTAATAAGCAATAAGTGATCGTATCATATCTAAACATATTTTGGGTTTTCATACCTACCCCCATTTGGTTCATGAAATTCAGTAATAGTGATAATTTATTTTTTGTTTGATAAACATAGTATTCAACGAATTTGTTGTGTTTATTTATATTTTAATGCTTTATACTAAAATTATTTTTTCTTGCAATGTTTGTCAAATCACCTTCAGAACGGAAGTATTTCGATGTCTGGTCATTCAATATGTTTAATAACTCATGTTTATATACATTTGGATGTTATGCAAAGTGTACAACAAATGGATACATTTTTCGTTAGATGCCAGTAGTAAAGCTGTAGTTATTTCATGAATGACTTCCTGTCACCACGTGTACATGCATATATAGATAGAGAGACATGTCAGGCATATCGTGTAGAGATATATATACAAAGTAGAGAGTCATGCTCGAAAGAGGATGACATTTTATGAATTTGAAAGACTCTTCTGCAGTAAAGATCTACCCGGAATATTATGCATATTATTGTATAGAGACATGTTCACAGTTGTATGTGGTAGAGAAGGACGTTCGAAAGGGTATGTAATTATTTATGAGACATGTTCGAACGAGTATATGTGTAGTAAGAAATAGTATCTAAGGGTATATGTAGTATAGTAGACGTACTGGAGAAGTAAATGATTACGAGAGACATATGTAGTATAAATCTATCATGTTATATGCTGACGCAGATGTCACGCAAGTGGTTCTTGTAAATCTGTAAACCTGTGCTGTTGCTACTAAATATAAAACAGAAAACAAATATGTCTTTAATTATGCATAGTAGGGTATTTGATAAGAATATTAATGTAGTTTGAATGAAATAGAAATTTACACCCCAACAAACATATAATTTTATTTAAAAAGATATTTAAAAATAGATAAGGTTTCTATCATCCTGGTATATAGACTGAATTCTAAAATCTTATGTACTTGTTATTTCTTAATCGGATAAAATACGCCAGATTCACTTTGAAATTCGTTGCATAAAAAAAATGTTGATTGTGTACATTCTGTTTTATATTTCGTAAACAACCTATTTGAGTATTATGATTTTTTTTTTAAGTTTTCATATTTTATGACGTATGAAATTGATTAGAAATGTGATTTAAGTTAAATGTTTACTGTGATTTTTAAGTGCTTATGATAATTTATTAATACAATTCATATAATATTCATAACTTCACTTTATCTTTGCCTTTTAACGAAAGAATGATATAGAGTGTAACTGACCTTAAATATTGTTTAAGCGAAGGTTAAGAAAAGTTTGAAAATACCAAAGAGGTAATCAGAAGCCATAGATCGAAGAAGGACAGACAAGATACCAAAGAGGTAATCAGAAGCTATAGATCGAAGAAGGACAGACAAGATACCAAAGAGGTAATCAGAAGCCATAGATCGAAGAAGGATAGACAACGATATTGGTCAAAACAAAAAAGAAAAATGCTCAAACATTTATATGCAAAACACTACACAGAAAACAAAAGAAAGAGCAACACGAACCCAACTGAAAGCAGGGGTGACCTCAGATGCGCGAGAAGGGTAAGCAGTTTCCGCTCCACTCCACCATTTTAACAAACTTGTTGATAAGTCGTGAATGAGGACAGGACCGGATTGTACTGTTTCCTTAAAATATTTACACAAAAAATGCCATGTACAAATCTTGAATACAGTCATATATCTACAGACATGAAACTAATAACAATATCAGATTGTCCTTGTCCTTGACATTTTATGGAAATGTTTTGCAGAAAAATAATAAATTTGAATCTGAACAATTTGCAGTATTCGTGAAGACTCTCAATTCCAAGCATCAATAAATCTTTGAATGTCATTGCGTGATAATGTAGCACTTGCTTGTTCAATCCACTGTACTGTCCACGCCATCTGCTATCGTTAATCACTCTTGTTTTTATTTGCAGCAATGGGCTATCAGCGATCCCAAAATACTCTCTATTTTATTCCAATATTTATATTTTTATTCAATATGGTCGTAGTGGGGCATAATAGTTTTCGATTTTGGCTAAGATATTTTATTTTTAAAATTTATGTAGACATCGCAATGAGCACATGTCCAATTGAATTAAAACTTTACAAAAGTAACGTATAGATTGTCATAAAGAAGATATCACCATAGTATACTTAACAAACGATGCATGTGATGATGTACATTATTATATACTAGCCGCCTTAAATAAGTTGACAATCTTGCCTGAAGTAACTTGTAATAACGCAAAATAAAATTGAAGATTTGAAGGAAATAAAACTGCATTGCATAGAAAGAAGCCTCGCATCTCTCGAAAAGCCCATGAATATGACATGTCGTAACCAGTTACGGTTAGTAATGGTACGAGGGAAATTATTCTTGTCCTTATGTTTTAAATGGAAGAATTCCACATTATCACGATTGTATGCATAGATAATTTCTCGTGGCTAAGATTAGTCTATATGGATTAGGAATAGAAACGTCATTAACTGTTTTGGCTTTGAGGATACCTGATGAAGTTATTTCAGAAACGCGTCGTGCAACAGGAATTTTATATCTACGTTTTTATTATATAGCATAAACAAGTCTTTGATGCCTGGATAATTTAAATATCCAAATATGTCGCTAACAGTTTGCTTTGTTGGCTTTCGGAGACAGTTCAATGACCACTTAAGGAAACATTGAGGATACTAAAGGGCTAATTAGAAACCATGAATTTAGTGATATACAATACAATGGCCGAAAGAAAAAGGACAAAAAGATAATGTTCGACAAGACACTACACAGAAAACGAAAGATTGAACAATAAATCGGGGTTGAATTCATGTGCACTGAAGGGTGAACAGTTCTTGCTCCACTAGTGCCACCTGTTGTATTACTCTTGCTCCACTGGTGCCACCTGTTGTATTACTTTTGCTCCACTGGTGCCACCTGTTGTATTACTCTTGCTCCACTGGTGCCACCTGTTGTATTACTCTTGCTCCACTGGTGCCATCTGTTGTATTACTCTTGCTCCACTGGTGCCACCTGTTGTATTACTCTTGCTCCACTGGTGCCACCTGTTGTATTACTCTTGCTCCACTAGTGCCACCTGTTGTATTACTCTTGCTCCACTAGTGCCACCTGTTGTATTACTCTTGCTCCACTTGTGCCACCTGTTGTGTTACTCTTGCTCCACTAGTGCCACCTGTTGTATTACTCTTGCTCCATTAGTACCACCTCTTGTATTACTCTTGCTCCACTAGTGCCACCTGTTGTATTACTCTTGTTCCACTAGTGCCACCTGTTGTATTACTCTTGCTCCACTGGTGCCGCCTGTTGTATTACTCTTGCTCCACTGGTGCCACCTGTTGTATTACTCTTGCTCCACTAGTGCCACCTGTTGTATTAATCTTGCTCCACTAGTGCCACCTGTTGTATTACTCTTGCTCCACTGGTGCCACCTGTTGTATTACTCTTGCTCCACTAGTGCCACCTGTTGTATTACTCTTGCTCCATTAGTGCCACCTGTTGTATTACTCTTGCTCCACTGGTGCCACCTGTTGTATTACTCTTGCTCCACTAGTGCCACCTGTTGTATTACTCTTGCTCCACTGGTGCCACCTGTTGTATTACTCTTGCTCCACTAGTGCCACCTGTTGTATTACTCTTGCTCCATTAGTGCCACCTGTTGTATTACTCTTGCTCCACTAGTGCCACCTGTTGTATTACTCTTGATAGAATACGGTGATAAGTCATGAAAAAGGAAAAGACAAGAAGGACAGGGCTGTAACTACGAAAAATGGAACATATCCGTATGGTTATTTGTGAAACAGATATTCCTTAACATTAAACCAAGTCATGATGGTGACGGCAAAACTTTCGAAGTGATGACTTCTACTTCACCGCCAGAAATCCTTGCTTCAGCAAAGACCATTTATCGTGGAAATCATGATTGGAACCACAAGCTTTGTATATCGTATCATGTGAGAGATGTATACTCAATATACAGGTACTGCTGAAATGCTGCAACATATAAATGGAAAGTTCACAACTGGAAAATCGAATAAACACTTTAATCGTAAAGTTTCTGTCTTCACTGTCAATATATAGGTGTTGGTCATGGAATGAAACATATCTAGTTGTATCTGTGGTATCCTTTATTTCAAGTTAAATGGGATAGATGCGGTCTATATAGTCACCAAAACGTTGAATTATTTAGTGAAAACACATCGTCTGTATTACAGAACGTGAAATTAAAAGATCGGGCTAGCTTCTTTTAGTTGTTTGTGAGAAGACCTTTCGTGAAGTCTGCTTCATACGAATAAAGCAAACAATCGACAACAGGAGGAACACAGTTGATGCTAATAGGAATCCCGACTGCCTTCTAGAAACACGTCCACTAAACATAACAAATACGTTTTAAATAATAATAAAAAAAAAACATTTTAAACTCGAACTTTTAATGATGTTAGTTTCAGATAATCCCTTTTTAAATCTTTTTTTTGATAAGATTGTTGTCTCTTCATAAAACAATATATTTGTATCTATATTGATTATTTTGTTTTATGGAAAACGGTTAAGCTAATTCTTTAAGTCAAATGTGTTAGTGCACGAAGAGAGAGACCTGCATGGTATACCGGTATACTCTAACAGGCTTTCGAAGCTTTCAGAATCCACATTTGATTCACACCACCCCTTGAGTAGCTAGTTTTCCAGTAATTCTGACGTCCTTTTGTTTATTATGTTTTTTTTTAAATCGCTGATAGAATAGATTTAATTCATTTGGAAAGAGGATTCGTGCATCATTAGACAGCCACTCATACAATGAAAACATAGATATCCAATTTAGTGCACACGACTCGTTTCTGGAGTTACCTACCTCAGGTACACTCAAAGTCCAAATATTGGAAAGACAATTTTAAAAGTGTTTTGAGACCAAGAAAAATAAAGGGGTAAAACATGTAATTTGTGTCTGAAGGAGGAGAATCTTACTTTTAATAGTAATTACTTTATTTAGGAACTGTCAATCCAATAATAACTACATGTATATCTTATAAATCATGTCAGTGCCAAAACACTAACTTTTGGACGAGTGATTCCTTCGTCGCCTAACTGTCTACTAGCGGAAGTATTTACACAGCGATAGTAATGAAAGCGTAAATATCCAATTCAGTGCACACGACGCGACGCGTTTCTAGAATAACACTCACCAAATATTTGTAAGGTATTTGGTAGCTAGATAATCAAAGGATCTAAGCAAGAAAATCGACCAATGTGACCTATGTCTGAGGAAGGAGAATCTTAGTTTTAATAATACTTACATTATGTACAAAGCTTCCTATTTCGTAAGTGTCATCGTGGTATATGAAGGGTTGCCAAGTAAATTGTCAATACAAAATTTCTTTATTAAACGTGTATTATTATTTATTCTTTAGTTTGCATCGAGTGTTTTCATGTTCACTTGATCCGATCGTTTTAACTGCATTTTCGAAAACTTTATTAAAAGAAATGCAGACTTCTTTCACAAACAATTGGTTAGAACAGACATCTATATTTTTTACCTGTATATGTCTCAAGCTTAAGGTCAAGACTTGAAATTGATTTCGTACAATTTAAAAGTGCTAATAATATTTTTTTCCGTATACTGTATCCTTTTTTCCAGTGTGCGGCCGTGTGCAGTATTGTTTTTTTCCGTGTACGATATTGTTTTTCTTCTCGTATGCGGTATCGTTATTCTATTCAACACCAACATCATAAGTGTGGTTTTTGGGTACTTCTGTACTAGAGTTGAGTTTACTTGTTAAGTACAAAAATGTATTTGAATTATGTATTTACTATTTATGATTAGGCCGTCATCACAGAGGAACAGTTAACATATCACCCAAGTAGGAGTCTCAGTCATATTTGACAACAATCTGATACATGTAGGTGGATGTCATTTGTCAGTGAGAGAACATAAGTTTTGTAATTCTAACTGGACACACACCGAGAAGCGAGACACCCCATCAAGTCATATTTGTTATTATGTCTCTCCACAGCTTCTAGTAAGCAGCTTCTGTATTGCATGTGCTTATGCGGACGTGTAATGCCATCTGTCTTCTCGTGATAAGTTGGCTTCTCTAACGTGACTATAAATCCCAATATATGTTTATTATGTTTCATTACAATTTAGAATTGCTAGATACATGCTAGAGTTTTAATCACTTAACAATATTTTTTTTTTATTCAGGTGATTTAGTGTCTATGTTCTACTAGGACATTTATTTTTCCGGAAGCAAGATTCTGAAATAATGGCGCCCACTCAATCTCTCACTAGTTATTATTTTTCATCACGCAGCTCTAGAAACAGACAGATCTTTAAAATGAGGAGGAATTTTATAATTGACTGATTATTTATGAAGGATATTTCCTAGGTTAATGGAACCAAGACCTTTGATGACAACCGAAAGATTAACAAAAGAACGCTGTGACATATAACAGGTTTGCAAAGTCTGTGATGAGATATATACAAAACGATTGCAGCAAACTTGTATTGATTTGAAGTAGGATTTATTATGGGATTTTCCAAACATGAGTTGTACAAATGATATAATTTTGAAAGTGGTAGTGAAAATAGTTTTGTGCGATTGTAGAATGGTAGAAGGTCATGTAATAAAACATCATAGAACATTTGTAACAATGATGAACACGGCATCGTCTGGTCCGGGTAGCGAGGTTGAAAACACTCATCACATTAACCGAGTTACATGTAAGGCTTGATAGCATACCTTCACCATCAATTGTGTCGTTGCAACAATAGGGGTTTGTATTTCCAAGTATTCTTATCCAGTATTCTCCCTTTTTTTCTGCGAGGAGGTGTTGCTAGGTTTGGATTGTTTTTCCAATGCTATATTTCATCGATTCAATACAGTGTATGTACAAATATATGTCGTAATCACAACCAGGTCCTTTCCTCATTCATGACTTATCATCGGGTTTGTAGCAAGAGTACCACGACAGGTGCCAGATGTGGAACCGGAACTGAGTACCCTTCCGGAACACCTGTGTTTACCCCTGTTTTCATTGGGGTTTGTGTTGCACGATCTTTAGTTTTTTGTGGAGTGTTTTGTAGATCATTGTTTGTTCTGTTGTCCTTTTTCATCTGTCCATCTTCATTATAAGCTTTAATTACCTCTTTGGTATATTCAAACTTGTTTTAACGTTATCTAATGCTTCGCTAAGGTCCATATTATGCGGGTATATGTTTTTGTACGTCATCAGTAAATTCGAACAATTGTGTTTCACATATGTTTTATTTATTAAAGAGGATAACGGATGTGTTATAATTATCTATATGCCTCATGATAGTACTAACAACCTATAGAAATATGCATCTAATGTATGTCAGAGAGATTGATTGATAGTTATGTTGTTTTCGTTGCTTTATTTAGAGGCTTTCTTTACAACAGGGATACAAGCCTTTTGTTGGCTGTGTTGTTGGATTGTCTAGATATGTTTGTAAGACCTGGTTGTATTGTTGAACTGTCTAGATATATCTGTAAGACCTCCTTTGTTGGCTGTGTTGTTGGATTGTCTAGATATGTCTGTAAGACCTCCTTTGTTGACTGTGATGTTGGATTGTCTAGATATGTCTGTAAGACCTGGCTGTGTTGTTGGATTGTCTAGATATGTATGCAAGACCTCCTTTGTTGGCTGTGTTGTTGGATTGTCTAGATATATCTGTAAGACCTCTTTTGTTGGCTGTGATGTTGGATTGTCTAGACATATCTGTAAGACATGGCTGTGTTGTTGGATTGTCTAGATATGTCTGTAAGACCTGGCTGTATTGTTGGATTGTCTAGATATATCTGTAAGACCTCCTTTGTTGACTGTGATGTTGGATTGTCTAGATATGTCTGTAAGACCTGGCTGTGTTGATGGATTGTCTAGATATGTCTGTAAGACCTGGCTGTGTTGTTGGCTTGTCTAGATATGTGTGTAAGATCTCCTTTGTTGACTGTGATGTTGGATTGTCTAGATATGTCTGTAAGACCTGGCTGTGTTGTTGGATTGTCTAGATATATCTGTAAGATCTCTTTTGTTGACTGTGATGTTGGATTGTCTAGATATGTCGGTAAGACCTGACTGTGTTGTTGGATTGTCTAGATATGTATGTAAGACCTCTTTTGTTGGCTGTGTTGTTGGATTGTCTAGATATGTCTGTAAGATCTGGCTGTATTGTTGGATTGTCTAGATATATCTGTAAGACCTCCTTTGTTGGCTGTGTTGTTGGCTTGTCTAGATATGTATGTAAGACCTCTTTTGTTGGCTGTGTTGTTGGATTGTCTAGATATATCTGTAAGACATGGCTGTGTTGTTGGATTGTCTAGATATGTATTTAAGACCTGGCTGTGTTGTTGGATTGTCTAGACATGTTTGTAAGACCTCTTTTGTTGGCTGTGTTGTTGGATTGTCTAGATATATCTGTAAGACATGGCTGTGTTGTTGGATTGTCTAGATATGTATGTAAGATCTGGCTGTGTTGTTGGATTGTCTAGATATATCTGTAAGATCTCTTTTGTTGGCTGTGATGTTGGATTGTCTAGATATGTCGGTAAGACCTGACTGTGTTGTTGGATTGTCTAGATATATCTGTAAGATCTCTTTTGTTGGCTGTGATGTTGGATTGTCTAGATATGTCGGTAAGACCTGACTGTGTTGTTGGATTGTCTAGATATTATGTAAGACCTGACTGTGTTGTTGGATTGTCTAGATATGTATGCAAGACCTCTTTTGTTGGCTGTGTTGTTGGATTGTCTAGATATATCTGTAAGACATGGCTGTGTTGTTGGATTGTCTAGATATGTATGTAAGACCTGGCTGTGTTGTTGGATTGTCTAGATATGTATGTAAGACCTGACTGTGTTGTTGGATTGTCTAGATATGTATGTAAGACCTCTTTTGTTGGCTGTGTTGTTGGATTGTCTAGATATATCTGTAAGACATGGCTGTGTTGTTGTATTGTCTAGATATGTATTTAAGACCTGACTGTGTTGTTGGCTTGTCTAGATATGTATGTAAGACCTCTTTTGTTGGCTGTGTTGTTGGATTGTCTAGATATATCTGTAAGACATGGCTGTGTTGTTGGATTGTCTAGATATGTATGTAAGACCTGGCTGTGTTGTTGGATTGTCTAGATATATCTGTAAGATCTCTTTTGTTGGCTGTGATGTTGGATTGTCTAGATATGTCGGTAAGACCTGACTGTGTTGTTGGATTGTCTAGATATATCTGTAAGATCTCTTTTGTTGGCTGTGATGTTGGATTGTCTAGATATGTCGGTAAGACCTGACTGTGTTGTTGGATTGTCTAGATATATCTGTAAGATCTCTTTTGTTGGCTGTGATGTTGGATTGTCTAGATATGTCGGTAAGACCTGACTGTGTTGTTGGATTGTCTAGATATTATGTAAGACCTGACTGTGTTGTTGGATTGTCTAGATATGTATGTAAGACCTCTTTTGTTGGCTGTGTTGTTGGATTGTCTAGATATATCTGTAAGACATGGCTGTGTTGTTGGATTGTCTAGATATGTATGTAAGACCTGGCTGTGTTGTTGGATTGTCTAGATATGTATGTAAGACCTGACTGTGATGTTGGATTGTCTAGATATGTCTGTAAGACCTGACTGTGTTGTTGGATTGTCTAGATATGTATGTAAGACCTCTTTTGTTGGCTGTGTTGTTGGATTGTCTAGATATATCTGTAAGACATGGATGTGTTGTTGGATTGTCTAGATATGTATGTAAGACCTGGCTGTGTTGTTGGATGGTCTAGATATATCTGTAAGATCTCTTTTGTTGACTGTGATGTTGGATTGTCTAGATATGTTGGTATGACCTGACTGTGTTGTTGGATTGTTTAGATATGTCTGTAAGACCTGACTGTGTTGTTGGATTGTCTAGATATGTCTGTAAGACCTCCTTTGTTGACTGTGATGTTGGATTGTCTAGATATGTCTGTAAGACCTGGCTGTGTTGTTGGATTGTCTAGATATGTATGCAAGACCTCCTTTGTTGGCTGTGTTGTTGGATTGTCTAGATATATCTGTAAGACCTCTTTTGTTGGCTGTGATGTTGGATTGTCTAGATATTTCTGTAAGACCTGGCTGTGTTGTTAGATTGTCTAGATATGTATGTAAGACCTCTTTTGTTGGCTGTGTTGTTGGATTTTCTAGACATATCTGTAAGACATGGCTGTGTTGTTGGATTGTCTAGATATGTCTGTAAGACCTGGCTGTATTGTTGGATTGTCTAGATATATCTGTAAGACCTCCTTTGTTGACTGTGATGTTGGATTGTCTAGATATGTCTGTAAGACCTGGCTGTGTTGATGGATTGTCTAGATATGTCTGTAAGACCTGGCTGTGTTGTTGGCTTGTCTAGATATGTGTGTAAGATCTCCTTTGTTGACTGTGATGTTGGATTGTCTAGATATGTCTGTAAGACCTGACTGTGTTGTTGGATTGTCTAGATATATCTGTAAGATCTCTTTTGTTGACTGTGATGTTGGATTGTCTAGATATGTCGGTAAGACCTGACTGTGTTGTTGGATTGTCTAGATATGTATGTAAGACCTCTTTTGTTGGCTGTGTTGTTGGATTGTCTAGATATGTCGGTAAGACCTGACTGTGTTGTTGGATTGTCTAGATATATCTGTAAGATCTCTTTTGTTGGCTGTGATGTTGGATTGTCTAGATATGTCGGTAAGACCTGACTGTGTTGTTGGATTGTCTAGATATATCTGTAAGATCTCTTTTGTTGGCTGTGATGTTGGATTGTCTAGATATGTCGGTAAGACCTGACTGTGTTGTTGGATTGTCTAGATATTATGTAAGACCTGACTGTGTTGTTGGATTGTCTAGATATGTATGTAAGACCTCTTTTGTTGGCTGTGTTGTTGGATTGTCTAGATATATCTGTAAGACATGGCTGTGTTGTTGGATTGTCTAGATATGTATGTAAGACCTGGCTGTGTTGTTGGATTGTCTAGATATGTATGTAAGACCTGACTGTGATGTTGGATTGTCTAGATATGTCTGTAAGACCTGACTGTGTTGTTGGATTGTCTAGATATGTATGTAAGACCTCTTTTGTTGGCTGTGTTGTTGGATTGTCTAGATATATCTGTAAGACATGGATGTGTTGTTGGATTGTCTAGATATGTATGTAAGACCTGGCTGTGTTGTTGGATGGTCTAGATATATCTGTAAGATCTCTTTTGTTGACTGTGATGTTGGATTGTCTAGATATGTTGGTATGACCTGACTGTGTTGTTGGATTGTTTAGATATGTCTGTAAGACCTGACTGTGTTGTTGGATTGTCTAGATATGTCTGTAAGACCTCCTTTGTTGACTGTGATGTTGGATTGTCTAGATATGTCTGTAAGACCTGGCTGTGTTGTTGGATTGTCTAGATATGTATGCAAGACCTCCTTTGTTGGCTGTGTTGTTGGATTGTCTAGATATATCTGTAAGACCTCTTTTGTTGGCTGTGATGTTGGATTGTCTAGATATTTCTGTAAGACCTGGCTGTGTTGTTAGATTGTCTAGATATGTATGTAAGACCTCTTTTGTTGGCTGTGTTGTTGGATTTTCTAGACATATCTGTAAGACATGGCTGTGTTGTTGGATTGTCTAGATATGTCTGTAAGACCTGGCTGTATTGTTGGATTGTCTAGATATATCTGTAAGACCTCCTTTGTTGACTGTGATGTTGGATTGTCTAGATATGTCTGTAAGACCTGGCTGTGTTGATGGATTGTCTAGATATGTCTGTAAGACCTGGCTGTGTTGTTGGCTTGTCTAGATATGTGTGTAAGATCTCCTTTGTTGACTGTGATGTTGGATTGTCTAGATATGTCTGTAAGACCTGACTGTGTTGTTGGATTGTCTAGATATATCTGTAAGATCTCTTTTGTTGACTGTGATGTTGGATTGTCTAGATATGTCGGTAAGACCTGACTGTGTTGTTGGATTGTCTAGATATGTATGTAAGACCTCTTTTGTTGGCTGTGTTGTTGGATTGTCTAGATATGTCTGTAAGACCTGGCTGTATTGTTGGATTGTCTAGATATATCTGTAAGACCTCCTTTGTTGGCTGTGTTGTTGGCTTGTCTAGATATGTATGTAAGACCTCTTTTGTTGGCTGTGTTGTTGGATTGTCTAGATATATCTGTAAGACATGGCTGTGTTGTTGGATTGTCTAGATATGTATTTAAGACCTGGCTGTGTTGTTGGATTGTCTAGATATGTATGTAAGACCTCTTTTGTTGGCTGTGTTGTTGGATTGTCTAGATATATCTGTAAGACATGGCTGTGTTGTTGGATTGTCTAGATATGTATGTAAGACCTGGCTGTGTTGTTGGATTGTCTAGATATATCTGTAAGATCTCTTTTGTTGGCTGTGATGTTGGATTGTCTAGATATGTCGGTAAGACCTGACTGTGTTGTTGGATTGTCTAGATATATCTGTAAGATCTCTTTTGTTGGCTGTGATGTTGGATTGTCTAGATATGTCGGTAAGACCTGACTGTGTTGTTGGATTGTCTAGATATTATGTAAGACCTGACTGTGTTGTTGGATTGTCTAGATATGTATGCAAGACCTCTTTTGTTGGCTGTGTTGTTGGATTGTCTAGATATATCTGTAAGACATGGCTGTGTTGTTGGATTGTCTAGATATGTATGTAAGACCTGGCTGTGTTGTTGGATTGTCTCGATATGTATGTAAGACCTGACTGTGTTGTTGGATTGTCTAGATATGTATGTAAGACCTCTTTTGTTGGCTGTGTTGTTGGATTGTCTAGATATATCTGTAAGACATGGCTGTGTTGTTGTATTGTCTAGATATGTATTTAAGACCTGACTGTGTTGTTGGCTTGTCTAGATATGTATGTAAGACCTCTTTTGTTGGCTGTGTTGTTGGATTGTCTAGATATATCTGTAAGACATGGCTGTGTTGTTGGATTGTCTAGATATGTATGTAAGACCTGGCTGTGTTGTTGGATTGTCTAGATATATCTGTAAGATCTCTTTTGTTGGCTGTGATGTTGGATTGTCTAGATATGTCGGTAAGACCTGACTGTGTTGTTGGATTGTCTAGATATATCTGTAAGATCTCTTTTGTTGGCTGTGATGTTGGATTGTCTAGATATGTCGGTAAGACCTGACTGTGTTGTTGGATTGTCTAGATATATCTGTAAGATCTCTTTTGTTGGCTGTGATGTTGGATTGTCTAGATATGTCGGTAAGACCTGACTGTGTTGTTGGATTGTCTAGATATTATGTAAGACCTGACTGTGTTGTTGGATTGTCTAGATATGTATGTAAGACCTCTTTTGTTGGCTGTGTTGTTGGATTGTCTAGATATATCTGTAAGACATGGCTGTGTTGTTGGATTGTCTAGATATGTATGTAAGACCTGGCTGTGTTGTTGGATTGTCTAGATATGTATGTAAGACCTGACTGTGATGTTGGATTGTCTAGATATGTCTGTAAGACCTGACTGTGTTGTTGGATTGTCTAGATATGTCTGTAAGACCTGACTGTGATGTTGGATTGTCTAGATATGTCTGTAAGACCTGACTGTGTTGTTGGATTGTCTAGATATGTCTGTAAGACCTGACTGTGATGTTGGATTGTCTAGATATGTATGTAAGACCTGACTGTGATGTTGGATTGTCTAGATATGTCTGTAAGACCTGACTGTGATGTTGGATTGTCTAGATATGTCTGTAAGACCTGACTGTGTTGTTGGATTGTCTAGATATATCTGTAAGACATGGCTGTGTTGTTGGATTGTCTAGATATGTATGTAAGACCTGGCTGTGTTGTTGGATTGTCTAGATATGTATGTAAGACCTGACTGTGATGTTGGATTGTCTAGATATGTCTGTAAGACCTGACTGTGTTGTTGGATTGTCTAGATATGTATGTAAGACCTCTTTTGTTGGCTGTGTTGTTGGATTGTCTAGATATATCTGTAAGACATGGATGTGTTGTTGGATTGTCTAGATATGTATGTAAGACCTGGCTGTGTTGTTGGATGGTCTAGATATATCTGTAAGATCTCTTTTGTTGACTGTGATGTTGGATTGTCTAGATATGTTGGTATGACCTGACTGTGTTGTTGGATTGTTTAGATATGTCTGTAAGACCTGACTGTGTTGTTGGATTGTCTAGATATGTATGTAAGACCTCTTTTGTTGGCTGTGTTGTTGGATTGTCTCGATATGTCTGTAAGACCTGGCTGTATTGTTGGATTGTCTAGATATTTCTCTAATCTTTTGTAGATTTCGAAAAAGAGTAGGCGCACTGCAGCCGCTACTAAAAGAATAAATGTTTCTTCTCAACCCAAACTTCCGTATTTTTCAAGTGACTGTCAAATGCCGTTACCACGGTTCGCCCAGCACCCCTCTTTTCTCTCTGTGTTATATATATTGTTGCAAATTCTTCTTGGCCTGAATATAGCTGAAGCTGGAGGTTAAGCAATAATCGATCAACCAATCAATATATATTCAAGTGTGAGTCTTATTTGACGACACCTGGAACATGTAATTGGATGCTGGTTTTGAAGCAATGAGAGGGTATATATTAAAACTGGGTCCCACATAAATATTCGAGACACTCCATAAGATCACACTGTTCTGGGGGGGGGGGGGTTCTGTCCCTCTACGGTTTCTAGTACACAGCTTCTGTATTTTTATGTCGACGCGATCGTTCAATGCCTTCTCCCTTCACACAATTAGCTGCCTTCCAATACGTGACTATAAATTCCATTATACGTTTTTTATAATGTGTTATTACAATGTAGAATTGCTAACATTCGTTTAGATACATGCTATAGTTTTAATCACAATATATTTTTTATTCAGGTGATTTACAGTGTCTATGCTCTACCAGGACATTTAGTTTTCCAGAAGCAAGTTTCTGAAATAATGACGCCCACTCAGTCTCTCGCTAGTTATTATTTGTCCTTATGCAGTAATGTAAAATAAAGACATTATACACCCACATCATATTAATTTTTTCAATTACGACAGCAATTGTTGGTGTATACAACTTGGAACTATGAAATGTCGTATTCATATATCTTACAGTGTGGATATTTACTGTCAGTTACACGTTAAGTACTAACCAATATACTCAAGCTATTGATGAGTATTTAGGAAACTTATATTTTGACAATTGTGGAAGTCAATAACATTCACAATATTTTACAGCATTAAACTAAAAAGGACAAATACATGTAGGTAATTAGCTCTCAAGAAAAGCGTCCAATACATGTAGGTAATTAGCTCAAGAAAAGCGTCCAATACATGTAGGTAATTAGCTCAAGAAAAGCGTTCAATACATGTAGGTAATTAGCTCAAGAAAAGCGTCCAATACATGTAGGTAATTAGCTCAAGAAAAGCATCCAATACATGTAGGTAATTAGCTCAAGAAAAGCGTTCAATACATGTAGGTAATTAGCTCAAGAAAAGCATCCAATACATGTAGGTAATTAGCTCAAGAAAAGCGTCCAATACATGTAGGTAATTAGCTCAAGAAAAGCGTCCAATACATGTAGGTAATTAGCTCTCAAGAAAAGCGTCCAATACATGTAGGTAATTAGCTCAAGAAAAGCGTCCAATACATGTAGGTAATTAGCTCAAGAAAAGCGTCCAATACATGTAGGTAATTAGCTCAAGAAAAGCGTCTAATACATGTAGGTAATTAGCTCAAGAAAAGCATCCAATACATGTAGGTAATTAGCTCAAGAAAAGCGTCCAATACATGTAGGTAATTAGCTCAAGAAAAGCGTCCAATACATGTAGGTAATTAGCTCAAGAAAAGCGTTCAATACATGTAGGTAATTAGCTCAAGAAAAGCATCCAATACATGTAGGTAATTAGCTCAAGAAAAGCGTCCAATACATGTAGGTAATTAGCTCAAGAAAAGCGTCCAATACATGTAGGTAATTAGCTCTCAAAAAAAGCGTCCAATACATGTAGGTAATTAGCTCAAGAAAAGCGTCCAATACATGTAGGTAATTAGCTCAAGAAAAGCGTTCAATACATGTAGGTAATTAGCTCAAGAAAAGCATCCAATACATGTAGGTAATTAGCTCAAGAAAAGCGTCCAATACATGTAGGTAATTAGCTCAAGAAAAGCGTCCAATACATGTAGGTAATTAGCTCAAGAAAAGCGTTCAATACATGTAGGTAATTAGCTCAAGAAAAGCGTCCAATACATGTAGGTAATTAGCTCAAGAAAAGCATCCAATACATGTAGGTAATTAGCTCAAGAAAAGCATCCAATACATGTAGGTAATTAGCTCAAGAAAAGCATCCAATACATGTAGGTAATTAGCTCAAGAAAAGCATCCAATACATGTAGGTAATTAGCTCAAGAAAAGCGTCCAATACATGTAGGTAATTAGCTCAAGAAAAGCATCCAATACATGTAGGTAATTAGCTCAAGAAAAGCGTCCAATACATGTAGGTAATTAGCTCAAGAAAAGCGTTCAATACATGTAGGTAATTAGCTCAAGAAAAGCATCCAATACATGTAGGTAATTAGCTCAAGAAAAGCGTCCAATACATGTAGGTAATTAGCTCAAGAAAAGCGTCCAATACATGTAGGTAATTAGCTCTCAAGAAAAGCGTCCAATACATGTAGGTAATTAGCTCAAGAAAAGCGTCCAATACATGTAGGTAATTAGCTCAAGAAAAGCGTCCAATACATGTAGGTAATTAGCTCAAGAAAAGCGTCCAATACATGTAGGTAATTAGCTCAAGAAAAGCATCCAATACATGTAGGTAATTAGCTCAAGAAAAGCGTCCAATACATGTAGGTAATTAGCTCAAGAAAAGCGTCCAATACATGTAGGTAATTAGCTCAAGAAAAGCGTTCAATACATGTAGGTAATTAGCTCAAGAAAAGCATCCAATACATGTAGGTAATTAGCTCAAGAAAAGCGTCCAATACATGTAGGTAATTAGCTCAAGAAAAGCGTCCAATACATGTAGGTAATTAGCTCTCAAAAAAAGCGTCCAATACATGTAGGTAATTAGCTCAAGAAAAGCGTCCAATACATGTAGGTAATTAGCTCAAGAAAAGCGTTCAATACATGTAGGTAATTAGCTCAAGAAAAGCATCCAATACATGTAGGTAATTAGCTCAAGAAAAGCGTCCAATACATGTAGGTAATTAGCTCAAGAAAAGCGTCCAATACATGTAGGTAATTAGCTCAAGAAAAGCGTTCAATACATGTAGGTAATTAGCTCAAGAAAAGCGTCCAATACATGTAGGTAATTAGCTCAAGAAAAGCGTCCAATACATGTAGGTAATTAGCTCAAGAAAAGCGTTCAATACATGTAGGTAATTAGCTCAAGAAAAGCGTCCAATACATGTAGGTAATTAGCTCAAGAAAAGCATCCAATACATGTAGGTAATTAGCTCAAGAAAAGCATCCAATACATGTAGGTAATTAGCTCAAGAAAAGCATCCAATACATGTAGGTAATTAGCTCAAGAAAAGCATCCAATACATGTAGGTAATTAGCTCAAGAAAAGCATCCAATACATGTAGGTAATTAGCTCAAGAAAAGCGTCCAATACATGTAGGTAATTAGCTCAAGAAAAGCATCCAATACATGTAGGTAATTAGCTCAAGAAAAGCATCCAATACATGTAGGTAATTAGCTCAAGAAAAGCGTCCAATACATGTAGGTAATTAGCTCAAGAAAAGCATCCAATACATGTAGGTAATTAGCTCAAGAAAAGCATCCAATACATGTAGGTAATTAGCTCAAGAAAAGCGTCCAATACATGTAGGTAATTAGCTCAAGAAAAGCATCCAATACATGTAGGTAATTAGCTCAAGAAAAGCATCCAATACATGTAGGTAATTAGCTCAAGAAAAGCGTCCAATACATGTAGGTAATTAGCTCAAGAAAAGCATCCAATACATGTAGGTAATTAGCTCAAGAAAAGCGTCATCCTCATTAACTTTGATATCCTCGGTTTTCTTCATATGATATATATTCAGGAAATGCACCGACTACAAACTTAGCGTTAGCTCTAATTGTGACTCTCACTGTATTTGTTTCCGGGTTATTTTGCCCTTGTTGAAGAATTATTTTGTGTCACTTTTGCTTCATAACAATGAAGTCTTAAAGATGAACAGCAAAGCGTATGCATTTAAAAAGATAATTTGGAATATCTATACAATATCATACAGTTACAGACTTTTGTAGAGGTCGATATGAAGTTTTATGGACAATATTGGTTCCTTAGATCTGTGATGGTGTTACCTTTTGTTTTACTTGTAATTCACATCTATGATGTTGTAGAACCTCCTTGAGCCATTTATTTTGTCATTCATAAGATATTGTTTTCTTTTCATTTATTTCCATGGTCCTACGGTACTGAAGATTCACCGGTCCAGTAAGCGGCAGTTCCTATCTCAGTAAGAGACGGTAAAGAAGGAGAAGTGAACAAGGTATATTAAGGGGGATTTTTGCAACATCACCAGGCACTCGTATTTCTGATTGTACAAAATGTTTGGAATGTATTGTAAATGTTATAATTTACTCTAATATTAAAATTGTCAAGCTTAAAACGATTTAAGTTCACTGTTGCCAAAATTCACAAAGAACTCGGGAATAAGTTATTTCCATGACAGATCCATTCACACTCACATTGACTTATACAGAAGACTATAATTTTACAATTTATACTAGGTAATTGGGTTGAGTGAGCGATTGTTGTTTAACGCCAATTCAGCAATGTTTCAGCTATATCATGGCGAGAACAAGTTAATTTTCAATGAGATAATGATGAGGTCCGCTTTGTTCTAGACCAACACGCTGGGTTGGATTTTTATAGTGCTAGCTCACTGAAACAACAGTCCGCGGGTAGACATGTCGCTCCACTCGGACACATTAGTCTGATTCCGAGCTAACCAGTCTTTGCTCTTTCTCCATAATGCTGCGTGCTTAGTGGAGAAGCAACAAATACCAATTTCATAGTCTTTGGTGTGACCCGATCGAGGCTCGAATCCATGATCTACTGCACTCGAGGCGAGCACGCTAACCATTACGCCACCAATGCGGTTACTAGGTAATTGGAGGTGAATAGACGTTAATATGAGTTTGAATCAAAACAAAAAAGACTGTCCGTAAAAATGTGGTAGCTGATCTGAAACGAAGTCAATATGGTTTTAATCTAACAATAGCAGAATTACCAGTATGGCACCTGAAGGAATCCAAAGCAATAGAATCATGTATTTAAAATCTTTATGTAGCAATTCCTTTTATCGGTTGATTGCAAATACGATCTATTTAATCATGGAAGATATATAAACATCTGTATAATATGACAAAGAGTTACACAAATGACAATTCACAATGCGGTACTGGTTCTATCACATGACTATTTACCATACCAGTAGTTGCTGCCGAAGAACTACTATTTTTTTTTTAATATTTTCTTAATAATTTCTTTTGCTACTTTTTTCTATTGCAGCGTAGAATGTCATCAAATGACATTCAAATTTATCAGATGTTCGGAAGAGAATATTAATATAAAGTAGTTTTGTTTCCCTGTCACAATTCTATACAAAGAGTTCAATGGTCCTAAAGAGGGGCATGCGTCAGCGGTAACCCACATAACATGGTTACGTAAACGTACAACGTGCAAAAAACATCGTCAAATAAAATCAGTAACAATTAGTTCAAATGAGGAATTAAAATTATTAATTTTAAACAGCATTTCATGTTTATTTTTATTTATTAATATTGACTATAGGATCAATAATTCAAGTTAAATAGAAACATGAATGTATCGATAAATATAAGACGCATGACTAAAGATCTTATCGCCATCATAAAAAACAGATTTGTACAATAAATATATATATAGATATCACGTTTAAGTATTAAAGAACCCAGTGTAATATGTTAAATGTCAATCGTCGTGTCAATGATACAATAATGTAGAATATATAAATACAAACAGGGGACTAATAGACTTTAATAATCTAAAATCTATATTTCTTTTATGATTTCTGTATTTTAAAGAGAACAAAAAGGTCAATGACTTAAAACAATAAAACCAATTCTTTTGTAGACCAGCTGAGGAGAAACATTGGTTATGTAAAATTTTCTGAGATCCAGATTATATGTCTAACTAACGAGTTTAAAACCACAACTAACCATGTAGGAAACCATGTTTCTGTTGGTTGTAAACAAAAAATTATTATTGTGCATATTCAAACTTATTTTAATAAATTCTTTTATTGTTTTCATTCTATATTTGTAGATGTTGGTTGTTTATGTCATAAAATGATACTCAAAATTTATTCAAATTCATTGTGTTTAACAACGGGAAAACATCGAATTGACTTTTTATATAAGATATTTGTTTTAAGGAATGAGTGGGAAGTAATCGTCAAATTTATCCGGCAAAACCCAGTAATAAAATATTAAGCCCCCCGTTTTGACAACCATGATTCCTGAAGGTAAATCTAAAACTGTTGCTTGCTTTTGATTATACTTGTAAAATGAATTTATGTTTGGTCTCTTCTGAAAACTTATTACACAGTCTCTCATCATAAAACTTATTACACAGTCTCTCATCATAAAACTTATTACACAGTCTCTCATCATAAAACTTATTACACAGTCTCTCATCATAAAACTTATTACACAGTCTCTCATCATAAAACTTATTACACAGTCTCTCATCATAAAACTTATTACACAGTCTCTCATCATAAAACTTATTACACAGTCTCTCATCATAAAACTTATTACACAGTCTCTCATCATAAAACTTATTACACAGTCTCTCATTATAAAGCTATCTGTGACATGATGCTATTTTATTCACATCAATATCCAATACTAAATAAACATCGTTTATAAAATGTATAAGGTATCAGAGACTTGATCGAGGTACTTTATATCCACCCCTGTGTTCTTCTCGTGAACATACTGAAATACTGATTACTTGCTATGCTATTCACATGCCGCAGGATGAGAGGGGACTTTGATGGTGTATAATCAAATAACTCTTTAGAATATTTCAGAATACACATGACTTCCATCACCCCTGGGGTAGCTAGTGTCACATCAACTCTGACGCTTAGTTTTGATCGTTTATAGATTAGATATTAATACTTAGGAAAGATATTTCGTGGAGCATTTGGTAAATCATGCAATATAAAGCTGTTTGTAAGGACAGTTGTGCAATTTGGGTATACAATAGAGCATGGAAAAAATCCAGTTCTTTATCTTTGGTTGCAATTCCAAGGGAACGCAACAAAGACCTTGGATGGACCAGGATTTTCTAGTTCATTAGTGTCATCGGGTATATGTTGGGTTGCCATGTGATAGGTCAATACCAAATGTCATAATCAAGTTGCGTGCATTATGATGCCAATTGCACAGCCTCTATAATCTATGAAAAATGTAATGATCGAAAAAGTTGTTTTCTTTGCCATTTTTTATCTATAAGTGATCATGAGGGGAACTTTAATGGAAACGTTTTAGACGTATTTGTAACGATTAACTGTGACCGGTTTTTTTTTTACCATACTTGTTCTCTTGTTTTTAGTGGGGTTCGTCTTACCAGATCTTTAGTTTTATGTATAATGTTTGTAGATCGTTGTTTGTCCTTTTTCGTTTGACCATTGTGTTGTCTGTCCTTCGATTTACGGATTCTGATTACCTCCCTTTGGTATCTTCAAACTCCTCTTTCAATCTAAGAAAAGATTGAAGATACAAAAATCGGTAATCAATAGCCTTTTGTCAAAGATACAAACAACACACAGATTAAAGCAGTGGTATTTCCCATAATATGTTGCCATCTGTAAATACTATTAGTCAGTGATCTAGTACTTTACTTTATAAAATGTCATGATGTCTACTGTTGAAGATTATTATAGATAGGTTAATGGTAATACCATTATCCTAAGTCTATCAGAATGTACTTCATTATTGAATTGCAGTCGTTAAAAGCTGTTAAAACTTTGAACCTTGCTACAGATGCTGTAACTATCCGGTCGTAAGTTGTGCCGACATGAATACACTCATCGTCTCGTTTAAGCAAATAAAATTAAATAATCTTAAGAAAAATTGTGAACACTTGCGTCATAGTTAACATGCACCATCTGGGTTTTAATTGATAAGATCAACATTTTATCACACTTTTCAAACATTAAGCGATTTTAAATCAGCTGTCGATTGTGCTTAGAACTCCTCCCAATTCTTTGAATTGATGAAAAAGTTAAATTATCATAGTTTACACTTAAACGTGACTCCAGTACGAATCAATATCTGCATCAAAGGTATACATTTCAATTCACTAATAAATTGACAAAGGTAAATAAAGCTTGCAAATGTCCTATTTTAAATCTAATTTAATACTTCTAGTAAATTTAATTTTCAAACGTCAGTTGAATTATCACCTTTAATAAAATATATCAAACAGAAAATACCAAGCCGCCTTTCTGTTTACATTACCAAACTGTATGTAGAATGTGAATCTGTGGGACTTATCAATTAATCCGTTTCTTTTTTCTGTGTTTTTGGGATTTTTTTTAAATTTAATATTTGTTTTATTAATGCATACATTATACACTAAAATTCATCTTATGTATTTTATCGAGTACAATAAAATAACAATATCAAAATTGGTTACATGAAATATTCCTATTATCACAGACCTGTACTTTGAGGATCTTTATTCAATATTGATTACATGTACTCAATATGTACCTGATGAAAGTTATTCCAGAAACGCGTCGTGCGCACTCAGTTTGCTAACTATCACTTGGTGGTGGACTATTAGTTCCCTTCGGTATCCTCTGCCCAGTAGTCAGTACTTCGGCACTGACATAGTTTATTAGATATAATCAATGTTGAAATTTACAGTTCTTAAATAAAGTAAATAATATTAAAACTAAAGTTTCCCCTCAGACATAAGTGACCATAGCCGATTTTAGCTATCCTGTTTAGGCCCTTTGGTTTTCTTGCTCTTAAAGACTTTTATTCATTGGCTTTCCAGTGTTTTGAGGATACCTGATGAAGGTTACTCCAGAAATGAGTCGTACGTACTAAGAGCTGTTCTTTTGACTTTTAGCATACCTGATGAAGGTTACTCCAGAAATGAGTCGTACGTACTAAGAGCTGTTCTTTTGACTTTGAGCATACCTGATGAAGGTTACTCCAGAAATGAGTCGTACGTACTAAGAGCTGTTCTTTTGACTTTTAGCATACCTGATGAAGGTTACTCCAGAAACGAGTCGTACGTACTAAGAGCTGTTCTTTTGACTTTTAGCATACCTGATGAAGGTTACTCCAGAAATGAGTCGTACGTACCAAGAGCTGTTCTTTTGACTCTGAGCATACCTGATGAAGGTTACTCCAGAAATGAGTCGTACGTACTAAGAGCTGTTCTTTTGACTTTTAGCATACCTGATGAAGGTTACTCCAGAAACGAGTCGTACGTACTAAGAGCTGTTCTTTTGACTTTTAGCATACCTGATGAAGATTACTCCAGAAATGAGTCGTACGTACTAAGAGCTGTTCTTTTGACTCTGAGCATACCTGATGAAGGTTACTCCAGAAATGAGTCGTACGTACTAAGAGCTGTTCTTCTGACTTTGAGCATACCTGATGAAGATTACTCCAGAAATGAGTCGTACGTACTAAGAGCTGTTCTTTTGACTTTGAGCATACCTGATGAAGGTTACTCCAGAAACGAGTCGTACGTACTAAGAGCTGTTCTTTTGACTCTGAGCATACCTGATGAAGGTTACTCCAGAAACGAGTCGTACGTACTAAGAGCTGTTCTTTTGACTTTGAGCATACCTGATGAAGATTACTCCAGAAATGAGTCGTACGTACTAAGAGCTGTTCTTTTGACTCTGAGCATACCTGATGAAGGTTACTCCAGAAATGAGTCGTACGTACTAAGAGCTGTTCTTCTGACTTTGAGCATACCTGATGAAGATTACTCCAGAAATGAGTCGTACGTACTAAGAGCTGTTCTTTTGACTTTGAGCATACCTGATGAAGGTTACTCCAGAAACGAGTCGTACGTACTAAGAGCTGTTCTTTTGACTCTGAGCATACCTGATGAAGGTTACTCCAGAAACGAGTCGTACGTACTAAGAGCTGTTCTTTTGACTTTGAGCATACATGATGAAGATTACTCCAGAAATGAGTCGTACGTACTAAGAGCTGTTCTTTTGACTCTGAGCATACCTGATGAAGATTACTCCAGAAATGAGTCGTACGTACTAAGAGCTGTTCTTTTGACTCTGAGCATACCTGATGAAGGTTACTCCAGAAATGAGTCGTACGTACTAAGAGCTGTTCTTTTGACTTTTAGCATACCTGATGAAGGTTACTCCAGAAATGAGTCGTACGTACTAAGAGCTGTTCTTTTGACTTTTAGCATACCTGATGAAGGTTACTCCAGAAATGAGTCGTACGTACTAAGAGCTGTTCTTCTGACTTTGAGCATACCTGATGAAGGTTACTCCAGAAACGAGTCGTACGTACTAAGAGCTGTTCTTTGGACTTTGAGCATACCTGATGAAGATTACTCCAGAAATGAGTCGTACGTACTAAGAGCTGTTCTTTTGACTCTGAGCATACCTGATGAAGGTTACTCCAGAAATGAGTCGTACGTACTAAGAGCTGTTCTTTTGACTTTGAGCATACCTGATGAAGGTTACTCCAGAAACGAGTCGTACGTACTAAGAGCTGTTCTTTTGACTTTGAGCATACCTGATGAAGGTTACTCCAGAAACGAGTCGTACGTACTAAGAGCTGTTCTTTTGACTTTGAGCATACCTGATGAAGGTTACTCCAGAAACGAGTCGGACGCACTAAGAGCTGTTTTTTAACATTGGTGAATTGTTTTGGTTTCAACATTGATGGCATGAATTTATTTTAAATTAGAAAATAATAACTTAACATCTCGACCAATACCATACCACAAACTATGTTCTCCTGTTGACACGTGATACGTGATACTCGTAGATAAAATAGTAAAATGTGTTACTACAGACATGTGTCAGCTTATTAATATAATCCATGATAATAATAACATTGTCTTCAGGTTTGTCATGGTAATATAAAATCTAATTCTGGAATCATATATCGGTTAATATCGTCATAAAATTAACAAGGGACTAATTATTGTTCCTAATCAATGAATATATTGGTCCAATATATGTAAATATACTTTCTTTAGGGGGCGTTCATTCAATAAGAGAGAAGCACTATAAAAGTCAATGTGAATTAACATGTAGTAAAGAAAACCGGTTATATTGTGCAGACTATAACCGACATATTTAACGCCACGATATAGCTGAAATATTGTTGAAAGTGGCGTTAAACACCGTAAACCAACCGACATATTTAGTACCTCGCAAAATGTAATTTTCGAAATTCCTAATTTCAATATTTTCATGACTAATTTTATATTTTGTTAGTAAATGTACTTCCATTTTTAAGATAACTGTCATAAATTAATTTACTATGTCAACATAATATTTGCACAATGCAATATAATATCATATGCATAAAGTTCATTTATTTGATTAAAACTGGTCATTTAAAGAAAGTCCAAGTTTTACATATTCAGTCCTTATTTCAATTATGATTATTAAACTTCCGTATTAACGGTGTGTTCGTATGTATACCCAGTTCTCAAGTTGCACTATTGCCACGTGGAACCATAAAATCTGACAAAATTGATATTGCCGATCACTCTTGTTTTGGTTAGCAGAAGAGATGACTGAAATAAATTCAAAGAGAAGTACATATAAAATTTCGTTACTTTTCATTTGTTTTGTTTTTGCTTTGGTGAATATTTTAGAGATTTTCTTTTAAAGTAATAGCATGGCTAAATAAATATAATGATTTAAGCTATTTAACGTCATATATGTTCAACCCAGTTGTTCGTAATTGCTATAATATTGTTAATTTGTATTTACATACCACATTTAATCGAGATGTTTTCTCTCCTCTATCACTGCCAAGACGTTTTATCGGACTTGACTGTACAATGTACATATTAGTAGCACGGCGGGTGTCTTATAAAAAGCAGGAACTGCTTACACTTCGCGAGCACCTGAGTTCACCCCCGGTTTTTGGTGGGGTCCGTGTTGTTTATCTTTTTTGTGTTGTCTTATTATGTGTCATTACGTTATGAATTCCGTGTTGTGATGTCAGTTACGATTTCCGCATAAAAACGATGTTCGGTTCGTCTTTATTTCCAGTTGTTGGTAATAGGTATCGTGACTTATTTACGTTATTTGTGTGTGTTTGTGTATAGTGGTATCCAGCACACATTGTGTTGTGTTTTTGTTTTGTTTTTCTTCATCTTGTGTACCAAATGTTGCCAGTTTCTCTGGATTTTCCATTTTTGATTGTCCCTTCGGTATTCTGTAACGTTTATTTAGACCAATATTTCGACCTGCATTATATCTTTCCTATATTTTAATCATGGAGGTATTACTGACCTTCATGCTTTTAATGGAGATTCCATTTACATCGGTTGATTAGAAATGGACGACGAAAAGCTTTATATGTACTGCAGGTGGTGGCCGTTATGCCTTGTGATAAAATATCTCTTTCTCGATACAGTATAAACCATGTGTTGATAAAAATGAGATTAGCAAAACGCACGTATATTTTTCGTGCATGATTTGGATATTTATGAAATCCACATCCAAACCCAGACCCCAATCGGCAAATCTTGGGTTATACCGTTGCTTTTCTTCTATTCCTCGGCTTTAATACGAAATGTGATATGTGTGTCTATATCAAACATTTCTTCACCGGAAGTGACAGAACGCACAGTAAACTAAATGATTCCTCTAAATAAATGGTGACGTTCGCGGAGTGGTGTTTTAGAAAAGTTAACAAAGGGAGTAATCATAAACATTAAATTGAAGGACAAACAATACAATGGCCAAAATATAAAGATGAAAGGATAAACAATGATCTACAAAACATTACACAGAAAACTACAGATCTAGCAACACGAACCGAATGAAAACCCGAGGGTGAAATCAGGTGCACCGGAAGTGTTCGCAGTTCTTGTTCCACATGTGGCACCCGTCGTGTTACTTTTGTTACAAACCCGGTGTTAAGTCAAGAATGAGGAAATTACTAGATTATATGCTATAAAAATACTGAATTATGTATTTCAGAACACTTTTTCTTTTGACCATTGTATTGTATTGTCCTTCTTCGAATTACGGTTTCTGATTACTCCTTTGGTATCTTTTGACCATTGTATTGTATGTTCTTCTATTTACGGCTTCTGATTACTCCTTTGGTATCTTTTGACCATTGTATTGTATGTCCTTCTTCGAATTACGGTTTCTGATTACTCCTTTGGTATCTTTTGACCATTGTATTGTATGTCCTTCTATTTACGGCTTCTGATTACTCCTTTGGTATCTTTTGACCATTGTATTGTATGCTCTTCTATTTACGGCTTCTGATTACTCCTTTGGTATCTTTTGACCATTGTATTGTATGTCCTTCTTCTATTTACGGCTTCTGATTACTCCTTTGGTATCTTTTGACCATTGTATTGTATGTCCTTCTTCGAATTACGGCTTCTGATTACTCCTTTGGTATCTTTTGACCATTGTATTGTATGTTCTTCTATTTACGGCTTCTGATTACTCCTTTGGTATCTTTTGACCATTGTATTGTATGTCCTTCTTCTATTTACGGCTTCTGATTACTCCTTTGGTATCTTTTGATCATTGTATTGTATGTCCTTCTTCTATTTACGGCTTCTGATTACTCCTTTGGTATCTTTTGACCATTGTATTGTATGTCCTTCTTCTATTTACGGCTTCTGATTACTCCTTTGGTATCTTTTGACCATTGTATTGTATGTCCTTCTTCGAATTACGGCTTCTGATTACTCCTTTGGTATCTTTTGACCATTGTATTGTATGTCCTTCTTCTATTTACGGCTTCTGATTACTCCTTTGGTATCTTTTGACCATTGTATTGTATGTCCTTCTTCTATTTACGGCTTCTGATTACTCCTTTGGTATCTTTTGACCATTGTATTGTATGTCCTTCTTCTATTTACGGCTTCTGATTACTCCTTTGGTATCTTTTGACCATTGTATTGTATGTCCTTCTTCGAATTACGGCTTCTGATTACTCCTTTGGTATCTTTTGACCATTGTATTGTATGTCCTTCTTCTATTTACGGCTTCTGATTACTCCTTTGGTATCTTTTGACCATTGTATTGTATGTCCTTCTTCTATTTACGGCTTCTGATTACTCCTTTGGTATCTTTTGACCATTGTATTGTATGTCCTTCTTCTATTTACGGCTTCTGATTACTCCTTTGGTATCTTTTGACCATTGTATTGTATGTCCTTCTTCTATTTACGGCTTCTGATTACTCCTTTGGTATCTTTTGACCATTGTATTGTATGTCCTTCTTCTATTTACGGCTTCTGATTACTCCTTTGGTATCTTTTGACCATTGTATTGTATGTCCTTCTTCTATTTACGGCTTCTGATTACTCCTTTGGTATCTTTTGACCATTGTATTGTATGTCCTTCTATTTACGGCTTCTGATTACTCCTTTGGTATCTTTTGACCATTGTATTGTATGTCCTTCTATTTACGGCTTCTGATTACTCCTTTGGTATCTTTTGATCATTGTATTGTATGTCCTTCTATTTACGGCTTCTGATTACTCCTTTGGTATCTTTTGACCATTGTATTGTATGTCCTTCTTCTATTTACGGCTTCTGATTACTCCTTTGGTATCTTTTGACCATTGTATTGTATGTCCTTCTATTTACGGCTTCTGATTACTCCTTTGGTATCTTTTGACCATTGTATTGTATGTCCTTCTTCTATTTACGGCTTCTGATTACTCCTTTGGTATCTTTTGACCATTGTATTGTATGTCCTTCTTCTATTTACGGCTTCTGATTACTCCTTTGGTATCTTTTGACCATTGTATTGTATGTCCTTCTATTTACGGCTTCTGATTACTCCTTTGGTATCTTTTGACCATTGTATTGTATGTCCTTCTTCTATTTACGGCTTCTGATTACTCCTTTGGTATCTTTTGACCATTGTATTGTATGTCCTTCTTCTATTTACGGCTTCTGATTACTCCTTTGGTATCTTTTGACCATTGTATTGTATGTCCTTCTTCTATTTACGGCTTCTGATTACTCCTTTGGTATCTTTTGACCATTGTATTGTATGTTCTTCTATTTACGGCTTCTGATTACTCCTTTGGTATCTTTTGACCATTGTATTGTATGTCCTTCTTCTATTTACGGCTTCTGATTACTCCTTTGGTATCTTTTGACCATTGTATTGTATGTCCTTCTTCTATTTACGGCTTCTGATTACTCCTTTGGTATCTTTTGACCATTGTATTGTATGTCCTTCTTCTATTTACGGCTTCTGATTACTCCTTTGGTATCTTTTGACCATTGTATTGTATGTCCTTCTATTTACGGCTTCTGATTACTCCTTTGGTATCTTTTGACCATTGTATTGTATGTCCTTCTTCTATTTACGGCTTCTGATTACTCCTTTGGTATCTTTTGACCATTGTATTGTATGTCCTTCTTCTATTTACGGCTTCTGATTACTCCTTTGGTATCTTTTGACCATTGTATTGTATGTCCTTCTTCTATTTACGGCTTCTGATTACTCCTTTGGTATCTTTTGACCATTGTATTGTATGTCCTTCTTCTATTTACGGCTTCTGATTACCACTTTGATATCTTTAACTTGTCTTACATCGATTTAAAAACGGGTTCATACTCTCAAATCACTTATACCGACAAAAATTGTATATTTATATTACCAACATATTTGATCTCAGCAACCTACATATTGTCATATTTATAAATGGAAGTCATACTTTTATTTAAAAAAAAACCACATAAATGTTAGATCGAAACTATTTTCCCTATCCCTTTCACATTGATTGTACAACTCGTGCTTAGAACACCCAATCACAAATCCGAATTCAAATACAAGTTTACAGCAATTGTCTTGGGTATTGCTCCCCATATACTTTTCAAACATGTTGGCATTAAGAAAGACGAGATAGATAAACGTTTCTTTCTTAATCCTTGTTTGTCAATAAAAGTATTGATGGCATTAACCTATATCCTTCATCACAAATCAGTCATATCTAAAATCTCTATATATTTTAAAGAGTAGACTATTCCTATAATCCTAAATCCATAAATTGAAAACAAAACTTTAAAATTGTTACGTACAAGCAAAACGTACAAGAGACGATATGTATTGGTTATGGTAATGAGGTCTTTGAAATAAATTAGAAATAAAAAAAAATTCATGGGTCAATGAGCACTCGCGTAACATCACCCATCAAAGACCAAAATGCTGCTAAAAACATGTCGTACATCTATGACAAGTATGCTGGTGTCCATGCAGAGAGGGTCCCTTTCAATATCGTTTTTGTATCTAAATCACATTACATATACTCTGCTCTGTTGAATACATAAGTTGCACAAGTGTCTTTACAAAAAACGTAGCATTGCTGGATCTGCCAAATGCTCCACGAAACCTTTTCTCAAATTATTGACATTAATTCTACGAGCGGTTAAAACCGGCTTCGGAGGTATTGTGACATTAGCTACTCAAAGGGTGGTGTGAATTAAATGTGGTTTCCGAAAAAATATTCTAGAGATCTGTTAGAATATATACAATCAAGGTTCTTCTCCTCATGCAATAAAATTAAAACATTAAAACATACATGTATGACTTCCCTACACTATACAACTATTCCCTACTCAAAATTAAAAGGCAGATTAAAAGATTTAATCCAACTGTGTTTCATCAAAATGAATGTCCCAGTTTTGGTTCATTTTGTCCCTTTGCCATTAATATACCGGTAGTATCTGTCGACTTCTGATTACCTCCTTTGGTGCCATTAATGTACCGGTAGTATCTGTCGACTTCTGATTACCTCCTTTGGTGCCATTAATATACCGGTAGTATCTGTTGACTTCTGATTACCTACTTTGGTGCCATTAATGTACCGGTAGTATCTGTCGACTTCTGATTACCTACTTTGGTGCCATTAATATACCGGTAGTATCTGTCGACTTCTGATTACCTCCTTTGGTGCCATTAATGTACCGGTAGTATCTGTCGACTTCTGATTACCTCCTTTGGTGCCATTAATATACCGGTAGTATCTGTCGACTTCTGATTACCTCCTTTGGTGCCATTAATGTACCGGTAGTATCTGTCGACTTCTGATTACCTCCTTTGGTGCCATTAATGTACCGGTAGTATCTGTCGACTTCTGATTACCTACTTTGGTGCCATTAATGTACCGGTAGTATCTGTCGACTTCTGATTACCTCCTTTGGTGCCATTAATGTACCGGTAGTATCTGTCGACTTCTGATTACCTCCTTTGGTGCCATTAATATACCGGTAGTATCTGTCGACTTCTGATTACCTCCTTTGGTGCCATTAATGTACCGGTAGTATCTGTCGACTTCTGATTACCTCCTTTGGTGCCATTAATGTACCGGTAGTATCTGTCGACTTCTGATTACCTCCTTTGGTGCCATTAATATACCGGTAGTATCTGTCGACTTCTGATTACCTACTTTGGTGCCATTAATGTACCGGTAGTATCTGTCGACTTCTGATTACCTCCTTTGGTGCCATTAATGTACCGGTAGTATCTGTCGACTTCTGATTACCCCCTTTGGTGCCATTAATGTACCGGTAGTATCTGTCGACTTCTGATTACCTCCTTTGGTGCCATTAATGTACCGGTAGTATCTGTCGACTTCTGATTACCTACTTTGGTGCCATTAATGTACCGGTAGTATCTGTCGACTTCTGATTACCTCCTTTGGGGCCATTAATGTACCGGTAGTATCTGTCGACTTCTGATTACCTCCTTTGGTGCCATTAATATACCGGTAGTATCTGTCGACTTCTGATTACCTCCTTTGGTGCCATTAATGTACCGGTAGTATCTGTCGACTTCTGATT
Organism: Bathymodiolus septemdierum; assembly: GCA_963383655.1. Lineage (NCBI taxonomy): Eukaryota > Metazoa > Mollusca > Bivalvia > Mytilida > Modiolidae > Bathymodiolus > Bathymodiolus septemdierum. The sequence goes on from OY726520.1 coordinate 90,112,206, forward strand.
ACCTCCTTTGGTGCCATTAATATACCGGTAGTATCTGTCGACTTCTGATTACCTACTTTGGTGCCATTAATGTACCGGTAGTATCCGTCGACTTCTGATTACCTCCTTCGGTGCCATTAATGTACCGGTAGTATCTGTCGACTTCTGATTACCTCCTTTGGTGCCATTAATATACCGGTAGTATCTGTCGACTTCTGATTACCTCCTTTGGTGCCATTAATATACCGGTAGTATCTGTCGACTTCTGATTACCTCCTTTGGTGCCATTAATGTACCGGTAGTATCTGTCGACTTCTGATTACCTCCTTTGGTGCCATTAATATACCGGTAGTATCTGTCGACTTCTGATTACCTACTTTGGTGCCATTAATGTACCGGTAGTATCTGTCGACTTCTGATTACCTCCTTTGGTGCCATTAATGTACCGGTAGTATCTGTCGACTTCTGATTACCCTCTTTGGTGCCATTAATGTACCGGTAGTATCTGTCGACTTCTGATTACCTCCTTTGGTGCCATTAATGTACCGGTAGTATCTGTCGACTTCTGATTACCTCCTTTGGTGCCATTAATATACCGGTAGTATCTGTCGACTTCTGATTACCTCCTTTGGTGCCATTAATATACCGGTAGTATCTGTCGACTTCTGATTACCTACTTTGGTGCCATTAATGTACCGGTAGTATCTGTCGACTTCTGATTACCTCCTTTGGTGCCATTAATGTACCGGTAGTATCTGTCGACTTCTGATTACCTCCTTTGGTGCCATTAATATACCGGTAGTATCTGTCGACTTCTGATTACCTCCTTTGGTGCCATTAATATACCGGTAGTATCTGTCGACTTCTGATTACCTCCTTTGGTGCCATTAATGTACCGGTAGTATCTGTCGACTTCTGATTACCTCCTTTGGTGCCATTAATATACCGGTAGTATCTGTCGACTTCTGATTACCTACTTTGGTGCCATTAATGTACCGGTAGTATCTGTCGACTTCTGATTACCTCCTTTGGTGCCATTAATGTACCGGTAGTATCTGTCGACTTCTGATTACCCTCTTTGGTGCCATTAATGTACCGGTAGTATCTGTCGACTTCTGATTACCTCCTTTGGTGCCATTAATGTACCGGTAGTATCTGTCGACTTCTGATTACCTCCTTTGGTGCCATTAATATACCGGTAGTATCTGTCGACTTCTGATTACCTCCTTTGGTGCCATTAATATACCGGTAGTATCTGTCGACTTCTGATTACCTACTTTGGTGCCATTAATGTACCGGTAGTATCTGTCGACTTCTGATTACCTCCTTTGGTGCCATTAATGTACCGGTAGTATCTGTCGACTTCTGATTACCTCCTTTGGTGCCATTAATATACCGGTAGTATCTGTCGACTTCTGATTACCTCCTTTTGGTGCCATTAATATACCGGTAGTATCTGTCGACTTCTGATTACCTCCTTTGGTGCCATTAATGTACCGGTAGTATCTGTCGACTTCTGATTACCTCCTTTGGTGCCATTAATATACCGGTAGTATCTGTCGACTTCTGATTACCTACTTTGGTGCCATTAATGTACCGGTAGTATCTGTCGACTTCTGATTACCTCCTTTGGTGCCATTAATGTACCGGTAGTATCTGTCGACTTCTGATTACCCTCTTTGGTGCCATTAATGTACCGGTAGTATCTGTCGACTTATGATTACCTCCTTTGGTGCCATTAATGTACCGGTAGTATCTGTTGACTTCTGATTACCCCCTTTTATCTGTCCTTCGACTTCTGATTACTCCCTTTGCCATTAATGTACCGGTAGTATCTGTCGACTTCTGATTACCCTCTTTGGTGCCATTAATGTACCGGTAGTATCTATCGACTTCTGATTACCTCCTTTGGTGCCATTAATATACCGGTAGTATCTGTCGACTTATGATTACCCCCTTTTATCTGTCCTTCGACTTCTGATTACTCCCTTTGCCATTAATATACCGGTAGTATCTATCGACTTCTGATTACCTCCTTTGGTGCCATTAATATACCGGTAGTATCTGTCGACTTCTGATTACCTCCTTTGGTGCCATTAATATACCGGTAGTATCTGTCGACTTCTGATTACCTCCTTTGGTGCCATTAATGTACCGGTAGTATCTGTCGACTTCTGATTACCTCCTTTGGTGCCATTAATGTACCGGTAGTATCTGTCGACTTCTGATTACCCCCTTTTATCTGTCCTTCGACTTCTGATTACTCCCTTTGCCATTAATGTACCGGTAGTATCTGTCGACTTCTGATTACCTCCTTTGGTGCCATTAATATACCGGTAGTATCTGTCGACTTCTGATTACCTCCTTTGGTGCCATTAATGTACCGGTAGTATCTGTCGACTTCTGATTACTCCCTTTGGTGCCATTAATGTACCGGTAGTATCTGTCGACTTCTGATTACTCCCTTTGCCATTAATGTACCGGTAGTATCTGTCGACTTCTGATTACCCCCTTTGGTGCCATTAATGTACCGGTTGTATCTATCGACTTCTGATTACCTCCTCTGGTGCCATTAATATACCGGTAGTATCTGTCGATTTCTGATTACCTCCTTTGGTGCCATTAATGTACCGGTAGTATCTGTCGACTTCTGATTACCACCTTTGGTGCCATTAATGTACCGGTAGTATCTGTCGACTTCTGATTACCTCCTTTGGTGCCATTAATATACCGGTAGTATCTGTCGACTTCTGATTACCTCCTTTGGTGCCATTAATATACCGGTAGTATCTGTCGACTTCTGATTACCCCCTTTTATCTGTCCTTCGACTTCTCATTACTCCCTTTGCCATTAATGTACCGGTAGTATCTGTCGACTTCTGATTACCTCCTTTGGTGCCATTAATGTACCGGTAGTATCTATCGACTTCTGATTACCTCCTTTGGTGCCATTAATGTACCGGTAGTATCTGTCGACTTCTGATTACCCCCTTTTTCTGTCCTTCGACTTCTGATTACTCCCTTTGCCATTAATGTACCGGTAGTATCTGTCGACTTCTGATTACCTCCTTTGGTGCCATTAATATACCAGTAGTATCTGTCGACTTCTGATTACCCCCTTTTATCTGTCCTTCGACTTCTGATTACTCCCTTTGCCATTAATGTACCGGTAGTATCTGTCGACTTCTGATTACCTCCTTTGGTGCCATTAATATACCGGTAGTATCTGTCGACTTCTGATTACCTCCTTTGGTGCCATTAATGTACCGGTAGTATCTGTCGACTTCTGATTACCTCCTTTGGTGCCATTAATGTACCGGTAGTATCTGTCGACTTCTGATTACCCCCCTTTGGTACCATTAATGTACCGGTAGTATCTGTCGACTTCTGATTACCTCCTTTGGTGCCATTAATGTACCGGTAGTATCTATCGACTTCTGATTACCTCCTTTGGTGCCATTAATGTACCGGTAGTATCTGTCGACTTCTGATTACTCCCTTTGGTGCCATTAATGTACCGGTAGTATCTGTCGACTTATGATTACCCCCTTTTATCTGTCCTTCGATTTCTGATTACTCCCTTTACCATTAATGTACCGGTAGTATCTGTCGACTTCTGATTACCTCCTTTGGTGCCATTAATATACCGGTAGTATCTGTCGACTTCTGATTACCCCCTTTTATCTGTCCCTCGACTTCTGATTACTCCCTTTGCCATTAATGTACCGGTAGTATCTGTCGACTTCTGATTACCCCCTTTTATCTGTCCTTCGACTTCTGATTACTCCCTTTGCCATTAATGTACCGGTAGTATCTGTCGACTTCTGATTACCTCCTTTGGTGCCATTAATATACCGGTAGTATCTGTCGACTTCTGATTACCTCCTTTGGTGCCATTAATGTACCGGTAGTATCTGTCGACTTCTGATTACCCCCTTTTATCTGTCCTTCGACTTCTGATTACTCCCTTTGCCATTAATGTACCGGTAGTATCTGTCGACTTCTGATTACCCCCTTTTATCTGTCCTTCGACTTCTGATTACCCCATTTTATCTGTCCTTCGACTTCTGATTACCCCCCTTTGGTACCATTAATGTACCGGTAGTATCTGTCGACTTCTGATTACCCCCTTTTGTCTGTCCTTCGACTTCTGATTACTCCCTTTGCCATTAATGTACCGGTAGTATCTGTCGACTTCTGATTACCTCCTTTGGTGCCATTAATGTACCGGTAGTATGTGTCGACTTCTGATTACCCCCTTTTATCTGTCCTTCGACTTCTGATTACTCCCTTTGCCATTAATGTACCGGTAGTATCTGTCGACTTCTGATTACCTCCTTTGGTGCCATTAATATACCGGTAGTATCTGTCGACTTCTGATTACCTCCTTTGGTGCCATTAATGTACCGGTAGTATCTGTCGACTTCTGATTACTCCCTTTGGTGCCATTAATGTACCGGTAGTATCTGTCGACTTCTGATTACTCCCTTTGCCATTAATGTACCGGTAGTATCTGTCGACTTCTGATTACCCCCTTTTATCTGTCCTTCGACTTCTCATTACTCCCTTTGCCATTAATGTACCGGTAGTATCTGTCGACTTCTGATTACCTCCTTTGGTGCCATTAATGTGCCGGTAGTATCTATCGACTTCTGATTACCTCCTTTGGTGCCATTAATGTACCGGTAGTATCTGTCGACTTCTGATTACCCCCTTTTTCTGTCCTTCGACTTCTAATTACTCCCTTTGCCATTAATGTACCGGTAGTATCTGTCGACTTCTGATTACCTCCTTTGGTGCCATTAATATACCAGTAGTATCTGTCGACTTCTGATTACCCCCTTTTATCTGTCCTTCGACTTCTGATTACTCCCTTTGCCATTAATGTACCGGTAGTATCTGTCGACTTCTGATTACCGCCTTTGGTGCCAATAATATACCGGTAGTATCTGTCGACTTCTGATTACCTCCTTTGGTGCCATTAATGTACCGGTAGTATCTGTCGACTTCTGATTACCTCCTTTGGTGCCATTAATGTACCGGTAGTATCTGTCGACTTCTGATTACCCCCCTTTGGTACCATTAATGTACCGGTAGTATCTGTCGACTTCTGATTACCTCCTTTGGTGCCATTAATGTACCGGTAGTATCTATCGACTTCTGATTACCTCCTTTGGTGCCATTAATGTACCGGTAGTATCTGTCGACTTCTGATTACTCCCTTTGGTGCCATTAATATACCGGTAGTATCTGTCGACTTCTGATTACCTCCTTTGGTGCCATTAATGTACCGGTAGTATCTGTCGACTTCTGATTACCTCCTTTGGTGCCATTAATATACCGGTAGTATCTATCGACTTCTGATTACCTCCTTTGGTGCCATTAATGTACCGGTAGTATCTGTCGACTTCTGATTACCCCCTTTGGTGCCATTAATGTACCGGTAGTATCTGTCGACTTCTGATTACCTCCTTTGGTGCCATTAATGTACCGGTAGTATCTGTCGACTTCTGATTACCTCCTTTGGTGCCATTAATATACCGGTAGTATCTGTCGACTTCTGATTACCTCCTTTGGTGCCATTAATATACCGGTAGTATCTGTCGACTTCTGATTACCTCCTTTGGTGCCATTAATGTACCGGTAGTATCTGTCGACTTCTGATTACCCCCTTTTATCTGTCCTTCGATTTCTGATTACTCCCTTTACCATTAATGTACCGGTAGTATCTGTCGACTTCTGATTACCCCCTTTTATCTGTCCTTCGATTTCTGATTACTCCCTTTACCATTAATGTACCGGTAGTATCTGTCGACTTCTGATTACCTCCTTTGGTGCCATTAATATACCGGTAGTATCTGTCGACTTCTGATTACCCCCTTTTATCTGTCCTTCGACTTCTGATTACTCCCTTTGCCATTAATGTACCGGTAGTATCTGTCTACTTCTGATTACCCCCTTTTATCTGTCCTTCGACTTCTGATTACTCCCTTTGCCATTAATGTACCGGTAGTATCTTTCGACTTCTGATTACCTCCTTTGGTGCCATTAATATACCGGTAGTATCTGTCGACTTCTGATTACCTCCTTTGGTGCCATTAATGTACCGGTAGTATCTGTCGACTTCTGATTACCCCCTTTTATCTGTCCTTCGACTTCTGATTACTCCCTTTGCCATTAATGTACCGGTAGTATCTGTCGACTTCTGATTACCCCCTTTTATCTGTCCTTCGACTTCTGATTACCCCATTTTATCTGTCCTTCGACTTCTGATTACCCCCCTTTGGTACCATTAATGTACCGGTAGTATCTGTCGACTTCTGATTACCCCCTTTTGTCTGTCCTTCGACTTCTGATTACTCCCTTTGCCATTAATGTACCGGTAGTATCTGTCGACTTCTGATTACCTCCTTTGGTGCCATTAATGTACCGGTAGTATCTGTCGACTTCTGATTACCCCCTTTTGTCTGTCCTTCGACTTCTGATTACTCCCTTTGCCATTAATGTACCGGTAGTATCTGTCGACTTCTGATTACCTCCTTTGGTGCCATTAATGTACCGGTAGTATCTGTCGACTTCTGATTACCTCCTTTGGTGCCATTAATGTACCGGTAGTATCTGTCGACTTCTGATTACCTCCTTTGGTACCATTAATGTACCGGTAGTATCTGTCGACTTCTGATTACCCCCTTTTATCTGTCCTTCGACTTCTGATTACTCCCTTTGCCATTAATGTACCGGTAGTATCTGTCGACTTCTGATTACCTCCTTTGGTGCCATTAATATACCGGTAGTATCTGTCGACTTTTGATTACCTCCTTTGATGCCATTAATGTACCGGTAGTATCTGTCGACTTTTGATTACCTCCTTTGGTGCCATTAATGTACCGATAGTATCTGTCGATTTCTGATTACCCCCTTTGGTGCCATTAATGTACCGGTAGTATCTGTCGATTTCTGATTACCCCCTTTGGTGCCATTAATGTACCGATAGTATCTGTCGATTTCTGATTACTCCCTTTGGTGCCATTAATGTACCGATAGTATCTGTCGACTTTTGATTACCCCCTTTGCTATTAATGTACCGTAGTATCTATCGATTTCTGATTACTCCCTTTGGTGCCATTAATGTACCGGTAGTATCTGTCGATTTCTGATTACCCCCTTTGGTGCCATTAATGTACCGGTAGTATCTGTCGATTTCTGATTACTCCCTTTGGTGCCATTAATGTACCGATAGTATCTGTCGACTTTTGATTACCCCCTTTGCTATTAATGTACCGTAGTATCTGTCGACTTCTGATTACCTCCTTTGGTGCCATTAATGTACCGGTAGTATCTGTCGACTTCTGATTACCCTCTTTGGTGCCATTAATGTACTGGTAGTATCTATCGACTTCTGATTACCTCCTTTGGTGCCATTAATGTACCGGTAGTATCTGTCGACTTCTGATTACCCTCTTTGGTGCCATTAATGTACCGGTAGTATCTGTCGGTTTCTGATTACTCCCTTTGGTGCCATTAATGTACCGATAGTATCTGTCGACTTTTGATTACCCCCTTTGCTATTAATGTACCGTAGTATCTGTCGACTTCTGATTACCTCCTTTGGTGCCATTAATGTACCGGTAGTATCTGTCGACTTCTGATTACCTCCTTTGGTGCCATTAATGTACCGGTAGTAACTGTCGATTTTTGATTACCCCCTTTGGTGCCATTAATGTACCGGTAGTATCTGTCGATTTCTGATTACCCCCTTTGATGCCATTAATGTACCGGTAGTATCTGTCGATTTCTGATTACTCCCTTTGGTGCCATTAATGTACCGATAGTATCTGTCGACTTTTGATTACCCCCTTTGCTATTAATGTACCGTAGTATCTGTCGATTTCTGATTACTCCCTTTGGTGCCATTAATGTACCGGTAGTATCTGTCGATTTCTGATTACCCCCTTTGGTGCCATTAATGTACCGGTAGTATCTGTCGATTTCTGATTACTCCCTTTGGTGCCATTAATGTACCGGTAGTATCTGTCGACTTCTCATTACCCCCTTTGCCATTAATGTACCGGTAGTATATGTCGACTTCTGATTACCCCCTGTGGTGCCATTAATGTACCGGTAGTATCTATCGACTTCTGATTACCCCCTTTGGTGCCATTAATGTACCGGTAGTATCTATCGACTTTTGATTACCCCTTTGCTATTAATGTACCGGTAGTATCTGTCGACTTCTGATTACCCCCTTTGGTGCCATTAATGTACCGGTAGTAACTGTCGACTTCTGATTACTCCCTTTGGTGCCATTAATATACCGGTAGTATCTGTCGACTTCTGATTACCCTGTGGTGCCATTGATGTACCGGTAGTATCTGTCAACTTCTGATTACTCCTTTTGGTGCCATTAATGTACCGGTAGTATCTGTCGACTTCTGATTACCCCCTTTGGTGCCATTAATGTACCGGTAGTATCTGTCGACTTCTGATTACTCCCTTTGGTGCCATTAATGTACCGGTAGTATCTGTCGACTTCTGATTACCCCCTGTGGTGTCATTAATGTACCGATAGTATCTGTCGACTTCTGATTACCCTCTTTGGTGCCATTAATGTACCGGTAGTATCTGTCGACTTCTGATTACTCCCTTTGGTGCCATTAATGTACCGATAGTATCTGTCGACTTCTGATTACCCTCTTTGGTGCCATTAATATACCGGTAGTATCTGTCGACTTCTGATTACCCCCTTTGGTGCCATTAATGTACCGGTAGTATCTGTCGACTTCTGATTACCCTCTTTGGTGCCATTAATGTACCGGTAGTATCTATCGACTTCTGATTACTACCTTTGGTGCCATTAATGTACCGGTAGTATCTATCGACTTTTGATTACCCCCTTTGCCATTAATGTACCGGTAGTATCTGTCGACTTCTGATTACCCCTTTGGTGTTATTAATGTACCGGTAGTATCTATCGACTTCTGATTACCCCCTTTGGTGCCATTAATGTACCGGTAGTATCTGTCGATTTCTGATTACTCCCTTTGGTGCCATTAATGTACCGATAGTATCTGTCGACTTCTGATTACCCCCTTTGGTGCCATTAATGTACTGGTAGTATCTGTCGACTTCTGATTACCTCCTTTGGTGCCATTAATGTACCTTTAGTAACTGTCGATTTCTGTTTACCCCCTTTGGTGCCATTAATGTACCGGTAGTATCTGTCGATTTCTGATTACTCCCTTTGGTGCCATTAATGTACCGGTAGTATCTGTCGACTTCTCATTACCCCCTTTGCCATTAATGTACCGGTAGTATATGTCGACTTCTGATTACCCCCTGTGGTGCCATTAATGTACCGGTAGTATCTATCGACTTCTGATTACCTCCTTTGGTGCCATTAATGTACCGGTAGTATCTATCGACTTCTGATTACCCCCTGTGGTGCCATTAATGTACCGGTAGTATCTATCGACTTCTGATTACCTCCTTTGGTGCCATTAATGTACCGGTAGTATCTGTCGACTTTTGATTACCCCCTTTGCTATTAATGTACCGTAGTATCTGTCGATTTCTGATTACTCCCTTTGGTGCCATTAATGTACCGGTAGTATCTGTCGACTTCTGATTACCCCCTTTGGTGCCATTAATGTACTGGTAGTATCTGTCGACTTCTGATTACCTCCTTTGGTGCCATTAATGTACCTTTAGTAACTGTCGATTTCTGTTTACCCCCTTTGGTGCCATTAATGTACCGGTAGTATCTGTCGATTTCTGATTACCCCCTTTGGTGCCATTAATGTACCGGTAGTATCTGTCGATTTCTGATTACTCCCTTTGGTGCCATTAATGTACCGATAGTATCTGTCGACTTTTGATTACCCCCTTTGCTATTAATGTACCGTAGTATCTGTCGATTTCTGATTACCCCCTTTGGTGTCATTAATGTACCGGTAGTATCTGTCGATTTCTGATTACTCCCTTTGGTGCCATTAATGTACCGGTAGTATCTGTCGACTTCTGATTACTCCCTTTGGTGCCATTAATGTACCGGTAGTATCTGTCGACTTCTCATTACCCCCTTTGCCATTAATGTACCGGTAGTATATGTCGACTTCTGATTACCCCCTGTGGTGCCATTAATGTACCGGTAGTATCTATCGACTTCTGATTACCTCCTTTGGTGCCATTAATGTACCGGTAGTATCTATCGACTTCTGATTACCCCCTGTGGTGCCATTAATGTACCGGTAGTATCTATCGACTTTTGATTACCCCTTTGCTATTAATGTACCGGTAGTATCTGTCGACTTCTGATTACCCCCTTTGGTGCCATTAATGGATCGGTAGTATCTGTCGATTTCTGATTACCCCCTTTGGTGCCATTAATGTACCGGTAGTAACTGTCGACTTCTGATTACTCCCTTTGGTGCCATTAATGTACCGGTAGTATCTGTCGACTTCTGATTACCCTTTGGTGCCATTAATGTACCGGTAGTATCTGTCGACTTCTGATTACTCCTTTTGGTGCCATTAATGTACCGGTAGTATCTGTCGACTTCTGATTACCCCCTTTGGTGCCATTAATGTACGGTAGTATCTGTCGACTTCTGATTACTCCCTTTGGTGCCATTAATGTACCGGTAGTATCTGTCGACTTCTGATTACCCCCTGTGGTGCCATTAATGTACCGGTAGTATCTGTCGACTTCTGATTACCCTCTTTGGTGCCATTAATGTACCGGTAGTATCTGTCGACTTCTGATTACCCCCTTTGGTGCCATTAATGTACCGGTAGTATCTGTCGACTTCTGATTACTCCTTTTGGTGCCATTAATGTACCGGTAGTATCTGTCGACTTCTGATTACCCCCTTTGGTGCCATTAATGTACCGGTAGTATCTATCGACTTTTGATTACTCCCTTTGGTGCCATTAATGTACCGGTAGTATCTATCGACTTTTGATTACCCCCTTTGCCATTAATGTACCGGTAGTATCTGTCGACTTCTGATTACCCCTTTGGTGTTATTAATGTACCGGTTGTATCTATCGACTTCTAATTACCCCCTTTGGTGCCATTAATGTACCGGTAGTATCTGTCGACTTCTGATTACCCCTTTGGTGCTATTAATGTACCGGTAGTATCTATCGACTTCTGATTACCCCCTTTGGTGCCATTAATATACCGCTAGTATCTATCGACTTCTGATTACCCTCTTTGGTGCCATTAATGTACCGGTAGTATCTGTCGACTTCTGATTACCCCCTTTGGTGCCATTAATGTACCGGTAGTATCTATCGACTTCTGATTACCTCCTTTGGTGCCATTAATGTACCGGTAGTATCTGTCGACTTCTGATTACCTCCTTTGGTGCCATTAATGTACCGGTAGTATCTGTCGACTTCTGATTACCCCTTTGGTGCCATTAATGTACCGGTAGTATCTATCGACTTCTGATTACCTCCTTTGGTGCCATTAATGTACCGGTAGTATCTGTCGACTTCTGATTACCCCCTTTGGTGCCATTAATGTACCGGTAGTATCTGTCGACTTCTGATTACCTCCTTTGGTGTCATTAATGTACCGGTAGTATCTATCGACTTCTGATTACCTCCTTTGGTGCCATTAATGTACCGCTAGTATCTGTCGACTTCTGATTACCCCCGTTGGTGCCATTAATGTACCGGTAGTATGTATCGACTTCTGATTACCTCCTTGGGTGCCATTAATGTACCGGTAGTATCTATCGACTTCTGATTACCTCCTTGGGTGCCATTAATGTACCGGTAGTATCTATCGACTTCTGATTACCTCCTTTGGTGCCATTAATGTACCGGTAGTATCTATCGACTTCTGATTACCTCCTTTGGTGCCATTAATGTACCGGTAGTATCTATCGACTTCTGATTACCTCCTTTGGTGCCATTAATGTACCGCTAGTATCTGTCGACTTCTGATTACCCCCTTTGGTGCCATTAATGTACCTGTAGTATCTATCGACTTCTGATTACCTCCTTTGGTGCCATTAATGTACCGGTAGTATCTATCGACTTCTGATTACCTCCTTTGGTGCCATTAATGTACCGGTAGTATCTGTCGACTTCTGATTACCCCCTTTGGTGCCATTAATGTACCGGTAGTATCTGTCGACTTTTGATTACCTCCTTTGGTGCCATTAATGTACCGGTAGTATCTGTCGACTTCTGATTACCCCCTTTGGTGCCATTAATGTACCGGTAGTATCTGTCGACTTCCGATTACCCCTTTGGTGCCATTAATGTACCGGTAGTATCTGCCGACTTCTGATTACCTCCTTTGGTGCCATTAATGTACCGGTAGTATCTGTCGACTTCTGATTACTCCCTTTGGTGCCATTAATGTACCGATAGTATCTGTCGACTTCTGATTACCTCCTTTGGTGCCATTAATATACCGGTAGTATCTATCGACTTCTGATTACCCCCTTTGGTGCCATTAATGTACCGGTAGTATCTGTCGACTTCTGATTACCCCCTTTGGTGCCATTAATGTACCGGTAGTATCTATCGACTTCTGATTACCCCCTTTGGTGCCATTAATGTACCGGTAGTATCTGTCGACTTCTGATTACTCCCTTTGCCATTAATGTACCGGTAGTATCTGTCGACTTTTGATTACCTCCTTTGGTGCCATTAATGTACCGGTAGTATCTGTCGACTTCTGATTACCCCCTTTGGTGCCATTAATGTACCGGTAGTATCTGTCGATTTCTGATTACTCCCTTTGGTGCCATTAATGTACCGGTAGTATCTGTCGACTTCTCATTACCCCCTTTGCCATTAATGTACCGGTAGTATATGTCGACTTCTGATTACCCCCTGTGGTGCCATTAATGTACCGGTAGTATCTATCGACTTCTGATTACCCCCTTTGGTGCCATTAATGTACCGGTAGTATCTATCGACTTTTGATTACCCCTTTGCTATTAATGTACCGGTAGTATCTGTCGACTTCTGATTACCCCCTTTGGTGCCATTAATGTACCGGTAGTAACTGTCGACTTCTGATTACTCCCTTTGGTGCCATTAATATACCGGTAGTATCTGTCGACTTCTGATTACCCTGTGGTGCCATTGATGTACCGGTAGTATCTGTCAACTTCTGATTACTCCTTTTGGTGCCATTAATGTACCGGTAGTATCTGTCGACTTCTGATTACCACCTTTGGTGCCATTAATGTACCGGTAGTATCTGTCGACTTCTGATTACTCCCTTTGGTGCCATTAATGTACCGGTAGTATCTGTCGACTTCTGATTACCCCCTGTGGTGTCATTAATGTACCGATAGTATCTGTCGACTTCTGATTACCCTCTTTGGTGCCATTAATGTACCGGTAGTATCTGTCGACTTCTGATTACTCCCTTTGGTGCCATTAATGTACCGATAGTATCTGTCGACTTCTGATTACCCTCTTTGGTGCCATTAATATACCGGTAGTATCTGTCGACTTCTGATTACCCCCTTTGGTGCCATTAATGTACCGGTAGTATCTGTCGACTTCTGATTACCCTCTTTGGTGCCATTAATGTACCGGTAGTATCTATCGACTTCTGATTACTACCTTTGGTGCCATTAATGTACCGGTAGTATCTATCGACTTTTGATTACCCCCTTTGCCATTAATGTACCGGTAGTATCTGTCGACTTCTGATTACCCCTTTGGTGTTATTAATGTACCGGTAGTATCTATCGACTTCTGATTACCCCCTTTGGTGCCATTAATGTACCGGTAGTATCTGTCGATTTCTGATTACTCCCTTTGGTGCCATTAATGTACCGATAGTATCTGTCGACTTCTGATTACCCCCTTTGGTGCCATTAATGTACTGGTAGTATCTGTCGACTTCTGATTACCTCCTTTGGTGCCATTAATGTACCTTTAGTAACTGTCGATTTCTGTTTACCCCCTTTGGTGCCATTAATGTACCGGTAGTATCTGTCGATTTCTGATTACTCCCTTTGGTGCCATTAATGTACCGGTAGTATCTGTCGACTTCTCATTACCCCCTTTGCCATTAATGTACCGGTAGTATATGTCGACTTCTGATTACCCCCTGTGGTGCCATTAATGTACCGGTAGTATCTATCGACTTCTGATTACCTCCTTTGGTGCCATTAATGTACCGGTAGTATCTATCGACTTCTGATTACCCCCTGTGGTGCCATTAATGTACCGGTAGTATCTATCGACTTCTGATTACCTCCTTTGGTGCCATTAATGTACCGGTAGTATCTGTCGACTTTTGATTACCCCCTTTGCTATTAATGTACCGTAGTATCTGTCGATTTCTGATTACTCCCTTTGGTGCCATTAATGTACCGGTAGTATCTGTCGACTTCTGATTACCCCCTTTGGTGCCATTAATGTACTGGTAGTATCTGTCGACTTCTGATTACCTCCTTTGGTGCCATTAATGTACCTTTAGTAACTGTCGATTTCTGTTTACCCCCTTTGGTGCCATTAATGTACCGGTAGTATCTGTCGATTTCTGATTACCCCCTTTGGTGCCATTAATGTACCGGTAGTATCTGTCGATTTCTGATTACTCCCTTTGGTGCCATTAATGTACCGATAGTATCTGTCGACTTTTGATTACCCCCTTTGCTATTAATGTACCGTAGTATCTGTCGATTTCTGATTACCCCCTTTGGTGTCATTAATGTACCGGTAGTATCTGTCGATTTCTGATTACTCCCTTTGGTGCCATTAATGTACCGGTAGTATCTGTCGACTTCTGATTACTCCCTTTGGTGCCATTAATGTACCGGTAGTATCTGTCGACTTCTCATTACCCCCTTTGCCATTAATGTACCGGTAGTATATGTCGACTTCTGATTACCCCCTGTGGTGCCATTAATGTACCGGTAGTATCTATCGACTTCTGATTACCTCCTTTGGTGCCATTAATGTACCGGTAGTATCTATCGACTTCTGATTACCCCCTGTGGTGCCATTAATGTACCGGTAGTATCTATCGACTTTTGATTACCCCTTTGCTATTAATGTACCGGTAGTATCTGTCGACTTCTGATTACCCCCTTTGGTGCCATTAATGGATCGGTAGTATCTGTCGATTTCTGATTACCCCCTTTGGTGCCATTAATGTACCGGTAGTAACTGTCGACTTCTGATTACTCCCTTTGGTGCCATTAATGTACCGGTAGTATCTGTCGACTTCTGATTACCCTTTGGTGCCATTAATGTACCGGTAGTATCTGTCGACTTCTGATTACTCCTTTTGGTGCCATTAATGTACCGGTAGTATCTGTCGACTTCTGATTACCCCCTTTGGTGCCATTAATGTACGGTAGTATCTGTCGACTTCTGATTACTCCCTTTGGTGCCATTAATGTACCGGTAGTATCTGTCGACTTCTGATTACCCCCTGTGGTGCCATTAATGTACCGGTAGTATCTGTCGACTTCTGATTACCCTCTTTGGTGCCATTAATGTACCGGTAGTATCTGTCGACTTCTGATTACCCCCTTTGGTGCCATTAATGTACCGGTAGTATCTGTCGACTTCTGATTACTCCTTTTGGTGCCATTAATGTACCGGTAGTATCTGTCGACTTCTGATTACCCCCTTTGGTGCCATTAATGTACCGGTAGTATCTATCGACTTTTGATTACTCCCTTTGGTGCCATTAATGTACCGGTAGTATCTATCGACTTTTGATTACCCCCTTTGCCATTAATGTACCGGTAGTATCTGTCGACTTCTGATTACCCCTTTGGTGTTATTAATGTACCGGTTGTATCTATCGACTTCTAATTACCCCCTTTGGTGCCATTAATGTACCGGTAGTATCTGTCGACTTCTGATTACCCCTTTGGTGCTATTAATGTACCGGTAGTATCTATCGACTTCTGATTACCCCCTTTGGTGCCATTAATATACCGCTAGTATCTATCGACTTCTGATTACCCTCTTTGGTGCCATTAATGTACCGGTAGTATCTGTCGACTTCTGATTACCCCCTTTGGTGCCATTAATGTACCGGTAGTATCTATCGACTTCTGATTACCTCCTTTGGTGCCATTAATGTACCGGTAGTATCTGTCGACTTCTGATTACCCCCTTTGGTGCCATTAATGTACCGGTAGTATCTGTCGACTTCTGATTACCCCTTTGGTGCCATTAATGTACCGGTAGTATCTATCGACTTCTGATTACCTCCTTTGGTGCCATTAATGTACCGGTAGTATCTGTCGACTTCTGATTACCCCCTTTGGTGCCATTAATGTACCGGTAGTATGTATCGACTTCTGATTACCTCCTTGGGTGCCATTAATGTACCGGTAGTATCTATCGACTTCTGATTACCTCCTTTGGTGCCATTAATGTACCGGTAGTATCTATCGACTTCTGATTACCTCCTTTGGTGCCATTAATGTACCGGTAGTATCTATCGACTTCTGATTACCTCCTTTGGTGCCATTAATGTACCGCTAGTATCTGTCGACTTCTGATTACCCCCTTTGGTGCCATTAATGTACCTGTAGTATCTATCGACTTCTGATTACCTCCTTTGGTGCCATTAATGTACCGGTAGTATCTATCGACTTCTGATTACCTCCTTTGGTGCCATTAATGTACCGGTAGTATCTGTCGACTTCTGATTACCCCCTTTGGTGCCATTAATGTACCGGTAGTATCTGTCGACTTTTGATTACCTCCTTTGGTGCCATTAATGTACCGGTAGTATCTGTCGACTTCTGATTACCCCCTTTGGTGCCATTAATGTACCGGTAGTATCTGTCGACTTCCGATTACCCCTTTGGTGCCATTAATGTACCGGTAGTATCTGTCGACTTCTGATTACCTCCTTTGGTGCCATTAATGTACCGGTAGTATCTGTCGACTTCTGATTACTCCCTTTGGTGCCATTAATGTACCGATAGTATCTGTCGACTTCTGATTACCTCCTTTGGTGCCATTAATATACCGGTAGTATCTATCGACTTCTGATTACCCCCTTTGGTGCCATTAATGTACCGGTAGTATCTGTCGACTTCTGATTACCCCCTTTGGTGCCATTAATGTACCGGTAGTATCTATCGACTTCTGATTACCCCCTTTGGTGCCATTAATGTACCGGTAGTATCTGTCGACTTCTGATTACTCCCTTTGCCATTAATGTACCGGTAGTATCTGTCGACTTTTGATTACCTCCTTTGGTGCCATTAATGTACCGGTAGTATCTGTCGACTTCTGATTACCCCCTTTGGTGCCATTAATGTACCGGTAGTATCTGTCGACTTCTGATTACCCCCCTTTGGTACCATTAATGTACCGGTAGTATCTGTCGACTTCTGTGGTTTCTTCAATCTTTTCTTATTACCGTCTGTCACAAATATATAGTTGTTTAAATAGAAGACATTTTGTCTCGCTCCTATTCGGTTCAAAGCCAGTTGGTATTTTCAGTCTTCCTTTTCCTGTAGACGCGGAACGTTCGTTCTTTGTCGGCAAATGGATCCAAGTAAATTACAGTAATCAAATTTCAATTGTGCCTCAAAATTTGGTAAGCGGCAATTTGATTGAACGAGTAAAGATCCTCACAGGGTTTTGTTAGATCTATATGTTGGTAACATATCAGACAGGGGGACAATACAAGATCTAATTATAATGAGATTGGGTGCTTTTAAACCCAGTTGACAACTAATATTAGAAAATAGATATGTACCATATTACAAGTGCAAATACCAGTACATGTACCTAAATTAAAAAATCGATATATAACATATTTCTGTTATATTGGTGACATTTTATTAAGTTTAAATTTAATAACAATTTTAATGGGCAATTAATATCAAATTTTATTAACACAGAGGAAATAATTTACACCGAATAGTAATATGAATTTATTACGTGTCATGTGTAAAAACTCAAGTTCAATTACACTAAAGAAAAATTTGAAGATATCAAAGATATAATCGGAATTCGTAAATTGAAGAAGAACAGACAACACAATGGCCAAAAGAAAAAGTACAAAAGGACAAACAACGATCTACAAAACATACATATAAAACTAAAGATCGAGTAAAACAACATGCACATAAAACTAAAGATCGAGTAACACAACATACACATAAAACTAAAGATCGAGTAACACAACATGCACATAAAACTAAAGATCGAGTAACACAACATGCACATATAACTAAAGATCGAGTAACACAACATACACATAAAACTAAAGATCGAGTAACACAACATACACATATAACTAAAGATCGAGTAACACAACATACACATAAAATTAAAGATCGAGTAACACAACATACACATAAAACTAAAGATCGAGTAACACAACATACACATAAAACTAAAGATCGAGTAACACAACATACACATAAAACTAAAGATCGAGTAACACAACATACACATAAAACTAAAGATCGAGTAACACAACATACACATAAAATTAAAGATCGAGTAACACAACATACACATAAAACTAAAGATCGAGTAACACAACATACACATAAAACTAAAGATCGAGTAACACAACATACACATAAAACTAAAGATCGAGTAACACAACATACACATAAAACTAAAGATCGAGTAACACAACATACACATAAAACTAAAGGTCGAGTAACACGAACCCCACTAAGAACCGGGGGTGAACTCAGGTGCTCCAGAAGGGTTAGAAGTTCCTGCTTCACTAGTGGTACCCGTCGTGTAAATATAGTTACAAACCCAGTGAATGAGGAAAGGACCGGAAAGTGTTTACGACAAGTGGAACATATCCATGGTGATTTGCGACACAGATATTCCATAACGGTCAAACAAGTTATGGTGGCGACCGTAAAACTTTTTAAATGATGACTTCAACTTAACCAAGAGGAACCCTTGGTTCAGTAGCTTCCCTGTTAGTAGCAATCATCTATCAAGGATATAAGAGTGAATTACACAAACACAGTTGAAATTGGGATAATGTTTCATACATCAGAATGAAGGTAATAGATAAAGCTTTAATATTGATGTTGAATCATAACTTGGGAAGTACGACGTTTTGTAAAATAAATGATGAAAGTTCATAACGTTAAATTTTGACATGATCATTTGTAAAAATGTGGTTCAAAGTCTACCGAAATATCAATGATATAAGAAAACAAATAATAGTTTTCATAAAGAAACATATAATCATCCTTTTCACGCACAAATCAATTCATAACTCCGGACAGAAAAGGCATAACATATCGAATGTCTTACCCCCGCTGATCCTCGTCTCTTGTTGTAAGCAAACAATTTTGATCGGATAAATCGGCAGTTGATCAAAATGATACAATGCGGTTGTACGGTGTGATCTATATACTATTTATATCAAATAAATACCACAGGCATACAATATAGGAATCGTATATAGGACTGGTGCCATTATAAGCACTAATCTCTAGTAAATGTCTCCAGTCTTCTTGAACAAAACATGATTTACTGTTATCTTCTATCTATAAACAAAGGCATCAACATATCTTAGTCTTTATTACTATCATAAAAACTATACATTTTATTTGTAGCATTGTAGATTTCATAAAAACAAAATAATAAATAATGTGAATCTATTTTTTGTCATTGTAATTTGTGCTGACTTTAACATTAATTGACATTTACATAGCCATGCCTCAGTAACATTGGATTTGTTTTAATTTTGCTAGATATAATAATATTGACAAGAAGGTGTCAGAATTCACCAACTCAGAAGCTAATGGAATGGCTAATTAAATTTATGGGAGGTGGGGGCATGTTTTTTTTTTAAATATGTCTGCAGATTTTATAGAAATAATAAATTGACAAGATGCAAAACAATAAATAATCTGCAGCTGCTGTTTTCTAGTAGACATTTTTGTACAGGTCTAAAAAAAATCCTGAATCATCATGTCAAAGAAAACAAATCTGATTTTGGTTTCACATGAAAAAAAAATCTGACTCATGGAAAAAACATACTCCCTAGTACCTTAGTTAAATAGTCTGTACCTAATACAGTATAGGACATCACTGTTAGTTATTTGTCAACTATATCATTACTACCAGACCTTTTGGAGGAGGAAAGCATGGACGAATATATAAAGAAACTGAACCATGAAACCATCATCCATGGGTAGATATCTGAAAACATTACCACTTAAGGTGGGTATTGGAACAATGATGTTAGACTTGTGGACAGAAGTCAACGACCTTTAGATCACTCTATCATGGTGTTATTTATTAAAACATTGTAACCAATGGTATAGCATCTATTCAAAGAGGGGGAGGCTTTAAGGTGCAAAATTGGCCCCATATTTTATAAAAAAGTAATGTTTGATATAGAATAAAAAAAAATTACTAAGATAATTTACTGAAAATATCATTAAAATCTGATATGGGGCATTTTTGGCCCTTAGAGCCCCTCTCTCTTTGACATACATCAGTAGATAAAAATACTTGTGATTAAATACTTTCTGACTTCATGAATTCTTTACTTACCTTTTTCTATTGACTATTTCATATAATTTCTATGTACAAATTCAGGATTAGCGGTTTTATAATTTCAGTATATGAAATATCTAATACATGCATTTCAACTAATTTTTTTAAGAATTTTTTTTTACTTTCTATTAAATTAGAAATTCCTATCAAATTACCAAGCTAGATAACATCAAGCTTTTTTAATTTATATGTCCCAGCAGTCTTGTAACTTTCCAAGGCACATTATCTAAAACAACAAATTTTCAAGGTGAAAATTGAAAATAAATATTTTAAAACTTGAAATGAAATAATATATCAAATGATGTTAAAATTTAATTAAAAAAAATCATTTACATTGCAGCTTATCATAGGAAACACTAACATCTCAGAAAGCAGTACAATTTATTTAAATGGTAAATATATAATTAATCACACACTGTAAATCTGCAACAGAAAGACCATATTTATAACTAATGATAAATCTTCACCAGCTTAATGAAGTCACTATTAAGACGTCTCATTTATCTTTTTTAATAGTGAAGCACATGGACTTGCTCCCGATCTCTAAATTTGAAAACTATCATTGAGTAATCCAGTGAAATAAATTCTTGTATTACATGTGTAACCCATTGAGGTGATTTTTCAATGGATCGCACATTGATAGTAAACTTCTTTTTTTCAATAGGTTGTTCAATGATAGTAAAAACATTTACCAGTCGTGAGCAAATCTCTGTGAGTGAAGACAAAAGAAATGTACAAATTTAGATTATAGGATTGCACCTTCTTCAATGTTAATGAAAGTGTCATACATAAGATATCATTTAAATTCAAACAAGAAAAATTCTTAGATCAAAAACTTTGTTTCCTTTAAATTGATATACCAGATATTACAGGTAAAAAATTATGCACGAACGAGGAGTGGTTTTTGTTAAAACCAATTGGTCATATTTCATTCGAGAACATGATGAGGTATGCTTTATTATATACTATACACATCCACTAGACATTATATCAATATTACTTCCAATTGATATTGTGGAATGAATAATGATGTAGTGCTAAGTACATTTGTTTGTATATGTGACTATACAAGCAGGCTGAGATGAATTGCTAAGTGTAGTGTCAACTCACTGAAACCACAATCTGCAGGAAGACAATACATGTCTCTTACGTTAACTCACAAACGTTATCCTTACTCCCAAATGTTTAGCAGAAGGGGCCAATTTATTGTCTTTGGTTTGACCTGACAAGGGATCTGATCCATGATTTTCCACATTTGAGGCAAGTATCCTAACCATTACACTATCTCTGCATTATTTACATCTCCTAAATAACGTAATTTATTAAAACTTCAGGTTAATCTTTAGTCTAGTTTTTATGAAATATTATTAATGCATTTTCACATATTATAAGTACGTTAAACTTTAATCCATTAATTAATAACAAATTTAAAATAAAAATTTTAAATTGCTGCATTGATCCCTTTTGGTCCCTTCATATCTTGGACAGAGTAAAAGGTACAACAAATCTGTTGGAATACTTCAGACATTCTGAGGAATTAAATGGAAATAAAGGGCTACATACGGTGCAGTATAATATGATTGCAGTAAGTAGACAAAGTTTCTTCCTGTATTGGGTCCATTTTAGCCCTCTTGCCATAAAAAAAACTCATTTGTTTTATTCAATATTATTGACTCATAGATAACTCATACAGACACACTATGTCATTGTGTAATATCTAACAAATATATGTCATACAGACACAGCTATGTCATTGTGTAATATCTAACAAATATATGTCATACAGATACAGCTATGAAATTGTGTAATATCTAACAAATATGTCATACAGATACAGCTATGAAATTGTGTAATATCTAACAAATATGTCATACAGATACAGCTATGTCATTGTGTAATATCTAACAAATTTATGTCATACAGATACAGCTATGTCATTGTGTAATATCTAACAAAAGAGAGTACTACAGATACAGCTATAACACAAATTCATGTCATACAGATACAGCTATAACACAAATTCATGTCATACAGATACAGCTATAACACAAATTCATGTCATACAGATACAGCTATAACACAAAGTCATGTCATACAGATATAGCTATAACACAAATTCATGTCATACAGATACAGCTATAACACAAATTCATGTCATACAGATACAGCTATAACACAAATTCATGTCATACAGATACAGCTATAACACAAATTCATGTCATACAGATACAGCTATAACACAAAGTCATGTCATACAGATACAGCTATAACACAAATTCATGTTATACAGATACAGCTATAACACAAATTCATGTCATACAGATACAGCTATAACACAAAGTCATGTCATACAGATACAGCTATAACACAAATTCATGTTATACAGATACAGCTATAACACAAATTCATGTCATACAGATACAGCTATAACACAAATTCATGTCATACAGATACAGCTATAACACAAATTCATGTCATACAGATACAGCTATAACACAAATTCATGTCATACAGATACAACTATAACACAAATTCATGTCATACAGATACAGCTATAACACAAAGTCATGTCATACAGATACAGCTATAACACAAATTCATGTCATACAGATACAGCTATAACACAAATTCATGTCATACAGATACAGCTATAACACAAATTCATGTCATACAGATACAGCTATAACACAAATTCATGTTATACAGATACAGCTATAACACAAATTCATGTCATACAGATACAGCTATAACACAAATTCATGTCATACAGATACAGCTATAACACAAATTCATGTTATACAGATACAGCTCTATGTCTAGTAGTACAGTGAAATCTGTCTAATTTGAACTCTGAATAAACCAGAATCCTGCATAAACCTAATTTTAAATACCTAATGTAGGAAATCTTTAATTTAACCTGTATAAACCGAACACCTGTCTATTCCAAACATAACACTTGGTCCTAAGGAGGTTCGATTTAGACAGGCTTCACTGTACTAAAGATCTGACCAATATAATTCTAAGAATAATAAATATTGCATCACTTGAAGTCCAAAGTTTCTCCTAATTTCAATACAACTTGTAATAAATGTGGATCATCAGCCCAGTTGACACCACTCCCTAACACTAGTCCTTGGAAGGCGTGTCTAGCTATCGCTATCTTCTGTATTATCACATCAAATTCTTTAATTGATCTACAAAAAACAAAATAATATATGTGTTAATGGAGGAAACAACATACACAATGTCCATGAAGAATTGTTATAATCATAATTAAGAAGTGTTATAATCATAATTTCAACTTTTATACTGAACAAGAAGCTCTAAAAAAAACACCAGATTTTAAACAAATATAATATTTATACAAGGGCAACGCAAAGCGTGGCGTATCCCCTCACCTAAACATTTGACCCGGTGACCTTGACCAGATTCTCTTAAGGACTAAGTATGTACCAAGTTTGGTCAAAATCCATTGAAGGATGTTGATTCTAGAGTGTTCACAAGGATGTTACGGAAGGACGAACGAACAGACGGAAGCGTTACTATATCCCTTTGCAACTTCGTTGGCGAAGGGATAATAAATATTAGAGACTTCAGTTAACTGCATTCAACAATCAAGATTATTTTATGATTTCTAATTGACAAAAAGCATAAAAATTCTAAAGAAGCATGCAGTGATCATAATGTTATGAAAAGAAAGTTTAAACAGTGATGGTCAACAATTCCACCAACATTAACAAACACCTTAAATCATGACCACAACATGCCAAATGAAAATCCAGTTCCTGACTTGGGACAGACACAAACTAGAGGCTCAGTGAACTGAGCCTGTGTCGCTCACCTTTCATTCTGCTTTGCGGAAACTTAATACAGAACCTTCCAAAGGTGCTTCCCACCAAATTTCATTTCATTTTGACAAAGTAGTTTCAGAGAAGAAGATTTTTAGAAATCAACCATTCTAAAACAAGAATTGTCTGTGGCGGCCATGTTTGTTAATGGATCACAACGAAATGAGCAATCTCTATAGAGGACCTTCCATAGATGCTTCCTACCAAGTTTCATATCATTTGGCCAAGCGGTTTCAGAGGAAAAGCTGTTTTAGAAATCGACCAATAAGAAACAAGAATTGCCTATGACGGCCATGTTTGTAAACGGATCAAAACGGAATGAGCAATTCCCATACAGGACCTTCCATAGATGCTTCCTACCACGTTTTGGTCCATTTGGCCAAGCAGTTTCAGAGTAGAAGATTTTTAGAAATCAACCAATCAGAAACAAGAATTGCCTGTAGTGGCCATGGCTGTTAATGGATCGGGACAAAATGAGCATTCTTTATAGAGAACCTTCCATAGATGCTTCCTACCAAGTTTCGATTTATTTGGCAAAGCGGTTTCAGAGGAGAAGATTTTAAAAAATCGACCAATCAGAAACAAGAATTGCCTTTGGCGGCCATATTTGTTAATGGATCGGGACGAAATGAGCAATCTTTATAGAGGACCTCCCATAGATGCATCCTACCAAGTTTCGGTTCATTTGGCCAAGCAGTTTCAGAGGAAGAAGAATTTTAAAAATCAGCCAATCATAAACAAGAGTCGCCTGTGGCAGCCATGTTTGTTAACAGATCAGGACGAAATGAGCAATCTTTACAGAGGACCTTTCATAGATGCTTCCTACCAAGTTTCGGTTCATTTGGCCAAGCAGTTTCAAAGGAGAAGAATTTTTAAAAATTGACCAATCAGAAACAAGAATTGCCTGTGGTGGCCATGGCTGTAAATGGATCGGGACGAAATGAGCAATCTTTATAGAGGACCTTCCATAGATGCTTCCTACCAAGTTTCAGTTCATTTGGCTCAGGGGTTTCAGAGGAGAAGATTAAAATGTGAAAAGTTAACGGACGACAGACGACGGACGCCAAGTGATGTCAAAAGCTCACATTGCCTTTGGCAAGGCGAGTTAAAAATTAGAGGTTGTTACAAGTACTGGTAATAGGATTCCAACCCTCCCCTCTTGATAATTGAATCTCTAAAGACAATACAGATATAAACAAATTATAAGAAACCTGCACAGATTTGCTTCCACTTAAAAAGTCCACACATTATCACAAGAATGAATGACAAATAAACATGGACAGTACAATAACAAGGTCAATGAATGTTGATAGTTAACTGACTACTAGGTAGGACAGCAGAATCTATTGGTTAAAGACCATTACTCATAGGACAAAACTGATACTTCTAACAGATTTCTTATCAATTAGTCAAAAATTTACATTTATAGGACAATTTAATGATGACCTAAGAGTAATGTAAGAACATACTATTTAACATATCAAGAACAATTTCAAATATTTCTACTTGTTTAAATTTTTTAATTCTATGCATGTATCAAAATGATTGTACCTAAATAAAATCATAAATTTGACAGATATTATATGTGTATTATATAGATCTCTGACACAAATTATTTATCAATGATGTTGTTTACATGCAGAACGATTGCATACTGTAAATATTATAAAGTTCTTGCTGTGAGCATGAATTTAAGCAACGGATGATTTTTTACATTTTCTTTCCTATTGTGTTAATGTATTTTTATTTAATATCAGAATTGAATAAGTAACAAAACAACTTTAACATTGATATATTCTATAAATGTCATGATGAATGATAAACCTAGGTATTCATTTCCATAAATACAAATCAATTTTATAAACAAAGCTATACAACATCTCTTATGAATATTCATTAATGCACCCACTAAATTATTTGTTTACTCTTATTTGTCAAATTTTAAGATTTGAATTACCGAGAATTCAAATATTTCAAAAGAAAATGTAAAAAAACTTTTATCTCTTTGCAACTTCAAATATACAAGAAACATGATGTTATCCTGATGTAGGATACAAAAATGTATTAGATAATCGAGAGAGGAGTATAACGGACATTCATAATTTTTGTGGTTGTATAACAACAAACCATCTGTACTGAGACCTGGCAACTATTCTATGAATAAACTTACTGTGTAGTTTCTTGGTCATTTATTATTTGTTGTTGAGCCTCATTTTTCTCTTTAATCTGTAGCATCAATCTTCTACTCTTTATTCTTTTTTCTAAAAATATGTTTTCTTCTATAAAATGCTTTATTTATACATTGCAACTAAACCATTGTTACTTCAATATTGTCAAAACAGTTATCTTACAGCATTAGGACTGCACTTAATATTGACAATTGCATCTATATATGTTGGATGATGTCAGCTTGATGAAAACAGTCTACTGCTTGTGTTAGCTCACCTGGATTTTAGACTAAATACCGTGAAGGTTAATAAACATTTTATTATAACACCATAAACATTATTAGAGATTCACAATAGCCTACACTCCTCACCTGCTTTCAGTATATATGTCATATGTATATATTGAAATCACCGAAACAAATGCATTGGGTGTAAAATAACATATAATAAAGTATAAGAAAATGTTACAGATATATTATATATTAACATAATAACCTGTATATTCATCAACGTTTTGTGTACCTTCTTTTGCATCCTTGATTGAACAAGTTACAAGAACTGATAAAAGTTGTTGGATTAAGTCTAAATCATGTATAAATCAGTCACCTGGTTTATGATGTACTCAAAAAACATCTGTGACGAATACTTTAAATCAAGTTAATGCAGCATGAAAGTTTATTTAGAGCAAATAAAATGTACATGCATGTTGGCCTTACCAGCATATACATCTGATTTTATAGGCAAGTTTGAGATTCCATATACAATGCAGGTTTAGTTTATATTTAAATTTGCCTAATTGTTTCATATGTTATGTCCAAAGTAAATATTGGATTGAGGGCAGGTCTGCAGGACATAGGTTTGAAATAGGACCATCCAAAGATCATTCCAGCCAAGTGTGGTTTAATTCAGGACACAGGTTTGAAATAGGATCATCCAAAGACCATTCCAGCCAAGTGTGGTTTAATTTAGAAATAAATCAGATATGTACAAGTAATGGATATGCTAAGGACATTTATAGAAATCTTCTAGCCAAGCTTGGCGAAAATTGATTCAGTGGTTTCAGTGGTAGATATTCTAATTGCGTCCATATTTGAAGGTTTGCGAACCTGTCAGACACAATTTTTAAAGACAATCACAACCTTTTGGTTAAGTCTGGTTAAAATTGGCCCAGTATTTTTAGAAATTAAAGATGTCAAAAGTATGAAAGTTTAAAGATGGACAACAGAAGGTGGGCGTCAGGAATTGGCAATAGCTCACATGACCCTTTGTGACATTGTAAGCGCTGTTGTCATTGCTGAAAAAGCAATATCTATGTCTAACTAATCTTCATATACCATTATTATGAAAAATAATTTAAATAAGGTATCTTGAACAATTTTCAGAAAAAAGATTGTGGTTTGACCATACAATATAAACATAAATAGTAATTACCACAATTTTCCTTCTTCAGAGTATCAAGTTTGTTCTTCAATTCATTGGTTTTCTGAAACAATGTAAACAGAAATTTGTACAGTGGATTATAAATATAAGCTCATTAAAACTTCTTCTTTACTAAAATACAAAATGTACTATTTCAGGGAATTTACCCTTTTTGCCTGCCACTAAAAACTTGGTTTTTTCATTTTGCTTTTATTTTCGGACCTTACCATTTGAGATTAAAACCTCATTTTGAGCAATTTTTGTTCCAATCTATCTCCTAGTGATTTGTACAGCTTCATTTTCAAACAGACAGTGTATAACAAATATACAGAAAAATACAATAACAAATAAATAGACTAGACTACATGTACAATACGCATAGATATGGAAGATGGACTGGCAGACTGGTGCTTAATAATCTTCCCGGCATTCAGAGAAAAAACAAAATGTTGATTAGAATACCTTACTTGATCAAAAATATATCTGATCAAAATTGTCTTATCAAATTGTAGGTCACATAGTGTCTAATTATTAAAGACAATATTCGATGTTTTATACTAATTGCAGTTGAAATTTTTCATAATATCATACGTAAATAGCCTAGAACGAAGGAAATACATCGTTGTTTTATTTGATTGAATCCAGTAACGAATCCAATGTTTACCCACACAATATTCATACATTCATATGACCTACACAGTGACCTCATTCGGTAAAGCATTTGCACATGTGCGAAATTGTTTGTTGAAGAAAAAGCACATGGCACAAACAAAAATATTGATGGATTCTACACGAAAATGACACAAAAAGGAGGATTCAGCAAGCTTTGTGTAAAAATTAAAAAAAGATGTTATACCGACCTACTCCATTTTTCAACACGTAAGCATAATTTAGTATCTTTTTTCGGCCGAATCGTATTTTGACAGTAATTGCATCGTAGTTTTTTATATATCCTTTTTTTTCAGGAGATAATGCTAGGTGATGTCTCTTTTAAATTAGAGACTAAAATAATGAACTTCATGTCTGCTTTTTTCAAAAAAAATATAATCAAGTCAACTCAAGTGTTGTCAATAATATGCAATACAATTTGTTTACAATTTTCCCTTTATCGGGCCCCTTCGCAGAGTTTGGGTTTGTTTTTATTGATTTCATCACGTATTTCCGATTTTAAATGTCATTCTTACTAAATACCACTATATAATATTAACTGATTACCCCGGGATCCAATTTCATATAGTTCTTAAATTACATTAATTCTAACGAATTTACATGCAAAATGCTACCTTGTTATTTATAGCAGTTATCAGTATTCGGCAAACTTTGGAAATAAGAAGCTGACTTATGGCAATTCCACTGACAGACATTCAAATTCTTTTCACTAATTACGACATTATAACATATTTTTTAAACCTGGCTTCTTGTTCAGAACATTTTATTAGTATAAAACATCGAATATTGGCAACTTTTAATATAAACAAAAAAATTCAATTCTGACAGCCTGTATGCCTTTAACAAAAGATGACCATCAAATACTGACCATTGGATAAAAAGTCGAAAATGTCTCAGCAAATCAGAGGCTTGGGCGATAATCTAGGACCACCAATCACTACAAAAGTAACTACACTTGTTCTGTTGCACACTATGAATATTTCTACCAAATTTCATAAAATTCAATCATTAAAATGAGGCAAGTAAACTAGAGTAACAAATTGTCACATACATCGCTACATGTATTAATATGTGGTAGTCACCAATGATTTTCAATAACAACTGCCTTCAACAAGTTGAAGATTATGTCAGAGATTGCACATGACACTTGATTATGGTTAAAACTATTAGTTGCCCATAGGGCAAGTAAAATTTCTAATCAAGTTGCCCCTTTCAAAATTGGCAAGGTGCCTTTGCTGCTGAGGATGTGGGGTAAATTTCACAAAATCTTTCATTCTAGGTCTCTCCTGGCACCTAAATTGAAGTTTTAAAATGCCTAATTATTACAAGGAAAATGTGAAAAATGAAATTTACTTCTAATATTTGCTTTTTTCCATTTATCTTTTTTGGTGGGGGGGGTTACAAAACTGAGTTCAAATCTAGTAGAATTTCATTCGTTGACATCGTGTTCCAGCCAGCTGAACTTGGTGAGCCATTTTACTTGGATCATATGTTTTTTTTCATTTTTTTCATATTTTCATTTTTCCTTATCTTTTGAATCGTCTCTTTTTCTATTTGGATGCCAGTCCTTTCACTAGCTTCTTGAGCAGGCAAAAAATTGCAGAACAACTTTTGTTGTTCGGCCATTTGTACTTTCATTTTATAAAGATTGGTTCTGATTCTGTCTTATCTGCATCTTAATATAGAAACATGACTAAAACACGAGAACATGTTAAATGATTTTTGTTCTTAATAAAAAGAAAATGAAGCTTTGCCCGGCAGTCTACTGGCTTCGAAAATTTACTTGTCCCTGCAAATTCAGCACAGCATGCACCAATCGGGCATCCACTTATTTCAAACCCTGAGATAGAGGAGACATCAACCTTGAATGTTTCAACCAAGCGACTCAAATCATGAAATGTGGCAGCAGTTTCCAGTCAGATGCTAAAACCTACCTTCAATTCCTTCATAATATCTGTAACTAGCCTACACTGTTTCTCTAACAGTTCAACAATATACCTACACATAAAATAAAATATAAAAGAAATTAATTAGTACAATCTACCGATAACATGTATTTGAGACCATGCAACTAATAATGATACTGAAACTGTATACGGGTAAATACTCAATTTATGTACTGGTATATTTATGGTTCACACTTCAACAGATATTTTTGTGCAATATTATCACAGTCCTTGAAAAATATGAAAAATATTTCACCACCTAGCTTTTCATTTCTACTGAAAAAAATAAAATAAAATCACTAATTTCTACTGAAATAAATAAATTAATCAAATAACTAAGTACACAATATTTTTTAACTACACCAGTTTTGGGTGAAGAAAATTTTCCCCTGAAAATTCAATTTGGAATACGGCGGTACCTTTACTAAGCTATTCATGCATGTTTCAAGTCGAAATATGTTCCCAACAACTAGAAATCTGCAAATCCGTGTGCATGTTTGTTGTCCTCGCCATTGTTGTGGAGACTGATTAACTTTCGGTTGTTTTGTTCCGATGATTGACCGATCATGACCTCGTAGAGAAAAGTTTTGGTCCGATGATTGCCGATCATGACCTCGTGAAGAAAAGATAAACAATCATGGATGCTGAGGTAAGCACGCACACATTCCTGACAATGATTATTGAGGAATCTGTCTGTTTCATGTCGTGTGAACCAATTTTTTTTTGCAATTATTCTTGTGTGGTACACACGGAATATATATATATTTTCTTCATCAACTGAACATTGCGCATGAGTGATAATTTCCCCGAAAGAGTTCAAATCTTGGGTCACACGCATATCCTTTGCATTACTGTACGGGAAAACAAAATTATCTGCTGTCAAATATTTTGACATATTAAGTGAAAATATTTAATCCAAAAATTCCACGATATTTAATTGCCTTTCATATTACTTTAAATTTTGGGTGAATATCCATAATTTATCATACAAAATAATAAATGGTAAAAATGAATGGGTGAAAAGAAAAAAAAATCCCACATAATGCTGAATTCTATTTCTGTGATTAAATATAAGACTGGTACAATTCTTTTTACTTCCCTGTGAAGTTCATTCAAAGAACCAGTAGATAATGAATATTATCTCCAGTGAAATGTGATTCAGACCATGAATTTGTAATAAATCTGAAATTTTCTAATAACAAATGAAAAGCATAGTATTCTCTCTGATTATTCACTGATAGTAAAACAATTAGCCTACACTTCTATTTGAGAACTGTTAATGAATGTTAAATGTTTATCTTATTGTACTCTCATATGACATCATTCAAAATCTGGTGCTAATTCAGGACAAGATTTATAATGTCAAGTGAAAACATGATAACACTGTAAAAGAATCAAGAATTGACAAAATACATGAAGTTCCTACCATATTTATCTAATATACAATGATTTGGCTTAGTAATTCAATTTTTTAGATGTTTATATCTGGAAAAGATAATAACTATTGCAATATTAACTAGTAAAGATGGTACTGTGTGTGATCATACACATAACCACTATGTTATATAATAATTACATAATCTTCTCTTCATTTTCACCATCCTCTTGATCCTTTTCAAATATTTCATTCACAAGAAAATTTCCAAGTTGTATTCTAAAAATAGAAATAAGTCACCAAATGGTCATTTTAAAAAGTGAACAGCATAAAATATTGAAATGATGAACTTTGCATGTTGACAATACTGAATAGTAAACTCCTAAAATGGCAGACATGTGATTTCCCGGTATGAAAGAAACACATTGTTCTTGTTTATAATGCACACCACTCCAGCAAAATAAAGAATCTATGTAAAATCTAGTGCATTATACAACCCTAATGACGATACATAAAAAACATGAAAATGGAATTTCACACCAGAGTCCTCACAGAGTCTATAATTAGTGACATGATTAACATTCATATTTAATATAAATATATCCCATAGTTTTACAGTAAAACCTGTCTAAACCAAACCTCTGGGACTGAAGAATTTGTTCAGTTTAGACAGATGTTTGGTTTACACAGGTTCCAATTACATAGACATTTAATAGATGTGACTGTAAAGTCTGTCTGGTTTAGACAGGTTTTTGGTTTACTCAGGGTTAGGTTTAGACAGGTTTTTGGTTTACTCAGGGCTTGGTTTAGACAGGTTTTTGGTTTACTCAGGGTTAGGTTTAGACAGGTTTTCGGTTTACTCAGGGTTTGGTTTAGACAGGTTTTTGGTTTACTCAGGGTTAGGTTTAGACAGGTTTTCGGTTTACCCAGGGTTAGGTTTACTCAGGGTTAGGTTTAGACAGGTTTTAGGTTTACTCAGGGTTCAGTTTAGGCAGGTTTTTGGTTTACTCAGGGTTCAGTTTAGGCAGGTTTTCGATTTACTCAGGGTTAGGTTTAGGCAGGTTTTCAGTTATTCAGGGTTAGGTTTAGACAGGTTTTTGGTTTACTCAGGGTTAGGTTTAGGTAGGTTTTCGGTTTACTCAGGGTTCAGTTTAGGCAAGTTTTCGGTTTACTCAGGGTTAGGCTTAGGCAGGTTTTTGGTTTACTCAGGGTTCAGTTTAGGCAGGTTTTTGGTTTACTCAGGGTTCAG
The DNA here is from genome assembly GCA_963383655.1 of Bathymodiolus septemdierum. NCBI lineage: Eukaryota > Metazoa > Mollusca > Bivalvia > Mytilida > Modiolidae > Bathymodiolus > Bathymodiolus septemdierum. The sequence continues at coordinate 90,145,376 of OY726520.1, forward strand.
TTTAGGCAGGTTTTAGGTTTACTCATGATTCAGTTTAGACAGGTTTTTGGTTTACTCGGGGTTCAGTTTAGACAGGTTTTTGGTTTACTCAGGGTTCGGTTTAGACATGTTTTTGGTTTACTCAGGGTTCAGTTTAGACAGGTTTTTGGTTTACTCAGAGTTCAGTTTAGACAGGTTTTTGGTTTACTCAGAGTTCAGTTTAGATAGGTTTTCAGTTTACTCAGAGTTCAGTTTAGACAGGTTTTAGGTTTACTCCGGGTTCAGTTTAGACAAGTTTCACTCTATTTCTGTGTAGCTACAATGGTACACAGACATAACTATATACAAGACATAGTTAACTATGCAAATCCAACTCAGTGTGTTGGTCTAGCACAAAACTTAGATCATCATCATGTAACTTGTTCTTGCAATGATATACAATGTACATGTAACTAAAAAATTGATCATTTGGAGTTAAACAACAATCACTCCATTCTTGATATGACAATTTAAATATTTAATTGAAAACTAATCTGGAAATGATTGCTGTGAATGTATATATGATGACATTTTGTTATGTGTATAACTTTCAACCATTTCTAATGTAACATCGTGCAATATCATCACTTTTACTAATCATAAAATTATTGTAAATTTGATTAAGAGTCAATTTTTATTATTACATGGGTCACATTGGAAGTTCTTAAAATGGTACAAAAAGCTAAACCAATATCAGATTTAGAATTAGGAAGATATAATCATGTTTTCTTTTTAGGTCAGAAGTTCATTAATAATAATACATGTATTGGTGATTTTTTCACTCAGTGTTTATTTAATTGCATATAAAAAAAGCAATGGTCAACCATTTATGGATTGAAATCTTCCCTTACATTGTGTATTAACTGTACACCACATGTTTTGAAACAATGGGGGTTTGGACAAGTGCATGTTTTATTCTCATATTTCAAAATAAATATGGAAATAATTTATTTTGTAAAAGAAACATTTTAGTTAGTTTTAGAAAACAAATTTCCTGATACCAAAAATGGAGAAAAAAATACACATGTAATTATAGGATCTATTATCAGGATGGATTTATATTACAAGTACTTTAGAACATCTTACCTGGACTAATTATATTAGTTAAAAGTACATGTAACCTGTCATAGAAATTATCTAAAGGTTATCTGATGTCATATCAAACTGCTATAAAAATGACCAAAGCCAGAAATCAATGATCATAAATACTTTGAAGACAAAAGATTTGAGATGTTATTATACACCATTAATGACACTGACTTTAGTATAAATGTTGCACGTACTAGGTATATTGCTTAAGAACAAAAATGACCAATTGGAGAAAAAAAATTATAAATAAAAGTACAATGCAGAAAAACAATTTAATGTTCAATTTCTCAGTTTAAGTTGCCAACATATTTACTATATGTTCAGATTTCAGTCATGACCAATTTTCTTGATAGTTTACAGATCTATAGAGCAACCTGACCAAGACATATTCTATTATCAATATAGAGTGAGTGATTGTTGCTCAACACCATCTCAGCAATTGTTCAGCCATATCATGGAGATAACAAGTTAATTTTCAACGAGATGATGATGAGGTCTGCTTTGTACTAGACCAAAACACTGAGTTGGATTTTTATAGTGCTAGCTCACTGAAACAACAGTCCACAGATTGATATGCTGCCCCACTCGGACACAATATCCTGATTCCAAGCCAACCAGTCTTTGTTCTCTCCTTAATACTGCATGCTTAGCGGAGGAGCAACAAATACCAATTTCATAGGCTTTGGTTTGACACAACCGGGGCTCGAACCCATGATCTACCGCATTTGAGGAGAGCACGCTAACCATTACACCACCAATGCGGTTTATCAATATAGAAGAGATTGACCCATTTAATATGTAATAGATCAGTCTTGAAAACTAATTATTTATTTAAGGACTGAATACATCCTTTAGTTGTTTTATTGGTGTGTAAAAACGTTTATCAAAGCACATAATATGTATGAAGCGTGGTAGTCCTTCATATAAAAAGATGTTGGAAAGCTTTTACAATTCTATATAACTACAAAATTTGCATTCAACACCTTTAATTACACTTTAAACTTATTAAGGTAGGACAACATTGAATGGCAGATCTTGGAATTCCTCCTGAATTTTTGCACAAAAGTGCATCTTGAAGAGATACAGCAAAATATCAATTTAAAAAAGGGATCACCATTCTTGGTTTTATAGAGCTTTTTAATATGAAAGAATCCAATTTGAACTCTAATTTTACACAGATATTAAGGGAAAAATAGCCATGTTTAGCTAAAATTTTCAGATTTTGAATAAAACAGATAATCTAGAATACAAGAAATTATATACAAAAAAACTATTATTGTGTACATCATAAAATCTGAATCCATTGATGTATGAAAAAAGGTATATCACCATTCTTGAGCAATAGGCCTCGGAAAAGTAGCTCAAAACTTAATAAAAAGTGAAAATACTATGTTAAGTTCATTTTACGTTCTAAAACACCAATATTTCTATACCAGTAAATATATTATGTTAATCTTTATGTTGTCGTTGAATGTAAATATTAAAAAAGTTGGTTAAAAGTAATTAATAATCAAATTATAGTAATTCATGATTTTCTGAATATAAAAAAGAAAGTATCCTCCTCTGACAATAAGTCGTTCAGTCATTGGATAATGTTTGATTATTTTTTTCATGTTTGAAAAGTAAAAAAAATTTTCTTTTTAATTATGTTCCTCATCTATTCTTGCTCACATGTGTAAAGTTCCATGGAAAAAAGATCGATAATAATTACATACTGACCCATATTTGTTTACCCTCCATTTTCCAAATGGCGTCGCATGACGTCACATAAAGTCGGTCAAAGTTCAATAAAGCACATGATTTTGTCATAGGCCAACCAAACTTAAAAAGTAAACCAGATTAAGAAAGTACAGTATTTTAGCTTTTTCAGTGTAATTGATTTGTCTGAAAAATTTCAAAAGATGTTTTTTTTAAATAGTTTGAAATTGAAGTATTAAAAATTAATTATTTGATGCAAATATTAAACTTGCTTACCCACATAAAAAGTATTTAATCCAGCAAATTTGGTGTTTTTGCTTTTGTCAATACAATCTATTAGACCGACATATTTTGGTAAAACAATTAATGACTGATTTCAATTTATTTTAATCACATTTATTATCACAGTGGTAACAATACAGTTTTGTTGATGCAATTTGTAATAATGACAGTTTTTTTTTTACCCAGACAATCTCATTTTTCTGTCTGGTTTAATTTAATTCTCTGTTCAATTTATGCTATAAATTTTGATTATTGCTGTTAAATTAATTCTTTTTCTATCTTCTCTGTGAATTTCATTTCATTACCCCAAGAAATAAGGGGTATATTTGTTATTAAAGCAGCAGTGGAAATGCAAAATAATCTGCCATTTTGTGACTAATGGAGAGCACTTGCATGTATTTTCCCGGTAAAATCGACCATTTTCTAGAAAATGGTGGAATCTGAATGATCAATCATCATATTTTCAAAGTATTTTAAAATACAATCTGCTTGGCCTACATTCCAGAAACGGTCATGAACTGTGATGTCGATTATGTCAACAAACCGGAAAAATACAAATGCTTGGGGAATACTATCGATGGAAACATATTTAACAAGCATAATGATCAGGTAAAAAAGACATTAGTAAAAAGGATCTTTTTACTTGCATGGAATTTATTCAATTCAAACTTCTCTGTTTTAATCTCATCTTGTAATTTTGACGTTGAAAAGTATTCCCTCTGTGTTTATGTATGCTATGAATATACAGAATGACGTCATTGGTCTCGTGCTGTGCGAGAATTGTAAATCAAAACAAATGACCGGCATTATTGCATGACCGAGCAGATGTCACGGTAGGATATATATCAATTGAAAACATGAATGAAATTATTTCCAAATGCTTAATAGCTTTACAACTTATAACTATTTTTAGACAAACAATCACAAACACAATACTTGTGAAGCTATTCATACAATATCAGATTTTTGCTTACCTTTTTAATATAACTTCTTTCCTATCTCTATCAAACTGTTGCTTCCTCAAATCTTCTCCCAATTCAGTGAGTCTAAAAAAATCATTAGATGACATTTAAAAAACTATTTAACATTTAACAAAAATGTCAGAAGGGGTATCTGATAACATAGTTTTAAATATGAGCTTTATGTACATTTCAACAATTTTTTTTCAAATATGTTACATCTTTAAGCTCTTTTTTCTGACACATAAGAGAAACACCCCATTAAGGGGGGAATACTGGCACCTTATTTACTCATTTTTTCTGATACATAGGGAAGAGTGAGTGATTGTTGCTTAATGCCAACTCAGCAATTTTTCAGCTAGATCATTGCAAGAACAAGTTAATTTTCAATGAGATGATTATGAGGTCCGCTTTGTACTAGACCAACACACTTAGTTGGATTTTTTAATAGTGCTAGCTCACTGAAACAACAGTCCACGGATATACATGTCGTCCCAATCGGACACATTATCTGGATTCCGAGCCAACCAGTCTTTGCTCTTTCTCTTTAATGTCGCATGCTTAGCGGAGGAAGCAACAAATACCAATTTTACAGTCTTTGGCTTGACCCGATCTGGGTTTGAACCCATGATCTACTGCACTCGAGGCAAGCACGCTAACCATTACACCATCGATGTGGTTATCTGGGTAGATATGGTTGAACCAACTTATAAAGATATGCATGTGTTAACCCATTTAGTATTTTATAAGATAATGTGAGTTTGTGTTTATTCCGTCTATTTTCTTGTAATTCCCAACCCAATATTTGTAATTGACTGAACACTTACATATTGGTCAGATTGTAATGTTTGTGTTTGACTGAACACTTACATATTGGTCAGATTGTAATGTTTGTGTTTGACTGAACACTTACATATTGGTCAGATTGTAATGTTTGTGTTTGACTGAACACTTACATATTGGTCAGATTGTAATGTTTGTGTTTGACTGAACACTTACATATTGGTCAGATTGTAATGTTTGTGTTTGACTGAACACTTACATATTGGTCAGATTGTAATGTTTGTGTTTGACTGAACACTTACATATTGGTCAGATTGTAATGTTTGTGTTTGACTGAACACTTACATATTGGTCAGATTGTAATGTTTGTGTTTGACTGAACACTTACATATTGGTCAGATTGTAATGTTTGTGTTTGACTGAACACTTACATATTGGTCAGATTGTAATGTTTGTGTTTGACTGAACACTTACATATTGGTCAGATTGTAATGTTTGTGTTTGACTGAACACTTACATATTGGTCAGTTTGTAATGTTTGTGTTTGACTGAACACTTACATATTGGTCAGATTGTAATGTTTGTGTTTGACTGAACACTTACATATTGGTCAGATTGTAATGTTTGTGTTTGACTGAACACTTACATATTGGTCAGATTGTAATGTTTGTGTTTGACTGAACACTTACATATTGGTCAGATTGTAATGTTTGTGTTTGACTGAACACTTACATATTGGTCAGATTGTAATGTTTGTGTTTGACTGAACACTTACATATTGGTCAGATTGTAATGTTTGTGTTTGACTGAACACTTACATATTGGTCAGTTTGTAATGTTTGTGTTTGACTGAACACTTACATATTGGTCAGATTGTAATGTTTGTGTTTGACTGAACACTTACATATTGGTCAGATTGTAATGTTTGTGTTTGACTGAACACTTACATATTGGTCAGATTGTAATGTTTGTGTTTGACTGAACACTTACATATTGGTCAGATTGTAATGTTTGTGTTTGACTGAACACTTACATATTGGTCAGATTGTAATGTTTGTGTTTGACTGAACACTTACATATTGGTCAGATTGTAATGTTTGTGTTTGACTGAACACTTACATATTGGTCAGATTGTAATGTTTGTGTTTGACTGAACACTTACATATTGGTCAGATTGTAATGTTTGTGTTTGACTGAACACTTACATATTGGTCAGTTTGTAATGTTTGTGTTTGACTGAACACTTACATATTGGTCAGATTGTAATGTTTGTGTTTGACTGAACACTTACATATTGGTCAGATTGTAATGTTTGTGTTTGACTGAACACTTACATATTGGTCAGTTTGTAATGTTTGTGTTTGACTGAACACTTACATATTGGTCAGATTGTAATGTTTGTGTTTGACTGAACACTTACATATTGGTCAGATTGTAATGTTTGTGTTTGACTGAACACTTACATATTGGTCAGTTTGTAATGTTTGTGTTTGACTGAACACTTACATATTGGTCAGATTGTAATGTTTGTGTTTGACTGAACACTTACATATTGGTCAGATTGTAATGTTTGTGTTTGACTGAACACTTACATATTGGTCAGATTGTAATGTTTGTGTTTGACTGAACACTTACATATTGGTCAGATTGTAATGTTTGTGTTTGACTGAACACTTACATATTGGTCAGATTGTAATGTTTGTGTTTGACTGAACACTTACATATTGGTCAGATTGTAATGTTTGTGTTTGACTGAACACTTACATATTGGTCAGATTGTAATGTTTGTGTTTAACTGAACACTTACATATTGGTAAGTTTGTAATGTTTGTGTTTGACTGAACACTTACATATTGGTCAGATTGTAATGTTTGTGTTTGACTGAACACTTACATATTGGTCAGATTGTAATGTTTGTGTTTGACTGAACACTTACATATTGGTCAGATTGTAATGTTTGTGTTTGACTGAACACTTACATATTGGTCAGATTGTAATGTTTGTGTTTGACTGAACACTTACATATTGGTCAGATTGTAATGTTTGTGTTTGACTGAACACTTACATATTGGTCAGATTGTAATGTTTGTGTTTAACTGAACACTTACATATTGGTCAGATTGTAATGTTTGTGTTTCACTGAACACTTACATATTGGTCAGATTGTAATGTTTGTGTTTGACTGAACACTTACATATTGATCAGATTGTAATGTTTGTGTTTGACTGAACACTTACATATTGGTCAGATTGTAATGTTTGTGTTTGACTGAACACTTACATATTGGTCAGATTGTAATGTTTGTGTTTAACTGAACACTTACATATTGGTCAGTTTGTAATGTTTGTGTTTGACTGAACACTTACATATTGGTCAGATTGTAATGTTTGTGTTTGACTGAACACTTACATATTGGTCAGATTGTAATGTTTGTGTTTGACTGAACACTTACATATTGGTCAGATTGTAATGTTTGTGTTTAACTGAACACTTACATATTGGTCAGTTTGACAGTATCTTCTTTATTCACTTTAATAGAGCTTGTTGCTACAACAGAAAGAACATTTTTAAGAAAAAATAATTTTATCTGAAAATCCCTAAATTGTAATTTTTTTATGATTTGGAAAGTAAAATAAGTGTTTTGTTCTACTCTGATGGTAACAGTACATGTAATTCCAACAAGCCTGTTGTTTGATATTCACACCTATATTGAGCTTGAAATAAAGGATACCACAGATACAGATAGGTCTGCTTCATACCTTGACCTACACCTCGAAATTGACAGTGAGGTGAGGTTAAGAACGAAACTTTACGACAAAAGAGATGATTTCAATTTTCCCATTGTGAACTTTCATTTCATATGTATCAACATTCCAGCAGCACCTGCATATGGAGTATATCTCTCTCAGTTGATACGATATTCTAGAGCTTGTGGTTCCTATCAGGATTTCCTTGATAGAGGGTTGCTGCTAACAAGGAAGCTACTGAACCAAGGGTTCCTCTTAGTTAAGTTGAAGTCATCACTTTGAAAGTTTTATGGTCGCCACCATGACTTGGTTGACCGTTATGGAATATCTGTGTCACAAATGACCATGGATATGTTCCACTTGTCGTAAACACTTCCCGGTCCTTTCCTTGTTCATGACTTATCACCGGATTTGTAAATAGATTAACATGATGGGTGTCACTAGTGGAGCAGGAACTACTTACCCTTTACGGAGCACCTGAGTTCACCCCCAGTTTTTAGTGGGGTTCGTGTTACTCGATCTTTAGTTTTATATGTATGTTTTGTAGATTGTTGTTTGTCCTTTTGGCCATTGTGTTGTCTGTTCTTCGACATACAGATTCTGATTACCCCTTTGGTATCTCCAAACTCTTCTGAAGGAAACTTTCTGTTTCATTTTTGTTACTTGTTTTTTTTTTCATTCTCGAACTCATTCATCATGCTATACACTATTCCAGGATACATCTTTATTGGAAACAATACAGTATGTAAATATTTTATAATATTGCTTCTAAATGATTGTGACAAGAAAGACAACTCTGTCATATCATTGAAACAATTCTGCCAGGATCTGGAGTTACATTGGCATATATGTCCTAGTCTTTTTTTTTGTTCAGAAATTTGAGTTGACAGTTGTTTGTTTTGTTGATATTGGTTGAACTGTTGACCATCACTGCTTAAACTTTCCTTTGTTTTGTTGATATTGGTTGAACTGTTGACTATCACTGCTTAAACTTTCCTTTGTTTAGTTGATATTGGCTGAATTGTTGACTATCAGTATCACTGTTTAAACTTTCCTTTGTTTTGTTGATATTGGTTGAATTGTTGACCATCACTGTTTAAACTTTGATTTCATTTATATTAGTAGTTAGTATATACTACACCTACCAGCCTCTCTTTGAATGTTATGGCTGTCTATTTGTGCCTGTATCCACGTTTGCTTCTCATGTTTATCTAATTCAGTTTCCTCTGTCACATCAGTTATTACTTGTATGTTATCTTCACTCATTGTGTACCCTGCAAAAATTGTAATTCATTCATAAATATTCATTAACATTACTGTTCCTTCTTAAAATAAAGGGCTATGTCAGACACAGCATGATATGACTGCAGCAAGTCAACAAGGACTTCCTCCTGCACCAATTTTACTGAAAACGATTATTGTAGATCAAAAGTCATCACTGGGCAGAATTTGTTGGAAAAATGTAGGAAGAGATTTCATAAGCAGAGATGCCAACCCCACGCAAAGAAAAAGAGGAGTATATAGCTGGAAAAAATAGATAGGGGAATGTATTGTGGATCGCAAAGCAAAATTCTAAATAATACCTCCAATCCCATGAAAATTTAGAAAACTGAGAAGTCAAATCCTCCATTCTGAAGTATTTAAAATTGACTTCAAAAATTCATTCTTAGGTGTAAAAAAAACTAAAACATAGATATCAAATTTAGCTTGCATGACACGTTTCTAGAATAACCTTCATCAGGTACGCTCAAAGCCAACCATTCATTTGTTAATGTTACATATAATTTCATGTCGAGGCATCCCTGCACATTTTTAATCAAGATCTGTGGAAAAGCTCTTTCAACTTTTGTAACATTTTCCAAAATATCTTTGTTTTGATAGTGAAAAAAATATTGACATGAACTAATGCCAAAGTGTTTGCTATTTTTATGTTTGAAGTAGTTGTATTTTCCAAATCAACATGCATTTTTATTATCATGGTCTTCACTATTAATAAGCAAGATCTCCTTTGTCACAGTGTGATACCCTGATGTGGATTTTACTAATGTGTTTCTTCAGGAAAATTTGAGAGCGGAAAATATTCCTTTTTTTCTGCAGTAGAAAGTTATCCCGAACTTCGGAACACCTTTAGTTAGTACCAAATATATCTCTGTCAAATGCCGCCAAGAAATTATTCACTGCCGAGATATATTTGGTACTCATCTTCCCTTTTCCATAAGTTGCATTAGCCTGATTAAAGGTGTTCTGAAGTTCGGGATAACTTTGGGCCCACATAGTTGTAATGTTGACATGAATTCTGCAAAAAATGGTTAATTGCGACCTTTGGACTGCCAAGACATGTTAAAAGGTAATGCTTTTATTGAAATATGACTTTGCAATACAAAACGGCCAGAATGAGGCAAAAATTACAACAAAGGGAAACAAATTTGGACATTTGAAAATTGGCGGCTCCAAGTTGTTGTGTCCCTTTTCGTAATCTTCTCATGGATAGTTGGCCTTCCTAGACAGTACTCAGTAGTAATGAGCCCCTGTGAACCCTTGATTCAGTAGCCTCTTCGTTGGCAGAAACTATCGGAAAGAGTTCCATATGGCACCCCCACTTAATAAGATGTAAAATCCCGGATAAAAAAGATTCTGAAAAGGGTTTATTTTAAGGGGCCTATTAGAAAAATTGGGGTGTGGCTTTTTTGGGATAATATTAAAAAATATAAAAAAATATCTTTGGCTCCATTCTACTTTGGCACCCCCATTTCTTTCATCACCCCATTACCTTATTTCTCACTCATTTATTTTCTTACCACTTTTAGACTTCTAAGTTCATATCTACTTACATTGTACCAAACTTACTTTGAAAAATTCCGGGTGTACGGTGAGACTCGAACCCGAGACCTTGAGGTTTGTAGCCAACAGCGCTAACCACTGTGCTACGATGAGTTGATGAGATGGCAATAAATTTGAGGTCATACTTGGTAATGATCAAACACGTGATAAAGCGTTGTAGTTGAAGCGTTTGAATCGATATTTGGAAAGCGTTCAATAGACAAACTTGTCGTCGATAATAAATAAATAAATAATGGAAATGGCCGATTCAAGTCCAGAGTGTGGAGGAACATATAATTTACGTGCAAGGAAGCGAGAGTATTTCGAGAATGATTCAGATAGCTCACCAATTCAATGTGGACAACGAAACACAAAAAGTTCAAGTGAAGGACACTATACTCAGATAAAATTAACTTGTTTGAACATTTCTTACATGACATTTGTAAAGTCTATGACTGTTTACCCACTTGATGATTAAAATGTGAACATATTTGTATATGTTTATGATATATGTATTAAATATTGGCACTATTACATTCTATTATATTGCTAATTTAACCTGTATAGCAACATGGCCAAAATATACCATTTTTGGATGGGGGTGCCATATGGAACTCTTACCAAACTATCTATCATGGAAAGCCCGATTAGAACGACAAGTTCTGAAACACTGTACCAACTGTATACAGTCTGATCCTTTTGTACCGCAGGTTATATGGTTCTGTGTATTCATCTGTTATTTCAATCAATGCATTTTCACTGCCATATTTTTAATTTATCTAGTATGATACCATAGGCATATCGTCACGGTATGTGTTTTCGTGCATCATCTGTTTTCGTGGTATCCATTTTATTTTGATTTCCACAGCGCACGCATTATTTTTGACGTGTCTTCTGGTTTCTATTTATGGAACATAAACAATACGAAAGCTGACATCTGTAACAAATGATCAAGTTTACTTTTAAAGATGTAAGTACCAAAAACAGTGAACCTACCTACTGAACCATACTTTTTGTAATGCCAAAAATGTACTTCATTTATAAAGTAGCTGGAAAAAAATCCAGAAGGGCTATATAAAATTTAACTATGTCGTCTGCCTCTTAGACACCTGCTCTTCCTGTCATGTAACTATCATGGGGTCACTGATCGTATTTGTAAGCAAAAGAGCCGACTGAAATGTGCCGGTTTCTTATATAAAATACATGTCACTTTGCAGTGCATTGTGGTTTCAGCACTAAAAAAACGTCAAAAGTAAACACAATTTTGAAAGTGGTCATTTTCAAACATTCTGTTATTTTATTTAGATATAGTATGATTTGGTAGATGGCCAGAACCATGAAATTTTAAAACCAGCCATTTCGGGATTTTATATTCGTTTCCATCCCATATATCGGCCTTGTTTTTATTTGCCACGGAAACAGATACCGCCATTTTACTGACAACAAAAGTTGCCAGGTAATCGAGAGTATATTAAAATACAAGAATGGCTTTAAAAACAATCTTATGCACAAAGAAATATTTAACTAGCCATTCTTTGAAAATTCCAATCGTCATATGAATGGGGGGTTAACACTGTTAATCGCTATATCCGAAAATCGATAATAGCACGAAAACCGATAACACGATGGTAATACCACGATTTACTCCACACGTATGCGGGTTAATTATTTTGTTTTGTTTTTATTTGTATTTGACTTGTAATTATTTGTTGGTTGTTGTTAATTAAAACATATTCTAATGACAGTAGAAAATTAAAAATAATATGAAAATAAAATATCATTGAATTTAAAAGAGATGCATCTCTTTTAAAATGTGTATAAACGTTTGTTTACTTTTCACTCTGTCATTTTCTCTTTCCCGCCATCAAATTATAACCTAAATTATGAACTGATTCTAATACCCCACACATTGTCCGAAGTGGATATGTATTTGTTTACGGAAATCTCACGGTGATCAATTTAATGACTTTCAAACAGAAGAATATTTCGAAATCTAGCCAATACATGCTTATGTCGTTAATTCAAATATTTTTTTTAAATATCTAATCACAGTGTAAAAGCACAGGCACTTGGGGAAAAATACACACTGTTGGAAGGACGGTCCTTTTCATGGCGAATGCATCTTCTACTTCTACTTGATTACTGCCTAGGGCTATCGCATCACAGGCAAGTGACACCAACAACATGGATAAAAGCACCAAAGTGCGTATATACAATTAAAAACAATAAAAACAGGAATCACTGTGTATGTCTAGGTTGTCAAACTCTGTAGACGAAAACCAAATTCGTCTAGAGGTGACATGCACTAGGTGAGTTGGCAGAGCATTCCAGTCTTTGATAGTCCACTGGGACTTGTGAGTAAACTGTTTTATTACTCCCAGCTTCACAGTAAAGTTCCGAGTTCAATTCCTTACACCTTTTTAACAAATTAAACCTGATCGTTATTTAAAAAGAAAAAATGAGGAATACATAGGTGTAACAAGGTCTTAGAAGTATTCAGCTAATGATTCACTGGATTGATATTAATGCACTGGTTAATTTATTCCTATTGATTAAGTCTGGGAGTAATTACTCCCATATTAAGTTGTAGTCATCACTTAGAAATAGTTCGTGTTGCTGGATATTTTATATTTCTGTGTTTTGTTTGTTCTTTTTCTCATGGCCATTGTATTGTCTGTCCTTCGATTTACGGCTTCTGATTACCCATAGTATCTTGGAACTTTTCTCATGGCAAGCATCATCACAAATAAACAATAAAAAAAATAGAGCGTTGGTCTCTTATCTGCACTGGTTAGTGTCATTTCCTTCATGAAGCGCAATCATTTTCTGGTACTTGTTTCTCATGTTCACCTAGCTCAAACTGCCTTTCGAGAAATTTTAGCTTTCGTTCATATGTTCTCATATATGTCCTGGTAAAGGACATTACTTGGGTCAATTTTGTTTCTACGGACCTTCCATTTGTCCAATTGCAAGTGTTTTATCTTACTAATTCTGGTGTCCACATTTTTCCTCGACCTTTTCCTGCTGGTGACAGTATTTCTGGATCATATCTGTTAAAACGGTGCACTACACTTCATTTATTATATCTGGAAGTTTTTTCCTCGGAGCAGGGTAGTAATTTTCTATCTATTTCTCCATGATAAGCAGATTTGTTTGCCATTATTCAACGGTTGATTTTTTAATTCTTTATTATAGGGTAATGGAATATATATATATATATGAACGATGCAATTTCTTTTTCAGTTGGACAATTTCAGCCTCGAGTTTACTTAAACAGCTTATTCTTTAATCACGGTAGAATTCTGAATGTGAGCAATTTCTCTGAAGCATTAAAACAATCAGTCTAAACTTCATTGTCAGGTGATTGCAAACTGAGACAACGGTACATTTATTACTATCACGAATTATTTTGTTAGCAGTATATATGATCCCATTTACCATTTAATCATATTTTGGATGTCGATTTGTAAGTTAATCACAAACATTCTTGCCTTTTATTTAGTACAGAGGTTGACTCCGATACGACGGTCAATTCTTTTCAGTAATTTGAAATGGGTTTAGTTACGTTTTTGAAATGCTGGCAATTTAATGTAACACTGTTAAATTCTTCATTTGCAACTGCTGAAGAGGTTAATACTTTACTTTACTTACAGTTCCTGTTGCCATTTTAAAACCTATCTACAGTTTATGTTTCCCGATTCATAGCTTTGTTCCTGTTGTTCCTGTTGATCAGTTTTTAGTCAACATGAAGTATGTTACTGTTGTCACCTTATTATTTTTGTTTAGTCTAAATAAATGCGCAAATCATTGTTGGGTTTCGTGGTGGTAGGTTTTATAGGGGGCATGGGGTGGAGTACCAAGAGAAATTCACCGACATGCTCCAAATTACAGACAAACTTTGTAAAACAAGGATGTATAAAATAACCTCGTCATGGGTATAGATATTGAAACTATTTTTTTCCCGCTGAATAATACATCTTCCTACAAAACGCCTACTGTTTGTGTGGGGTGAATCAATGAGTTGTTCTTGTTTTGATAACGTCAGGCTGCATTTACGTAACAAACAACTTGTAATAGCTCCCTAATAAACATTGTTTGTTCTCAGTGGTCATCAGTAGCCCATTGCAAATCACAATAACAATATCTGCTTTTCATAACTTTTTTCGTGGAAGTTTGTGCTGCCAGTCTCGTTCTTATTTCATTTTTACTATATGCTTCAATGGATAGTCATTTTTTGTATTGTTTTTATAACATGACTTCATATTCTGGAACAAGTAAACAGCTCTCGCAATAGCAGTAATAAAACATGTTTCCACAGGTACATCACCCATGACCAGACTGTGACAACTCATTTTTTACATGACAATTCCGTTTGAAGTGATGTCATGAATGCCAGATGCATGGAGATAAACGTAGTATATTTCCTACATTATATAATAGTGTTGCGTCATTGGTTGAGTTATTGTATATCATCATTTCAGTAATTTTCACCTTTATCACCACTTAACCAGACTTTATAGTAGATGAAAGCCTGGACAGTTGTAACAAACTTACCGGCGATGTGATGTCCAGCCATGGGTAAGTGTTTGTGAATTTCAACATTGGAGGTAGGCATTTGTAGTCGCTGCTTCATGCTCAACACAATAGTTCTATCATCTATCAGTAGTGGTCTAATGTATGATTTTTTGATAATTCATGGACCTAGCATTCGAATGGATCCTTTCAGATATCATTTCTTCCCACAGACTTTTCTGTTAAACATGTGTCCCAAGGCTGCAGTCATCTTGGGGTTTTGTTCTGCAGATAACCCACAAACTTGGTAAAGAACAATTCAATGGTGCAATATGTAAAATACAAGAACAAAGAATTTGTTTGTTTCTAAATAGAATACTATTCCATAATTTTCCCTGTAACATGTTAAAAGTATTTTGCATATTGATATAAAACACATATTTGTTCAGGGAACACTCCACTGCAGGTTATGTTAATCTTTCTACTCAAGACCTCATACTCCACCAATTGTAGGGAACACTCTACAGCAGGTTATGTTAAACTTTCTACTCAAGACCTCATACTCCACCAATTATATGGAACACTCCACTGCAGATTATGTTAAACTTTCTACTCAAAACCTCATACTCCACCAATTGTAGGGAACACTCTACAGCAGGTTATGTTAAACTTTCTACTCAAGACCTCATACTCCATCAATTGTAGGGAACACTCCACTGCAGGTTATGTTAAACTTTCTACTCAAAACCTCATACTCCACCAATTGTAGGGAACACTCCACTGCAGATTATGTTAAACTTTCTACTCAAAACCTCATACTCCACCAATTGTAGGGAACACTCTACTGCAGATTATGTTAAACTTTCTACTCAAACC
The DNA here is from genome assembly GCA_963383655.1 of Bathymodiolus septemdierum. NCBI lineage: Eukaryota > Metazoa > Mollusca > Bivalvia > Mytilida > Modiolidae > Bathymodiolus > Bathymodiolus septemdierum. Next base: position 90,161,160 of record OY726520.1, read on the forward strand.
CTCATACTCCATCAATTGTATGGAACACTCCACTGCAGATTATGTTAAACTTTCTACTCAAGACCTCATACTCCATCAATTGTAGGGAACACTCCACTGCAGGTTATGTTAAACTTTCTACTCAAAACCTCATACTCCACCAATTGTAGGGAACACTCCACTGCAGGTTATGTTAAACTTTCTAGCCAAGATCTCATACTCCACCAATTGTAGGGAACACTCCACTGCAGGTTATGTTAAACTTTCTACTCAAGACCTCATACTCCATCAATTGTAGGGAACACTCTACAGCAGGTTATGTTAAACTTTCTATTCAAGACCTCATACTCCATCAATTATAGGGAACACTCCACTGCAGGTTATGCTAAACTTTCTACTCAAGACCTCATACTCCACCAATTGTATGGAATACACCACTGCAGGTTATCTTGAACTTTCTACCCAAGACCTCATACTCCACCAATTGTATGGAACACTTCACTGCAGGTTAAACTTTCTACTCAAGACCTCATACTCCACCAATTGTAGGGAACACTCCACTGCAGGTTATGTTAAACTTTCTACCCAAGACCTCATACTCCACCAATTGTAGGGAACACTCCACTGCAGGTTATGTTAAACTTTCTACTCAAAACCTCATACTCCACCAATTGTAGGGAACACTCCACTGCAGGTTATGTTAAACTTTCTACTCAAGACCTCATACTCCACCAATTGTAGGGAACACTCCACTGCAGGTTATGTTAAACTTTCTACCCAAGACCTCATACTCCACCAATTGTAGGGAACACTCCACTGCAGGTTATGTTAAACTTTCTACTCAAGACCTCATACTCCACCAATTGTAGGGAACACTCCACTGCAGGTTATGTTAAACTTTCTACTCAAGACCTCATACTCCAACAATTGTAGGGAACACTCCACTGCAGGTTATGTTAAACTTTCTACTCAAGACCTCATACTCCACCAATTGTAGGGAACACTCCACTGCAGGTTATGTTAAACTTTCTACTCAAGACCTCATACTCCACCAATTGTAGGGAACACTCCACTGCAGGTTATGTTAAACTTTCTACTCAAGACCTCATACTCCACCAATTGTATGGAACACTCCACTGCAGGTTATGTTAAACTTTCTACTCAAGACCTCATACTCCACCAATTGTAGGGAACACTCCACTGCAGGTTATGTTAAACTTTCTACTCAAGACCTCATACTCCACCAATTGTAGGGAACACTCCACTGCAGGTTATGTTAAACTTTCTACTCAAGACCTCATACTCATCAATTATAGGGAACACTCCACTGCAGGTTATGTTAAACTTTCTACTCAAGACCTCATACTCCACCTATTGTAGGGAACACTCCACAGCAGGTTATGTTAAACTTTCTACTCAAGACCTCATACTCCACCTATTGTAGGGAACACTCCACTGCAGGTTATGCTAAGCTTTCTACTCAAGACCTCATACTCCACCAATTGTAGGGAACGCTCCACTGCAGGTTATGTTAAACTTTCTACTCAAAACCTCATACTCCACCAATTGTATGGAACACTCCACTGCAGGTTATGTTAAACTTTCTACTCAAAACCTCATACTCCACCAATTGTATGGAATACACCACTGCAGGTTATCTTAAACTTTCTACTCAAGACCTCATACTCCACCAATTGTAGGGAACACTCCACTGCAGGTTATGTTAAACTTTCTACTCAAGACCTCATACTCCACCAATTGTAGGGAACACACCACTGCAGGTTATGTTAAACTTTCTACCCAAGACCTCATACTCCACCAATTGTAGGGAACACACCACTGCAGGTTATGTTAAACTTTCTACTCAAAACCTCATACTCCACCAATTGTAGGGAACACTCCACTGCAGGTTATGCTAAACTTTCTACTCAAGACCTCATACTCCACCAATTATAGGGAACACTCCACTGCAGGTTATGTTAAACTTTCTACTCAAGACCTCATACTCCACCAATTGTAGGGAACTCTACAGCAGGTTATGCTAAACTTTCTACTCAAAACCTCATACTCCACCAATTGTATGGAATACACCACTGCAGGTTATCTTAAACTTTCTACTCAAGACCTCATACTCCATCAATTGTATGGAATACACCACTGCAGGTTATGTTAAGCTTTCTACCCAAGACCTCATACTCAGTCAATTGTACAAACTTGAATCTACTGGTACATAATAAAATGATGTTCCTATGTAAAATATCATAGTTTTTCTACCTGTTCTTGAAAAGATAAGATTAACTTATCCCCCCCCCCCTCTCTCCCATTTTAGACTTCTTATTAGTACCTCTCCATGAAGGATCAACTTCATGTATATCAGTCAGAATATAGTCATCCCAAAGATCATCTACCCAAAAGACAATTTCACTTAGTAAAGTAACTATCAATGAGATAATTCAAATGTGAAAAAGTTCATGGCTATAAAGAACAGACAGACAAATGACGGGCACTAAATGGAGGAAAGGCACTGATGGCCTTAGGACAGATGGGCTTCAATCAAAAACTTCAACAATAGCAAAATATTTATCTATTGCAAAATATAAAATAAAATATAAAACATAAAATATTTCAATTAAAGAAATTATTTTAGCTTTGTGCACCAAGTACATCAATGGTTGTAAATAAACTACAGAAATAAAATCAAAATGTACAACATTTTATAAACAAATAATAATTAAAAAATGACCATCATATCTTGATTTATTGTTACTGATAAACTCTAAATCAAACTTAATAAATATATATTTAATGGCACTACCTGAATCACAACTTCAACTTCTATATCTTAAAATGTATAATTATATTTCAGTCTCTGAAGAAAACAAGAGGTTCACTTGAACCAGCATTGCTCACCTGGTTAATAGTGTACTGTTTGGTTCAAGCAAACTTGCAGTTTCAGAGAAAAACTTTTAATTCACATTCCATTTAATTAAACAAAGTTCTGGGGTGTAAGCCATCTTGGATTTCTAATCCACACAAAAAAAGAAACTTTATAAGGGAATATACAATGACTTTCATGTATCCTTTGTATTCAATCATGGTGTCTTATAAGAAACAGGAACTGCTTACTCTTCATGAGCACTTGGTTTGACCCTCGGTTTATTGGTTGGGTCCATGTTGCACATCTTTTTAGTTTTCAGTGTTGTGTTTCTAGTTTTGTTTGTCTTCGTTCTGTGTCTTTTGCCCAATTTTGCCTGTTTCTCATGATAGTTCAGTCTTGATTGCCCCATCAGTTTTCTCTAATGTTTATTTGCTATTTGAGATCTTCTTGTTCATTTTCTCGTCAGGTTCTATGTTTAAAACCTTGATATACGGTAACAGCCATCATGGATTTTCGATCAACACACACATAAAAAACCAGACACTAACTTAAGGGTCACCCAATGAACATTATAGCCAAGTTTGTAAAATGTTCAGGTTCACATCTGGTGTCAATTGTGAGTGATATGAGAGAAAACTAGAGCCTCAGTGGGCTCTGTGTTGCTCACCTTTCATTTTGCTTTGAGGAAACTTAATACAGAACCTTCCATACATGTAGATGCTTCCTACCAAGTTTCGGTTCATATGGCTAAGCAGTTTCAAAGGAGAAGATTTTTTAGAAATCAACCAATCAGAAACAAGAATTGTATGTGGTGGCCATGTTTGCTAACCGATCGGGACGAAATGAGCATTCTTCATAGAGGACATTCCACAGATTCTTCCTACCAAGTTTTGGTGGAAGCCATGTTTGTTAACCGATCGGGACGAAATGAGCAATCTTCATAAAGGACATTCCATAGATGATTCCTACCAAGTTTCGGTGGTAGCCATGTTTGTTAATCGATCGGGACGAAATGAGCAATCTTCATAGAGGACCTTCCATAGATGCTTCCTAGCCAAGCGGTTTCAGAGGTGAAGATTTTTTTAAATCAGAAACAAGAATTGCCTGTGGCGGCCATGCTTGGTATTGGATCATAGCAAAATGTGCACTCTTTAGAGAGGACCTTCCATAGATGCTTCATACCAAGTTTCAGTTCATTTGGCTGAGGGTTTTCAGAGGAGAAGATTAAAATGTGAAAAGTAAACGGATGACAGACGACGGACACCAAGTGATGGCAAAAGCTCATATTGCCTTTGGCAAGGTTTGCTAAAAAGAATATTAAAATGTGAATACCTTCTTGTAATGTATAGAATAAACATGTTACACTATATCAGCATTAGATAATTTCTAAGGGAGATAATGGCAAGTGTTATCTTTCTTTTAACAGTTTAGGCAAGAGTTACCTTTCTTTTAACAGAGGAGAAGATTCTTTAGAAATCAACCAATCAGAAACACGAATTGCCTGTGGTGGCCATGTTTGTTAACCGATCAGGACAAAATGAGCAATCTTTATAGAGGACCTTCCATAGATGTTTCCTACCAAGTTTCAGTTCATTTGGCTTAGGGGTTTCAGAGGAGAAGATTAAAATGTGAAAAGTTAACGGACGACAGACGCCGGACGCCAAGTGATGACAAAAGCTCACATTGCCTTTGGCAGGTGAGCTAAAAAGTTTGAAATATAAAAAGCTAATGGATGCAGATGACAACAATGGAAACAAAGTGACGACAATACCTCACCTGGACTTTATTGTGATCAATCAAAAAGTAGCAATATAAACTTCTACATGTAATATCACACTTCTTGTTAAATGATTTATCATCAGTTGGGCGCGTAGCTCCCTATACGCCAACACGCAGTTGCGTGCACATCGGCGTGCTGAAAAAAAAATAAAGAGCAAAAAAAATATGGAAGACAGACTACCAGAGCCAATCACCCTGCAGACACGCCAAAACAGTATTGGAAAGTTTCTTTGTACTATGCGTTTATAGACCACATGATAATGGAATTGGAGTCGCGTCTGATAAAATCAGTAAATCGCTTCTATGCACAGTATCTGCTTCCTCGTGTTATAGGAAATATTACGAACGAACAAATCACGACATTGTATGAGACATACCAGACTGACCTGACATGTAATTTAGACGAATTCAAGAGGGAGATCGCTCGATGGCGAACACGCTGGAGTAAAACACCTCGCGATCAGATGGCAACTTCACTTTGTGAGACACTTGATGCGGTAAACCCGGTGCTATATCCTTCTGTAGCTACCATCTTGTGTATTATGTTGACAATGCCGGTGACAAGTGCTACCGCAGAGCGATCGTTCAGTGTACTACGTCGGTTGAAGACATATGTACGATCAACAATGAAACCCCACCAGACCCCCCCCCCCCCTTTTCCAGGTTTGGTTGCTTGCACTGCAAAAAAGGCTAGCTACGCCCCTGTCAGTCATGTATTAAGTAAAATGAAAAAATCACAGAATGTGTTCATATGGCACCAATAACACATGTTAGTAAATAAGTGGAATCATAAACAATCAACAGTTAGAAAACAACCATAATATATATAATATTTACAAACAATTAAAAAAAAAATTAAACCAGAGGCTCCATGTAGTTAGCTATTTTTAACAGCTACCTCAATCAAAAGGAGAACTCTTTCGTATCCAGATATTCAACATAACATCTTACAATGAAATGTAAATTACACTTTTTATAGTTTTTTACACTTATTTTGAAGAAAATCAGAGCACAATATGTTACTTGTAAATTCCACACAAAACTTTTGCATTGTAAAATAAAAAAAAAGAAATCATAAAAAGTAAAATTAAATTTGACACATATCAGGGTTAATTGACATGGTGTTCATAAGTAGAGGTAGAGGTTGACCTGAATCTAATTATAAGTAGAGGTAGAGAGGCCCACCTGAACCTGATTATAGAAAAAAAAATCAATTTATTATGCAAGAACCATATTTGTACAGTGTGAATTCAATCAGATTTGTGACTTCTGGTAAAATATATTATCTTTTTCCTGTATGATCTTTTTAAACTGTTTCCAACAGTGTTGTTATTGTTTTTTTTTAATTTCTGACCAACATGACAAAAACACACATTTTGCAGAGGATCGTCTTGGATTTTTGATATACAAATAAATGTGTCAATTTCTACAGAAAATTATAGCCATGTTTGCATTCAAATGGCTGTTGTTTCAAAGAAATAGTTTTAAAAAAGATATTTTTCTTGCTGTGCCTCATTGGATTTCTGATCATAAATTTTGTTTAAAACTAGAGGCTCAGTGGGCTGAGCCTGTGTCGCTCACCTTTCATTCTGCTTTGAGGAAACTTAATACAGAACCTTCCATTGGTTGCTTCCCACCAAGTTTCGGTTCATTTGGCTAAGCAGTTACAGAGAAGAAGATTTTTAGAAATCGACCAATCAGAAACAAGAATGGTCTGTGGCGGCCATGCTTATTAACGGATGGCAACTAAATGTGCATTCTTTATAGATGATCTTCCAAGGATGCTTCCTACCAAGTTTTGATTCATTTGGCAAAGCGTTTTCAGAGGAGAAGATTGTTTAGAAATCAACCAATCAGAAACAAGAATTGCCTGTGGTGGCCATGTTTGTTGATGGATTGGAACTAAATTAGCATTCTTTATAGAGGACCTTCCAAGGATGCTTCTTACCAAGATTCGATTCATTTGGCCAAGCGTTTTCAGAGGAGAAGATTTTTTAGAAATCAACCAATCAGAAAAAAAAATTGCCTGTGGTGGCCATGTTTGTTAAGGGATCGGAAATAAATGAGCTCTTTATAGAGAACCTTCCAAGGATGCTTCCTACCAAATTTCAATTCATTTGGCCAAGCGGTTACAGAGGAGAAGATTCTTTAGAAATCAACCAATCAGAAGCAAGAATTGCCTGTGGTGGCCATGTTGTTAACAGATCGGAACTAAATGAGCAATCTTTATAGAGGACCTTCCAAGAATGCTTCCTACCAAGTTTCGATTCATTTGGCAAAGCAGTTTCAGAGGAGACAATTTTTTTAGAAATCAACCAATCAGAAACAAGATTTGTCTATGGCGGCCATATTTGTTAACAGATTGGGACGAAATGAGCAATCTTAACAGAGGACCTTCCATAGATGCTTCCTACCAAGTTTCCGTTCATTTGGCCAAGCGGTTTCAGAGGAGAAGAATTTAAAAAATCAGCCAATCAGAAACAAGAGTCGCCTGTGGCGGTCATGTTTGTTAACGGATCGGGACGAAATGAGCAATATTTACAGAGAACCTTCCATAGATGTTTTCTACCAAGTTTTGGTTCATCTGGCCAAGCGCTTTCAGGAGAAGATTTTTAAAAATCGGCCAATCAGAAACAAGAATAGCCTGTGGTGGCCATGTTTGTTAATGGATCGGGACGAAATGAGCAATCTTTATAGAAGACCTTCCATAGATGTGAAAAGTTAACAGACGACGGACAACAAGTGATGGCAAAAGCTCACATTGCCTTTGGCAAGGTGAGCTAAAAACTGGAACATAAAAAAAAAGATATGCACAGTATTCTTATAAAACAAAACATTCTGTACTTTAGCTTATCTTAAGAACAATGCATTAAAATATACAACCTTCCTTTTACAATTATATGATTCTTTACAATGCACAATAAATTATCATGCTTTAGTGAAGAATCACTTACAATATTAATATCGCTGATGATAAAAACTGCAGTTTCTGCAATAGAGAAGAAAAGACAATAGTACATATGAGACAAAAGCACATATATTTTGGAATTGTGATATTGATGTACATGTAGTTCAAAATGTTCTCAATGAAAAAGAGAGACAATAAGTATGACTAATGTTCAGATATTTTATAAAAACACCAAGACTTTTCGGCACTTATAATAAAATTAATAGAAATACATATGATATTATATTGAAGAGCATTTTAAACATGAGGTCGACTATTGCTTACATTATACAAAAGTAAACAATATTTGTTTCTTAATCTAACTGTTTGTTACATATATATACATGCAGCAATAAATTCAATCTTCTACTTCTGGAGGTAAAAATTTACGGTTGAATTTTTTTTTTAAATACCAGTAATTCATTTAGAATTTGTGTCACAAGAATGATATTTTCAAAGTTTTTAAAATCTCTTTCATGTTCAATCTGTTTGAAGTCTACTTAGAACAAAGAGGCAAATCTTGTCATTGTAGTTTTCACCATTTACATGTTCAGTGATTCAGCTAGGCACCAGTCTCAGGGTTTTTTTTCCCAACCTATTTTCTCAAATTGTCCTGAAGAACTTTAAAAAATTTATCTAATTATTAAAGAATGTCCTGATGAATTTGGATAAAACTGACAATTGTCCTGAAAATTTCAAAGTCTAGATGAAAACAGTTTGTTAATAGAAATGATAACATCTGAGTGTTTTAAAATAAATATATCAATGTTTCATCTAATCTGGACGAAGCATTCAAAAAGTATTGCTGATCAATAGTTCAAACATGGAAAAAATGATAGCATAGTAAATTTATTGTAGAAAAAAATAATTATACACAATGTACAACACATAATTCTGGAGCTTTCGACCAGAAGCTGCTGCTCATCTTCAGTGGTAATTTAATTATGGATTGGTACAAAATTATCACATCACAATTTAATCATTAAAAAACAATTATAACAATGTCACATTCATATAACAGGAAAACATACATTATTCATTTGTTTTAATGTCATAATATTTGTATGTATGAAGTCTTTTTCCACGATGACCTCTGTAAATATTGTTTCTTGAGTTTGTTAAATCCTTATATTAACTTCATCAAAAGTGAATAATTGTATGATATTTCTTTTCTTGACATTTAAAGGTAAAAAATTGTATCTAATGATTGAATATTACCGGTACATATTTTCAAGGTATTATTAATAAAATATATATTTTTTTCATTGAAGTGAAGGATGCAGCTATATTTGCTTTGAAACTTAAACAAAAATTTAGGTGTCACCAGATAAAAATAAGCTATATATACCCTGGATGTTGCTGCACACATAGCATGATATGCAGAACTAGATAACCAATCAGAATCCATGTAACATATGTGTTCTGTACATACCTCACAATTTCTGTTGGTCACACCCAGGAATTCCACCCTTGACCAGATGAAATTGTTTGTCACCTAACGGCTGGTTAACAGACCCAGGATTTGAAAGTACCACCCATGTTCACACACATTTCTGTCATCGTTTTATTTTTTTTTTATCATCAGAAATTTAGTAGCGCAAATTCATTTCAGTTGTCAGCTGTCTTTGGCTATAAAACTAGTCTTAGGTAAGTTTTGAAAGTTGTTTTGTCAATTCAAATAATTTATATTGCTTCAGTTAAAAATATGCATTTTCACAGCAAGTATGATTATTATTGATAACATTAAAGTGTCAAATATGCAGGTCATGACATGAAGCTTAAGTGCATACATATCATATAATATATAATCTATATATAATTTAGTCAAGAAGTTAAGATCAAATCAATTATATTCAGTACGTAAAATTATTTTTTGTACTGTTTTCTGTATTTACAACCATACAAATTACAATTTCTTTGTTTTCTCTCTGATATCTAACACTGTGTCTTTCCCTCTGATCATGTCTGATGCTTTCTCTCCAATCATAATTGATGGAGCATTTGTATTTGCTGAAGGAATATTTCTCATCACTGATGCATCTACAATTCGTAGTCCAGAAATGCCTTTAACTCTGTAATAAATTAAATTAAAAAAACACATGTAGTTATAAAGCTGTCAACACCATATACAGTCAGACCTGTATTAAGAGGTCATGACATTTGGGACAAAGAGAAAGTGGTCTTATAAGACAGGTGACCTCTTAAAAGAGGTTCAATTCATATGAAATTTTCTATGACAGGACAAGAAAAAGGTGACCTTTTAATACAGGTACATGTAACTGCTTAATAGAGGTGACCACATGGGCAGCAGGGCTCACGTTAGGGTGAAGAAGTCGCTTTGTGAAGGTTGACTTCGCTTTCTCGTTGATCAAAAGCAAAGTTCAAGTCGCCTTGTAATTTTGAAGAGTCGGCCTATGTCACCCACGTCATTTATGAAAATGTTGATATCATGTTTATTGAAATCTATCGTATTCATTAAGTATTTTGAACGTGATTTTCTTGAAAAAATCTACATCTACATTATACAATGCTCCGTTAATTGTGACGACTATATATTAATTGCTTAAAGTAACCCATAACGAGCTAAAAAATATTTTATTTCGTTCAATAACAAACAACATTGGCACCATTGTCCGAAGCTACTTTCAACAAAACGAGGCTTTGATTTAACTTTTTCTCATTTCTGTGACATAAATCATAGTTCTCATGTTTAATATGTTCATATTTGCGAAGATTGGCCATTCAAAATTCGTTGGAATGCACAGGGACGCTTCACATTTTTATCTATTCAGATTGGGATTTTATACTCGACACCAGGTTAATATTATGATCGATCGAACTGTTTATTTATATACAGACATGTGTAAACAGTAATGCCTATGCAATCAAAAAATAGACTTTGAATTACAGTAGCTTTATTCCATTGTTGCAATCTGATTTAAGGTCTGACAAATAATTAAATTTTCGACTGCCAGTGTCCATGACAATATACGTTTGCGCTAAATTTTCATTATCTACCGATATACAGTTAGACCGTTGAGCTATTTGGCAGAGACATCTTTCTTCTACTGAAGATTCCACAAATATGAGTTATTACAATTTGTGTGGTATTAGATCACAGCACTGTAATATCACAAAAGGAAAATAAAGGGGGGGGGGGGGGGGGGGGGTAGGGGTGTACTTATAAAAAAATCACAGGTATGCAAGACTCTAATAGTCAAGATAGAGAGAGATAAATATTTGACATAGAATAGATGTTCTTTAGGTAATTGTGGATAATAAGAACAGAACAAATCAGATCAGACAGCTTTATAACTATTTACTAAATTTGGGCAGGATAACTTCAGAAAGGTCGCGAAACAATGTTTCGATTAATCACAATTAACTTCTCATAGAAGTCTCCCAATTTCTCTCTGTTGTCTTCCACTTCCACTAATTTGAAAGTAGTGAGAGTCCTGGGGCAGGTTTGACTGTAGTGAGAGTTCTGGGGCAGGTTTGACTGTAGTGAGAGTCCTGGGCCAGGTTTGACTGTAGTGAGAGTTCTGGGGCAGGTTTGACTGTAGTGAGTCATGGGACAGGTTTGACTGTAGTGTGAGTCCTGTGGCAGGTTTGACTATAGTAAGATTCCTGGGGAAGGTTTGACTAGTGAGAGTCCTGGGGCAGGTTTGACTGTAGTGATAGTCCTGGGGCAGGTTTGACTGTAGTGAGAGTCCTGGGGCAGGTTTGACTGTAGTGAGTCATGGGGCAGGCTTGACTGTAGTGAGAGTCCTGGGCCAGGTTTGACTGTAGTGAGAGTCCTGGGGCAGGTTTGACTGTAGTGAAAGTCCTGGGGCAGGCTTGACTGTAGTGAGAGTCCTGGGGCAGGTTTGACTGTAGTAAGAGTCCTTGGACAGGTTTGACTGTAGTGAGAGTCCTGAGGCAGGTTTGACTGTAGTGAGAGACATGGGGCAGGCTTGACTGTAGTGAGAGTCCTGGGGCAGGTTTGACTGTAGTGAGAGTCCTGGGGCGGGTTTGACTGTAGTGAGAGTCCTGAGGCAGGTTTGACTGTAGTGAGAGTCCTGGGGCAGGTTTGACTGTAGTGAGAGTCCTGGGGCAGGTTTGACTGTAGTGAAAGTCCTGGGGCAGGCTTGACTGTAGTGAGAGTCCTGAGGCAGGTTTGACTGTAGTAAGAGTCCTTGGGCAGGTTTGACTGTAGTGAGATTCCTAGGGCAGGTTGGACTGTAGTGAGAGTCCTGGGGCAGGTTTGATTGTACTTTATATTACAGAGGAAAATAACATAGTTATAAAATCTTAAATGGCCAAAACTTCTACATCTACGAAATACTGACAACCTGACAGTTGATAATTATGTCAGAGGTTGTCCATGACAATTGAAAAGAGATAAAACTATTTACAGGTGTTAGAAATTAGTATTTAATAGAGGAGACAGCAGCCATGAATGTTTGATAGAGGAGACAGCCACCATGAATGTTTGATAGAGGAGTCAGCAGCCATGAATGTTTGATAGAGGAGACAACCACCATGAATGTTTGATAGAGGAGACAGCAGCCTTGAATGTTTGATAGAGGAGACAACCACCATGAATGTTTGATAGAGGAGACAGCAGCCTTGAATGTTTGATAGAGGAGACAACCACCATGAATGTTTGATAGAGGAGACAGCAGGCTTGAATGTTTGATAGAGGAGACAGCAGCCTTGAATGTTTGATAGAGGAGACAGCCACCATGAATGTTTGATAGAGGAGACAGCAGCCATGAATGTTTGATAGAGGAGACAGCAGCCATGAATGTTTGATAGAGGAGACAGCAGCCATGAATGTTTGATAGAGGAGACAGCAGTCATGAATGCTTGATAGAGGAGACAGCAGGCTTGAATGTTTGATAGAGGAGACAGCAGCCTTGAATGTTTGATAGAGGAGACAGCAGCCATGAATGTTTAATAGAGGAGACAGCAGCCTTGAATGTTTGATAGAGGAGACAGCAGGCTTGAATGTTTGATAGAGGAGACAGCAGCCATGAATGTTTGATAGAGGAGACAGCAGCCATGAATGTTTAATAGAGGAGACAGCAGGCTTGAATGTTTGATAGAGGAGACAGCAGCCTTGAATGTTTGATAGAGGAGACAGCAGCCATGAATGTTTGATAGAGGAGACAGCAGGCTTGAATGTTTGATAGAGGAGACAGCAGGCTTGAATGTTTGATAGAGGAGACAGCAGCCTTGCATGTTTGATAGAGGAGACAGCAGCCATGAATGTTTAATAGAGGAGACAGCAGGCTTGAATGTTTGATAGAGGAGACAGCAGCCTTGAATGTTTGATAGAGGAGACAGCAGCCATGAATGGTTGATAGAGGAGACAGCAGCCATGAATGGTTGATAGAGGAGACAGCAGCCATGAACGTTTGATAGAGGAGACAGCAGCCATGAATGTTTGATAGAGGAGACAGCAGTCATGAATGCTTGATAGAGGAGACAGCAGGCTTGAATGTTTGATAGAGGAGACAGCAGCCTTGAATGTTTGATAGAGGAGACAGCAGCCATGAATGTTTAATAGAGGAGACAGCAGCCTTGAATGTTTGATAGAGGAGACAGCAGGCTTGAATGTTTGATAGAGGAGACAGCAGCCATGAATGTTTGATAGAGGAGACAGCAGCCATGAATGTTTAATAGAGGAGACAGCAGGCTTGAATGCTTGATAGAGGAGACAGCAGCCTTGACTGTTTGATAGAGGAGACAGCAGCCATGAATGTTTGATAGAGGAGACAGCAGGCTTGAATGTTTGATAGAGGAGACAGCAGCCATGAATGTTTAATAGAGGAGACAGCAGGCTTGAATGTTTGATAGAGGAGACAGCAGCCTTGAATGTTTGATAGAGGAGACAGCAGCCTTGAATGTTTGATAGAGGAGACAGCAGCCATGAATGGTTGATAGAGGAGACAGCAGGCTTGAATGCTTAATAGAGGAGACAGCAGGCTTGAATGTTTGATAGAGGAGACAGCAGCCTTGAATGTTTGATAGAGGAGACAGCAGCCATGAATGTTTGATAGAGGAGACAGCAGGCTTGAATGTTTGATAGAGGAGACAGCAGCCTTGAATGTTTGATAGAGGAGACAGCAGCCATGAATGTTTAATAGAGGAGACAGCAGGCTTGAATGTTTGATAGAGGAGACAGCAGCCATGAATGTTTAATAGAGGAGACAGCAGCCATGAATGTTTAATAGAGGAGACAGCAGGCTTGAATGTTTGATAGAGGAGACAGCAGCCATGAATGTTTAATAGAGGAGACAGCAGCCATGAATGTTTAATAGAGGAGACAGTAGGCTTGAATGTTTGATAGAGGAGACAGCAGCCATGAATGTTTAATAGAGGAGACAGCAGGCTTGAATGTTTGATAGAGGAGACAGCCGCCATGAATGTTTAATAGAGGAGACAGCAGCCATGAATGTTTAATAGAGGAGACAGTAGGCTTGAATGTTTGATAGAGGAGACAGCAGCCATGAATGTTTAATAGAGGAGACAGCAGCCTTGAATGTTTGATAGAGGCGACAGCAGCCATGAATGTTTGATAGAGGAGACAGCAGCCATGAATGTTTGATAGAGGAGACAGCAGCCTTGAATGTTTGATAGAGGAGACAGCAGCCTTGAATGTTTGATAGAGGAGACAGCAGCCATGAATGTTTAATAGAGGAGACAGCAGGCTTGAATGTTTGATAGAGGAGACAGCAGCCTTGAATGTTTGATAGAGGAGACAGCAGCCTTGAATGTTTGATAGAGGAGACAGCAGCCATGAATGGTTGATAGAGGAGACAGCAGGCTTGAATGCTTAATAGAGGAGACAGCAGGCTTGAATGTTTGATAGAGGAGACAGCAGCCTTGAATGTTTGATAGAGGAGACAGCAGCCATGAATGTTTGATAGAGGAGACAGCAGGCTTGAATGTTTGATAGAGGAGACAGCAGCCTTGAATGTTTGATAGAGGAGACAGCAGCCATGAATGTTTAATAGAGGAGACAGCAGGCTTGAATGTTTGATAGAGGAGACAGCAGCCATGAATGTTTAATAGAGGAGACAGCAGCCATGAATGTTTAATAGAGGAGACAGCAGGCTTGAATGTTTGATAGAGGAGACAGCAGCCATGAATGTTTAATAGAGGAGACAGCAGCCATGAATGTTTAATAGAGGAGACAGTAGGCTTGAATGTTTGATAGAGGAGACAGCAGCCATGAATGTTTAATAGAGGAGACAGCAGGCTTGAATGTTTGATAGAGGAGACAGCAGCCATGAATGTTTAATAGAGGAGACAGCAGCCATGAATGTTTAATAGAGGAGACAGTAGGCTTGAATGTTTGATAGAGGAGACAGCAGCCATGAATGTTTAATAGAGGAGACAGCAGCCTTGAATGTTTGATAGAGGCGACAGCAGCCATGAATGTTTGATAGAGGAGACAGCAGCCATGAATGTTTAATAGAGGAGACAGCAGCCTTGAATGTTTGATAGAGGAGACAGCAGCCTTGAATGTTTGATAGAGGAGACAGCAGCCATGAATGTTTAATAGAGGAGAGAGCAGCCATGAATGTTTCAACAGAAAAACTCATAACTATGACATGTGGCAGCCATTTCCAGTCAGATATCATACGAGACAGCAGCCATGAATGTTTAAACAGAGAAACTCATAACTATGACATGTGGCAGCCATTTCCAGTCAGATATCATACGAGACAGCAGCCATGAATGTTTAAACAGAGAAACTCATAACTATGACATGTGGCAGCCATTTCTAGTCAGATATCATACAAGGGGAAAATGATTCTTGTCTCTGTTGAGTTTTGCAAGGATGGAATACATGTGTCATGACTGTCTCAAGGATGGCTTATGTCTGTCTTTTTTTAGTAATAGCTACTTTTTTGTTTGTTATTTTATACATTATGACAAATCAAACATCTTTACACCTGTCTTCAAGACTGCCAGTTCAAGTATTGCAACATGTTACAAAACCTGTAAATTTAAAGAATATAATGATTACTTGATTACTTTCATGTTTTTACTATATTTTAATAGTTCAGACTTGCCTGAGTTGAGGGTCCACTACAGCTGTAGGATCATTGGAGGCACCCATTCTACATGTAGATGTTGGATGATATACAGTTTGAGCAGAGTGACGTAGTCGGCATTCTAAATACTCATCAGTGCCAAATTCTATGCCATTACATGCAGCAGCTATTTCTTCTGGGTTCACCTCAGCTGCTGCATATCTCTGAAACCCATTAGTTTGAATAATCTTCTGACACAGTCTTACAGCTGAAACATAAAGAAGACAACTGTTCATTATAAACTAGAAATAGGATGTCATTTTTCAATAAAAAGAGATATTTTGATTGTTTTGACATGCATAACTTTTTGGAATATGCATACGATTTGTAACCATTTTAGATGAAGAATGGTTCTAACAGATATAAGGACAATCCAAATACTAATTCAAATAGTTTGAATTTAAGTTGACTCAGTGGATTCAGAGGACGCATTTTTTAAATGATTCTCTTTCAGAAAATAAAGGTTATTTCTAACACAAAAATAAACATCTGCCATTCAAGACTCTTCAAAAGCCCTTGTTCTAATAATAGATAGAAGATCCATAACAGGGACAATATTTATAACTTAATTTTAATAAATATGATAACAAATACACGTGTACAAAATGCTAAGGAATATCTTAATCATTTTTTAGAGATCCAATACAAATGCAAGGACCATTTCTTATTTCTGAAAGTTAAATTTTCAGTCGTTTCAGGGAAATCTGAAATCTCAAAGTTTCATACCAAGAAGAGACCATAAAAGTTTATTCTATTACTGTAAAAGTACTAATTTTCGCTTCTTTCAAGGAGGATGTCAGACAGAGAAAAATAGTAACAAAAGATTACTTATGTCAGTCCTTGATAGTAGTAACTTCAACCCAACATGTTAACTTTTCGTATTCTTTACATGATCAATGTGGAGTATTTCTATCAAGTGTGTTTTGTGAAATACGCGAAAAAAGGTACCCAAGAATTTGTCCAGTTGGGAGAAACCGTGAAAATTGGATGCAGCGAAAATTAATACTTTTACAGTATATCACAACATTCTGAACAATGAACATGAAATCATAATGTGCAACATGACATCACAATATGCAACATGACATGACAACTTGTGGCTGCTCACTTCGCTTTGTACTAGTGCCAAAAGAGAAGTGGAAGTCGCCCTGTAATTTTACCAAGTCGCTTTGCTAATTTTAACTGTTAAAAAACATCGGTACATTTTTACTACAAAATTTCCGTTTTTCAAACCACCATTGTAAAGGGACGTAATCGAAACAGTTACGAATATAAAAACTGTACTATGGATCCGTACTCTGGAAAATAACGTCGGTATTGTTTCATTTCATTTATTTGGGGTTTGATGGCGGCTATCCATAGGGATTGTTAACTTTGTGGATATGATTAGTTTCTTAATTAATATCAATCAGTGATTAAAGAGAAGTAATGTAAATAATATACACTCATTAAAATTTGATTAAATAATTAGTGATTTCACGGTTTGGCATATATTTATCTTATCTAATGTTTTGTCATTTTATCTATGTGTGACTTGTTTGAAACAATGCTGATGTCGAAATAAATTTTATTATTCAATTTTATTTATTTATTATTTATTGGACAATAGTTGACTATTATATATATGCCTTTATCATCTGTTCAAGACAAAACAAAGAATCTGAAAAGGGTTTACTTAATACAAACAAACAAAAAACAAATACGAGGACATATGTAAATCAGAGAGATGATATGCTAACAAAAACAAGGAATTAAACAACTAACAAAAACAAGGAATTAAACAACTACTGAATATACCTTAATGCATAACAAGTACATTATAACATACGAATGCCACGATAATGCCCTGCAAATGTGAAAAGTGGTACAATTAGAGAAATATTTTGACTTCTCCCTGTACTCTCACCTCTTCTCCCTGTTGCCTCTCATTTCTCTTTTGTCAGCACCTGAAAGAGAAGTCACTTCTCCCTCTGATTTCAAAGTAGTGGGAGCCCTGATGACATCACAATATGCAACATGGCATCACAATAATCAACATGACATCACAATATACAACATGCCATCACAATATACAACATGACATCACAATATGCAACATGACATCACAATATGCAACATGATATCACACTATGCAACATGACATCACAATATACAACATGACATCACAATATACAACATAACATCACAATATACAACATGACATCACAATATACAACATGACATCACAATAAACTACATGACATCATAATTTACAACATGACATCACAATATACAACATGACATCACAATATACAACATGACATCATAATATACAACATGACATCACAATATACAACATGACATCACAATATGCAACATGCCATCACAATAACCAACATGGCATCACAATATACAACATGACATCACAATATGCAACATGACATCACAATAAACTACATGACATCATAATATACAACATGACATCACAATATACAACATGACATCATAATATACAACATGACATCACAATATACAACATGACATCACAATATGCAACATGCCATCACAATAACCAACATGACATCACAATATACAACATGACATCACAATATACAACATGACATCACAATATGCAACATGACATCACAATAAACAACATTACATCACAACATGCAACATTACACATACAAATTATCACTATCACAAACAGGGGTGATATTGGACATCATCTTCAGATCATATCAGGAGTATAAATCAGCTATATCAATACAACATATGTGATAAATAAACTAATACATACCCTCAGTAAAGACTTCGACATCTTTCTTCTCTTCCAGGTAACGAGGGTCTATGCTAGGATGATCAAATGGATCTGTTGATTTTAAACGAATGGTTCCCCGACTCTTAGGGTGTATTAATGTAGGTGCCAAAAAGAGAGATATTTCTACATCTGATTTCATTACTTCATCTAAATTCTACAACAAAGTAGTATCACATTAAATCATTCATTTTTTTTATGAATTACATAATATAAATTAATAGCAAATATAAAGAGATCAAGCGATACATGTCTCCTACACTGGCTACAGTTTGACATATTGTAACGAATAGGGTGTAAGGCATAGGAGATAATATTGTTTGTATATATGCATATATGACACCTTTATTTATTCTCGTTACTCTGGCACATTTTCACTTTGTTCTTGTTTGTTGTTGATACCGTGCCGTATTCCGGTGCCTTGAGTAACTGTCGTGACTGTGATGTGATTGAATGAACACTATTCTTGTTTCAGGTATCGTGATCGCGAATATTTATTGTATGTAAATCGTTACTATTTTATATGGGAAATATGTAGTTAGGACAGAGTTCGTTCTCATTGTTTGACCAAAAGGGGGGCCTACGACAACTTCCCAATGTTTTGTTTTCCTTATAAACCTTGTGTCACATTCTCTTACCGTTTTCATTGATTCATGTTAGGTTTATATATTGTACTTGGGCTTGATTTCTATAAGGGTAAGCTTTATTAAGCCCGTTTTCCCTTTCATCTTGACATGACAAACTGTTTATACTTTCCGCCATGTGTATCATGTGTGTAATTTAGAGCACATGTGTGTTACCTCACACTTTATGTGGCCCGGCTTGTGGCCCTGTTAACGGTTATAATTACTGTGGGTACTTCCGTAAGAACGGACCAATCAACGATGACGATTCACGCCACAGCCAAAAGTGTGGAGTCTGCGTAGATATAAAAGGGCATTGTCTGCACGCCACAGGAGCGACCCCCAACAATCATAGACGGCAGCGAACATATCAGACAGCAACTACTATTGACACCATAGACTCAGAACGACCAGTTTATACCAAAAGAGACGTTAAATCCGTAACCAGGATATCTGTACATTACCAGTAAGTTTTCATTTTATTTACACGTATTTCGACTTGACCTAGATGTTTTACTACGATTTTACTCTGACTTTACACCGACCGACAATTCCAAAGGGGGACCTCATATTTATTATTATCGCTCACGGGGAAGTTATATTATTGTTGTACTTGAATATATTATTACACTTGAACATAATAAATTGCTTTGTTTAAGAACCTATATAATTGTTGTCATAATAAACTTTTATCCTTTGGATAAAACCAGTGCCTTAGACCAGCCATGCTACCAATGGTGTAAACTACTACCAAGTTATATAGATTGAGTTTGTTAACCAAAACTCACACACAGTACACTGAGCCCCCTAGGTTCAACAATATCATTGACCAATGAAAACACCTTCCAGTTATAGGTGGCCAAAAATAAAAATATTGAACAAATGTAATCAAAATGGCCTCCTTTTGGCCAAATTGATGTTTTCATAAAACAATATTTTGCTTGCATCAGCCCTTCATAATGCACTACTTTACTACTAGAAATGAGCTCATGATCATAATCTATTTTCCTGTTCCAGGTGGAAACATATAATCGGACTGACAGACGAATGGACAGAGTGCAATAATTTTGTCCCTCCACATGAACTGTAGAGAAAACTAATAAAGTATGGATGTGCACGATTTCAAAAAAAAAGATTGAACAAATTTCCTTGTTCCAAAATAAATGGCATATTTTCTTTGAATTTTATTCCCTATCATATAGCCATGATGGATAACACATGACTATATTCAATATTTGATGATAGGATATTATGAATGCAACACATAACAGTCTGTTCCACTCAAAAAACATATTTTGTTTGTTAATAACTGTTGAGCTTGCTAAATGACTGAAAAAGACACAACATTTTGGATAACAGACAGGTATATAAGATAACTGATGGCTGTTGGAATAGTATAATATGGTAGATGCTCACCTGGTCATTCATGCATTGCTTGAATTCAATACATAGATTTTCTGGAGAAAAAAAAAAAAAATACCTATCACCTCCATGTTTTTCACAGAAACAAGATTGAATAAGGAATATTTGTAGAGGACTTCACATACATTATTTTGTACCAAAAGTTTTTTAAAGTTTGAGCCAATCAGAAATTCCCAAATTGTCCCATGTTAAACAATGTTCTATGGTGGTAGCCAACTTGCTGTAAGTTTGAAATAAATATTTGATCTTTAAAAAATATATTATTGGCAGTGTTTTTAGTAAGAAAAGTTTGAAGATACCAAAGGGGTATTCAGAGGTCTTAACAGACAACACAATGGCCACAAGATATCAAAGGGGTATTCAGAAGTCTTAACAGACAACACAATGGCCACAATATACCAAAGGGGTATTCAGAAGTCTTAACAGACAACACAATGGCCACAAGATACCAAAGGGGTAATCAGAAGTCTTAACAGACAACACAATGGCCACAAGATACCAAAGGGGTATTCAGAAGTCTTAACAGACAACACAATCGCCACAAGATACCAAAGGGGTATTCAGAAGTCTTAACAGACAACACAATGGCCACAAGATACCAAAGGGGTATTCAGAAGTCTTAACAGACAGCACAATGGCCACAAGATACCCAAGGGATATTCAGAAGTCTTAACAGACAACACAATGGCCACAAGATACCAAAGGGGTATTCAGAAGTCTTAACAGACAACACAATGGCTACAAGATACCAAAGGGGTATTCAGAAGTCTTAACAGACAACACAATGGCCACAAGATACCAAAGGGGTATTCAGAAGTCTTAACAGACAACACAATGGCCACAAGATACCAAAGGGGTATTCAGAAGTCTTAACAGACAACACAATGGCCACAAGAAAAAGGACAATATGTACGAACAATGATAAACAAAACACTACTCAGAAAACTAAATATCAAGTAACATGAACCCAAAAACAATAGTAAAATATGCCAAAAGCCTCAAAATTAAAACCCCTACCAAATATAGGCACTATACAGTACGTGAAACAAAGTCAAACAATAAGTTAAATATAAATTATATATACCGTTTCATTCAAGTTATTTAAATTGTATTTTCTTGCAAGTCCTTTATCATAATTAATACTCAGGAAATGAATTTGGATATCTGGGTATGATGACTTATCTCCCTTTCTTGAGTGGGCAAACAATGTGGCTTCTACAGCAGTCGATGTTAAATAACCTAAAAATGAAATAAAAGTAATGAATGTCCTGATGGCAGACATCTTTTGCAGATACCACAAATACAATTTAATAATTTGAAATATTTCCACTAATATTAATGTTCTTGTTTGTGTGCCGACTATAGAGTAAGTAATTGTTGTTTAACGTCTAATGAACAATTTTTCGACTATATCATTGCAGTAACAAGTTGCATTTCGCTGAGATGATGATGATGTCTGCGTTGTACTAGACCAACACACTTCATTCCATTTTTATAGTGCTAGCTCACTGAAACAACAGTCTGCGAGTAGATATGTCACTCCACTTGGACACAATAACCTGATTTCCAAGCTAACAAGTGTTTCCTCTAACTCCTTAAAGCTGCATGCTTAGCAGAGAAGCAGCAAATACCAATTTTATAGCCTTTGATTTGATCTGACCAGGGCATGATCTACCACACTCACGAAAAGCACGCTAAACATTACACCATTGATACGGTTGCTCACTATAAAAATGTGAACTAATTACTTACACATTCATTTGGTATGTTATTCATATTTGTTATAATATATGTAGCATACCTTTAATATATGACTACTTCAACCTTCAATTTGGTGAGTTCGAACCCCGTTCATGGCGAGGTGTACTCGATAGAACATTATTTGATAAAGTTTGTCAGTGACTTGCGACAGTTTGGTGGTTTTCTCCGGATACTCCGGTTTCCTCCACCAATAAAACTGACTGCCACGATATAAGTGAAATATTGTTGAAAGTGGCATTAAACATCATAAATCAAACCAAACAACCATCAATTCCGTATGCTGTGATATTTGTTATAATAGCTTAAATTTATTCTTATATCAATCTAATACTGTTAGCTTCATCAATATGAGCCCAATAAGAAACATTGTTCATGGCCGCTTACCCTTTCCCAAGATAAAATATTCTAATATTGATCTGAAACTGCTGGCCTTTTCAAAATCTACACCATAAGATACATTGATTTTCACTGGAAAATGCCAAATCATATGATCTTGTAAATTTGAACCAACAGGAAGGTCAGCATGGACTGGAATCTAAAATAAAAACATTAATAATACAATGTAGGGGTAGTATTTCTACATAATATCTATAAATAATAGAGTGTTAGTGGTATGATGCTTAATGCCACTTTCAACAATATTTCAGATATATTGTGGCAGTCAGTTTTATTGATGAAGGAAACCGCAGTATCCAGATGAAACCACAGTGTCGCAAGTCACTGACAAACTTTATCACATAATGTTGTATCGAATACACCTTGCCATGAGTGGGATTCGAACTCACAACTTTAGTGGTGATAGGCACTGATTGCATAGGTAGTCGTAAAACCAACAACCATACAATTCCAACAGCCCTCCATAAATAATGGATTATTTGTCATTGTTCTTGAACTCAGATATAGACAATATACATACATTGTAACCAAATATAACATTTATTTGTACAAGCTCAAGAAACAGGAAGTGAGCTTCTGTCAAGCTTTTCTTTCCTGTTTCAAGGTGAACTGAAATAAATTCTATATTCCACGACAATGTATGTATGTTGTGTTTATACTGTAATGTCATGTATGTTGTGTTTATACTATAATGTCATGTATGTTGTGTTTATACTGTAATGTCATGTATGTTGTGTTTATACTGTAATGTCATGTATGTTGTGTTTATACTGTAATGTCATGTATGTTGTGTTTATACTGTAATGTCATGTATGTTGTGTTTATACTGTAATGTCATGTATGTTGTGTTTATACTGTAATGTCATGTATGTTGTGTTTATACTGTAATGTCATGTATGTTGTGTTTATACTGTAATGTCATGTATGTTGTGTTTATACTGTTATGTCATGTATGTTGTGTTTATACTGTAATGTCATGTATGTTGTGTTTATACTGTAATGTCATGTATGTTGTGTTTATACTGTAATGTCATGTATGTTGTGTTTATACTGTAATGTCATGTATGTTGTGTTTATACTGTAATGTCATGTATGTTGTGTTTATACTGTAATGTCATGTATGTTGTGTTTATACTGTAATGTCATGTATGTTGTGTTTATACTGTAATGTCATGTATGTTGTGTTTATACTGTAATGTCATGTGTGCAAAGCAAAATTAAATTTACACACAAAAAGGCAAAAAACATTGAACATTTTGTTTGAATTTATTACAGGATGTCTATAGAGTGGTCCTATTCTCCCAGTGTCTATTGCACTTCGCTCTACAAATATGTACACCTATATATAGGCAGTAAATGCACTGATTGCAATATAAAAGTTGATTTCTTGTGTATCTTGGTGTAAGGGTAAAAAATAAAACTAATTCTGTTCAAATCCAATATGGATAAGACATGGGATATAGTAATTTTCGATTAGCAATTATATGAATATTCTCCTCCTTCCCTGAAGAAATATGATGAAAGTGCCATTAAACACCATAAACCAAACCAACCATCTCCTCCCCTGAAACAAGTAAGTCTTTGCAGAAATAGCTTATGGATTGTATAATTGTGAACTGATAATACAATAGGTTTGATTTGTATTTGAATATGCAAATAAAGCCCTATGACCTTGTGACAGGTCAGTGATATTTCACTGGGTGACCCCCACAACTGAAACAACTGAAGTAGTGTAACATAATCATACCTCATCCTCTTTATATCAGTTAATATATTGAAATCAGATCAAGAAAATGTCAGTATAGTGTGTGTAATGTCTTGTTGTGTAAATGTATTGTACTGTCTGCACATGTATTGTCTGTAAAAATGGAAAATTACACACAAACACAAAATATATTGAAATCAATGATGCAGGCAACCAGGTCAGTCATTCTGATTTATTGATATTAATATTTTTGTCTTCATAGTTAGAACTCAACCAGATAGGCAAATTACATTAAATTGATTCAGGTGTTGTTTTGGACCAATCCCAGAAAGCATCAGTAACTGTGGAGAGTTGACTGTTCCTGCAGAAACAATGATTTCTTTGTTCACCATTATTCTTCTCTTTACGCCATCTTTAACCATTTCAATTCCAACAGCTTTTTTGTTTTCTATAATTATCTGAAATTAAATTTTGTATCTAAAGCCATCCTTAATACAGGCTTGCTGTAAATTGACTTGCAATTTTTGAAGCAGAAATATTTGAAAAGTAGCTTAAGCTGTTGGACTTGTAGTTCCTGAGGGTGTCAATAATTTGGTACTGATATGGTTTATTAGAAATATTTATTATTGAAATTTACAGTTCCTAAATAATGAAAATACCAGTAAAACTATGATTAATCTTACTTGCTCATACATAACCTTAATAGCCGATTTTGGCATTCATATTAAATTATTTGGTTTTCCAATCTTGTGACTTAGAACATAACTGAAGTTACTATCCAACTTTTAATACTTTTCTAGTGCCAGTCAAAAATTGTTGCCCTAGTTCTCACATTCCTCTCTAATTTCAGTTTATTTTATTTACATTGTTCTCATCCTGAACATGCATGAAATATTTGTTACTAGATAATTAAACAACAACAAATCAATCTGTCTTACACCAGAATCAGCTGGATCCACCATAACATAATGTGATATCACAACCATCTGTAATAGGTCAAATAATTGATATATTAGCTCTGTAATGTTAGAGCCTTGCCAGTTCTGAAAAGATTAGAGGCTTAGGGTTAGGTTTATGGTGCTTAACGCCACTTTCAACAATATTTCAGCTATATCGTGGCGGTAAGTTTTATTGGTGGAGGAAACTGGAGAACCCGACGAAAACCACTGACTTGTTACAAGTCACCGACAAACTTTATCACATAATGTTGTATCGAGTTCACCTCGCCTGAGCGGGGTTCGAACTCACAACATCAGTGGTGATAGGCATTGATTGCATATAGGTAGTTATAAATCCAACTACCATACGATCACGACCACAACGACCCCTGAAAAGATTAGAAGAAGTATGAACATGATGAAATTTACATGCAAAACAGATATTGGTTGCTATGAATAAAAGCATATTACAGAATTTTTGTAATGCGCTTTATACCTAATTATACACAAATTTACCTTAGTAACAAACGATTTGATACTAATATGTAAATTTTCTCTCTCCATTATAGGTCTAAGATAAGCCTTAGCTGTACTCCATCTCTGTCCTTTCTTAATTGATGCCTGCATTTTACAGAATCCTACATAAACAAAACAATATTTTTTTATGTTATATTTGCAGTTTTAATGAATATAGATAAATATTACATAGATGAAATTCTGATTGTCCAAGTGAAATAAAAACTAGTAAAACTTAGTCTATATCAACTCATGCTGTCATATATCTCATATTCTAGTAAAACTTAGTCTATATCAACTCATGCTGTCATATATCTAGTAAAACTTAGTCTATATCAACTCATGCTGTCATATATTTAGTAAAACTTAGTCTATATCAACTCATGCTGTCATATATCTAGTAAAACTTAGTCTATATCAACTCATGCTGTCATATTCTAGTAAAACTTAGTCTATATCAACTCATGCTGTCATATATCTAGTAAAACTTAGTCTATATCAACTCATGCTGTCATATTTCTAGTAAAACTTAGTCTATATCAACTCATGCTGTCATATATCTAGTAAAACTTAGTCTATATCAACTCATACTGTCATATATCTAGTAAAACTTAGTCTATATCAACTCATGCTGTCATATATCTAGTAAAACTTAGTCTATATCAACTCATGCTATCATATATCTAGTAAAACTTAGTCTATATCAACTCATACTGTCATATATCTAGTAAAACTTAGTCTATATCAACTCATGCTGTCATATATCTAGTAAAACTTAGTCTATATCAACTCATGCTATCATATATCTAGTAAAACTTAGTCTATATCAACTCATGCTGTCATATATCTAGTAAAACTTAGTCTATATCAACTCATGCTGTCATATATCTAGTAAAACTTAGTCTATATCAACTCATGCTGTCATATATCTAGTAAAACTTAGTCTATATCAACTCATGCTGTCATATATCTAGTAAAACTTAGTCTATATCAACTCATGCTGTCATATATCTAGTAAAACTTAGTCTATATCAACTCATGCTGTCATATATCTAGTAAAACTTAGTCTATTTCAACTCATGTTGTCATATTCTAGTAAAACTTAGTCTATATCAACTCATGCTGTCATATATCTAGTAAAACTTAGTCTATATCAACTCATGCTGTCATATATCTAGTAAAACTTAGTCTATATCAACTCATGCTGTCATATATCTAGTAAAACTTAGTCTATATCAACTCATGCTGTCATATTCTAGTAAAACTTAGTATATATCAACTCATGCTGTCATATATCTAGTAAAACTTAGTCTATATCAACTCATGCTGTCATATATCTAGTAAAACTTAGTCTATATCAACTCATGCTGTCATATATCTAGTAAAACTTAGTCTATATCAACTCATGCTGTCATATATCTGGTAAAACTTAGTCTATATCAACTCATGCTGTCATATATCTAGTAAAACTTAGTCTATATCAACTCATGCTGTCATATATCTCATATTCTGACAAATGTTATTGTATATCTTGTATTCTATCTCATAAGATATCTTACTACTGATCCCATTTAATCAGATATCTGGCAATCGTTTCACAAAAGGCTATAAATCATGAAAAATAGCTGTACAACTAGTTTGATGATAAACTACCATTTCACAGAAGATTGTGATTTGTATCCTGCTACCAGAAATCAGTAATTTTAATAATAACAGTTAAAATGTGTTTTTTCTTCTTCAAATAATTAAGTTTCCTGCTGTTCTTTAAAGAAGATGATAGAAAAGAGTAGAGACTAAGAATTTCTAGGACAGGATCAATCCCAGGATTGTCTGTCAGATTTTAAAATGCTACAGCAATAGAAAGAATTTTTAGTAGTGGTAAAGGGCTTGTTTGAAAGCTATTCCATCCTTATACATTTTACTTCAAGAGTTTAAGTTTGTTCAGGGTCTCAACATCATTTATCTCCCCTGTAAGTAAAAATAACAACTGAAAGTTGGAGGTCGGATGTAGTAAGTAAATAATCTGAGAGTGTTGCGAGACAGATGCACACTTTATTGGAAAACCATCTTCTGATAAGTCATAACTTGTACGATTTATGACCTTTTGTGAAACAATGTCCGGTTATATTCTATACCTATTCATTTTATAAGAAATTTGTCCTGTATATTGACTTGTGACATAAGATAACATGTATTCTGACTCATTTTATACAATATAAATTATGGACAAGCTGATAGAAAGATAACTTTATTTATAAATGCTATTTATGTACAATTAATATTATACCTATCATGTCTTTTCCATTACAGTCTATCGTCTTATATCCTGCATCCTCTGATGCTTCCATGAAAATGTCCCGCAGTGGAGTTACAACACTCTCTGATACAGTCAGATATCCTCCTTTACCATGGTAACCTGTAAAACAGTACATATATATCTCTTACTGGAGTTATAACACTCTCTGATAGTCAGATATCCTCCTTTACCATGGTAACCTGTAAAACAGTACATACATATCTCTTACTGGAGCTATAACACTCTCTGATACAGTCAGATATCCTCCTTTACCATGGTAACCTGCAAATCAGTCCATACATATCTGTTGAAGATGGTACAGCAGTTTATGATACAGTCTAATAATTTATGTTACCATGGGAACCTGGTACCTGCCAAGCATCCCATAAATATATCTAAGTGATGTTACAACACACTCTGATACATTCTCATATCTGCCTCAGATATATAAATATATGTTAATGGTATAACAGCATTCTCTGGTATAGTATTATATCTACATGTATATGCTATGGAAATACATACACTATGAACATTCATTAACCCTTCTATTGTAAATTCATGTCTATGTTGTCATTCATTTTTGTGATATTGTGTGATCTTATCGAGTGGATGTGAATTTGTGCAGGGTTTTTTCTTGCTTGTTTATATCTGTATTGTCATTGAAGATCTACTTATCAGAGGAGAAGGATTGGAATCCCATTAAACGGTTTAAGTCTGCCACATTTAAGTACCTGTCCCAAGCCAGGACCTGGATTTCCAATGCAATATGTCGTTGTCTTTTTGGTTTTGTAGATATTGGTGGCATTGTTCACCTTCACAGTTTAAATTTCTTTTCATTACTTCTTCCTTTTAACCTAAACAAAGATTACATGTCACTTATCTCCCCTTGATTAATATATAGGGTTCACATAATATCAGAAAGCAAAAAACCTTGCTCATATTTCATTCTTTTAAAGGAACTTAGAGAATAGCAATAGGAGCTGGGTTCTTGACTGTGGGGTACTAACCCTCCTAAAGGGGCACCTGGTTGTTGTGCAAGATGAATCAAATACACAACTGGTCAAATGGGACATAAATGAGTGTCTTATGTACAGGGAATACCATGCTGCCTAATGAACAACAGTTTGTTATGAGGTGGCTCAGAGCAAGGCAAAATTTTTCAACTTTTTTAACTTATGGCAATCAAAACATCTGTCTGTATGCTCATCTCATAGCATGTTTTTTACACAATACATTGTTTGTAAAGCTGATAGCTGAAGTACTACCCACTTGACCTGAAATCAAATATTGCTTTTTTGCAAGTTTTAAAGAACAATGAGATAGTAATATACTTAAAAAATTAATATAAACTTCTGATACGATCACAGGTCAAACTTTGAACTTAACTTGCCTGAATCGGCATATTCTTCCATTTGGAAATCTTCTGCCTTTATAAAATAAGGTAATACATCTTTATAGCTCCACCCCTCACATCCCTCTTTTGACCATTCGTCAAAGTCATGGCGACTACCTCTGAGGTATACCATGTTGTTAAGATTACTTGTTCCTCCTAAGACTTTACCTCTAGGCCAATATGAGCTCTACAAAAAAGAGTTTGATTAAGATTGATAGAGGTTATATTGAAGGTTTACTGATCCCTTTAATCATCTTGTCTACATAACTACTAGATTCCTGTGAATTCTTGATATAAAAGATTGTTTACAAACATTTAAATTTTTACCAAGATTGTTAATAACCGGTATACATAAAGTACAAACATAACATACAGTTGATCTTTGGTACCTCAAAATTACATCACCATGACAATAAGGTCGTGGTTGTGATCGTATGGTAGTTGGATTTACAATTACCTATGCAATCAGTGCCTATCATCACTAACCTGGTGAGTTCGAATCATGCTCAGGTGAGGCATACTCGATACAACATTATGTGATAAAGTTTATCCTTGACTTGCGGCAGGTCGGTTGTTTTACTCCGGGTACTCGTGTTTCCTCCACCAATAAAACTGACTGCCATGATATGACTGAAATATTGTTGAAAGCCCCCTAACCTATGACTATAAGGCTTGTTATAGAAGGCATGTTTGAATAACAGTACACAAGTTATACACATCATATGTATGTTGTATGTTCTAGTATAGATAAGTTGTTTCTTGTAGTTGTTTTATAAGTAACAATATCTCAAGTGTTAGAAAAAATGCAAACAGATTGTTGTTGCTAAATTTTTTGTGTGGATCTGAAATTTTTCTCAGAATTTTGTCACTTAAACACCTTCTGACATTTGGTTTGTTGATGCAATTTCCATTGGCAACAGTACTATTGATATTACCTTTTCATTCATACTTTGTGTAGAATGTTGTTGTGGCTCTGTGTAATATTCCCAATCATATTCAGTCCTCTGTAAGTTAATAAACCCAGCAGGAATCTCAAATTCTAGAATCCCCAATTCTGAACCTCCAGCTTCCACCAATAAAACAGAAGTAGCAGGATCTTCTGAAAGACGATTGGCTACTACTGCTCCTGATGATCCGGCACCAACTGAAAGCAAAATAATGTCCTACAAATATTTAATATCTGATAAGAAGCTTCCATGATCCTGTTTCTCTTACTTGATGTTTACTGATTATTACTAAATAAATAAGATACAAATGGTATTAGACTATACACTTTCCACTTCTGCTTTTAGAAAAAGTATTAAACGATGAAAATCCAATAAAAAAAACAACAGGAGAGCTGAGATAGATCAATTCAAAATCCATATCTTTCTGAAGAGCTTAACTTTTAGATGTATTTCCTGTAAGACATGCCACCATCTTGAATACTATACAAAGTTGCAAAATATAAACAACAAAACCTATGAGGCCATATATGACAATATGATCCTCTATGCAGAATTTGCATCAAAACTGTTGGTTTCAGAGGCAAAAATTAAAACCCCAAATAAAAAAAAACTTTAAAAAAAACCCCACCAATAACCAAAATTGACAATGCCAATAAACATTAATGTTCTTACCTGAATTATGAACTTAGAATGAATTTATTCCCAATGACTTAGTTAATAATTGGTGTCTGCATTAGTTATGCGAAATTGCTACAATATTTTAATTACATTTTGTTTAGGTAAGGTTTAATTCATATTTTTATTGGAAGGTAAAAGAGAGAGATGAGGTACAATTTTGTATGAAAAATAGAAAATGTACACCCATGAATATAATTGAGAGATAAAACTCCAAATTACAATGCTTTAGGCAATCTACAAATCAAAATTTGGAATTAGTATTAAAAATTGACTGAACATAATTGAAGTAACTATTTTTTTATATTCATTTTCAACGCATGTCTATTTTTTCATATTCTTACTTCTTCAATTCTGATTTTTTTTTAAATCAGAATATAAATTCTTATATTCATATGATAATAAATAATTTTAATCTTGGATATGATTTTTTACACTATAACATGCCTTACAAAAGAATGGTCCAGGATTACCGGTATTATGATTCAGCATATCCCACTTTACATTCCAATCATTTCCTTGTTCTAAAATTTTACCAACTATCATAAATGAATACACCAGATCAGAGTTTTGAGGCTGTTAATTTTATATCTAGAATGTATGATAAATTTGTCCAACCCATGTGACACTTGGCAATCATTAAAATGCCAGAAAGATGAATTTTAATTGTTTGAAAATCTAAAACATGTTCTTAAGGAGATAAGAATATCTGTTAGTAGATACAGAAAGGAATCTTAATGAAATGCAAAAATTGTATCGATTGAATTATTAGGTTTTTTTGGTTTTATGGTGTTTAACACCACTTTCAACAATATTTCAGTTACATCGTTGGGGTCAGTTTTATTAGTGGAGGATACCGGAGTACCCGGAGAAAACCACCAAACATATTACAATAGAAAACATTATTTCAGTTGAATTATAAATTAGAAATAGTAATGAGACAATCCAATACCAGAACTCAGATATAGCCTATTGAAACATGAACTGCTACTCATTAAAGTAAGTCCAAGTACAATTTTGTTCTAAACAAGGTTTTATATATATCCAGTATTCTCTACAATTATTATTTTTTGCTAAACATTTTTCAATTCAATTTTCTTTATTTTTGTCAGATTCTGACAGATTAAAAAAAGTCCACATACACAGTAGTATTATAAACTAACCAATAATATAATCATATGTGGAGTTAAGATGTTTGTTTAGGTATATATCAGATGGTTTCATATAGTAGTATCCCAACAAGGCAGCAACTACCAACACAACCACTGGTAACCATGGTAAACACATCCTGATAGAATTCTGAAATTAAAAAAATATATAAAGAAACAACCCAACATGGCAGTAAATAAAGAAAATGATAAAGCTGGAAATGAAAGGTTGTTAGAAAGTCAAATTTGATCATGATATGGCATTTTACTCTACTGTTGCATTTGGCAAGTTTTAAATTTAAAAACTGTTTAACAGATGCTCCTTGTGGGCACAAAATTGGCTTAATAAATTATCTTATTTTATCTCTTATCTCTTAGAAATGTTATGTCACAATGTATTAACTCTGTATGTTTATTTGCACAATTTATTTAAATAATTAAGAAAAAAAAAAAAAAGTTGAGAAAGTTTGTTTTTGTTGGTGGTTAAATACATTGTATTGCAAATGTTGCATTAATGATATAATATTACATTGTTTAGGATTTGAGATTATTTCTTCATTATTTATTAAATCTTTAGTTTTGTTGTCTTGTAACAGAATGGATAAAATTGAACCATCACCTTTGTATATATTAGCTAAAAAATTAGTCAAGTTGTGGCTTTACAGTCTGTGGAAAAATCATTATGACAAACTAACCTGAAGGGCATCTTGGGAGAGTTTTTCCTATTTTATCAAGCAAATTTCATGCAATTTTTCACTACCCCGAAGCCAAGTTTTTCTGGACTGGCGCTTAGAGCTAGTGATTTTTGGTGCAGACTGGCCTTAAATTTAACTCCTGTAACTGATTCCTAACCATTCATGGATACATTTGGCAACGACTAGAGTATCTACAATCTGCCTCTCCATGTCCATATTTGTCTGAAATTTGGCATGGACGTGCGAGAGACCTGTGGCTCTATTTCAACATTATCAGATAACACACAGACTTATACATACCTAGGACAGTCAGCTAATCTTCCTATTGTTTAAGATGCCAAATTAAATGAACTATTATTGATTCATAATCGGAGAAAAAGCACTACCCCTATCAACTTCTAAAAATAGAGTTAAATACCAATCAATCAACTGTGAAATTGATGTGCATCTTTCAAAACTTTGATTTTGTATGGTTTTACTGTCAATATCATATCGGAGAGCTTGCAATTGGGATGCACATATTTTGTAAAATCAATTAAAAAATGTAAGACAAGATAACATAATGTAGCAGAGTGATATTTTCACCATTTATTAAATTCATATTTAATTTACATTTAATGGTCTGATATTCTTATAAATAAAATTAGTATTAAAATTAGTATTTGCAAATGATTCAACATTTGCAGAGTATTTTTATTAAAGGTTTTGTCCTTAGATACTTATAACTTTACTATGAGTACCCTTTACTCAGTAAAGTTCATGTAAATAATTATGGGGTTTATATTTAAAACGGATTTCATTGGTTGTTTTCTTCTGGCGGGAAATGTTAATTTACTTGTGCAGGACTAAACAGACGAACACTGGGACATTGAATGATTTGGTTGTACATTAGAAAATAATGACAGAAAACTACTGACAATAATGTCCACACATATTGACCAACTGAGACTGAGAATTAACACTAATAACTGTAAGTTTCACTTCTTTTAATTGTTTCTAATTATTTATTCACATTAACAAATTTCACAACAACATCTTATTTTCTGATTAAACCTCCCCCTTCTTGGTCGCATGTTCATAATATCTGAGTGAGTGAAAGACATGAGTACATTGTATTTAATTCAGTTATATCTAGGTCGGTATTTTTAAATACAAATACAAATATTTTATTGGCACAAACTCATTAATAATACATGGCTAAGGCCTAAGGTGAACATCAAAGAACTCAAGATAAAATGAACAACATGTTGAAGCATGTTACATATGAAAATGAAACAAAGCACAGTTTACTATCAAGAAATCATACTGTTTCTTACTTCTAAACATTCTATTATGTAAGAAAAGGTCAGTTTTAGGCAAAACTCTGAATTACTATTTACCAATAAATGTTATTAGCAGTGTAATTACACCATATTATTTTAATAATAGAATGTTTTTTGTCGCTTGATCCGATTCATAAAATGAACGGACAAGATACAGATATAAACAAATCGGTAGCTTAATTCGCTACGTTAAGATGTTTATTGCTTTTTTAAATATATGAATTTTATGTATATATATTTTTTTATATTACATGTATACTTATATTTAAATTAATAGTCCTTTTATTATAAATGTGTAATTTTTGTTTGCAGGACTTGATGTATAACTTGTACTGGCGTATTTAGATTGTTAAGTTGTACCATTATTTTACGACAGTAAACACGCTCCACAAGTGGTAAGCATCGCTATTGTTTAAGTATTTTATGTACAGACGATTTTGTCTTGTATAGTACATTAGTAAAAGGCATATAAGAGTATTCTCCCTTGTCAGATTTGTCTATTTTTAACCAAATCTGGAATACAGACTAACCTTTTGTATTAAATCGATAATGTTTGTAATTAATTGAATATTACAATACAAACACAGAATACTGTATATTTATATAGGCGTTTTTATAATTAGAAGGGCATAATTTAGAAATATGTCAGTTATATTGTTACCATACAATTGTAATTTATTGGTATAATATTCACAAGTTATATTGTTATATAGCAAATAGTTTATGGCACTGAGGGTCATATGGCAGTATATGGACCGGTCCGTCACCAAAAAAATATTATATGGACCGAAGCTTCTGAGGTCCATATAATATTTTTTTGGTGACGGACCGGTCCATATACTGCCCTATGACCCGAAGTGACATGAACTTTTTGCTATATTATACTTTTTAGCTAAAATAATGCAGGTACCTGGCCGGTCCATATACGAAAATAGTGACCGGCTGCGCTAACAAAGACAAATAGGGAAAATAAAAACGTAAAGTATAATATACAGTTATAACTACATTGTTTATACTAGTAAAAAGTATTCCTATTTTTGCTGAAAGATAGATTGGGATACAGTTACGAATTATAACAGATTGCATTGTATAATGTGCAAGTCTGTGATAATACTTTTTGAGAAATCAAGGCAATCGATTTCTCAAAAAGTGTTTATCCAAAAATAATAAACTATATACTGAAAATACCTGTCCTGGTTTTATCTGTTCTGGTTATGGGTCTCTGTAAAATACGAAATGAAACGCGAAACGAAACATGCGAAACGGAACGAAACGAAATGAAACGAAACGAAGTTTACCGAAACAAAACGGAACGAAACGAAACAAAACGAAACGTAACGGAACGAAATAAAATGAAACGAAATTTATCGAAACGAAACGAAGCAAAACGAAACTACACCATGTTTATCTCTGAGGGGTTTCCAAAATGGGCCAATTGAGGAGCAAATGTCTGTCCCAATTAAAAATTTAAATTTAATAATTAGATTATCATTTCACAGTTCAAGAGATTTGGTAGTTTAGTTTAATAATATTGTATTGTACATAAACAATAGGATTGGACAGCAAGTTATACCAACTTATAATGAAGTCCTCTCCTTACAAATTATACACATGAATTAATGACAGCAAAACAAAACACAGACAATAGACATTTAAAATTTTGACACTGGAAGAAAGTAAGAAGTACAAGTGAAAAAGTGAAAAAGTGAAAAATTGCTGACATTAGCCTTAAAATCTTTTTGATTGATTTATAAAAGTTCAAACTTTTCCAAATATTTTGGAGTTGACGTCATAACTATACTTATCGTTCCCAAAGAGCAAAGTTTCAATATTGATATTGATATCGTCGCAATTACTCAGAAGTGTTCTTCTTTCGTTCAGGTATAAAGGACATTCCAGAAAATAATGTATAGCATCTTCAAAAGAAGCACCGCAATTACATTTAGAACTATTTATTATATGTATTTTTGACAGATCGGCATTGAGTGAACTGCATTGGTGTCTAAGTCTAGTATGTAATATACTTAGTTTCCGTGGGCCTTCATTATAATACTTTGGGGTTTTATAGATATCAACTTTCACTCTGTTTTTAACCGAAGATAATGTAGGAGAATTTCTTATTGATATGTCTAGATTGTTCCAAAGCGAAACGGTAGATGGAATAAATGAGCTTGCTGATGTTCTCAGTCTGCATCTGGGTGGAACATAATTCTGATTATTTCTAAGGTTATAGCTATTTACATCTGATGTAACTGGAGGTAAACAGTTAAATAAATAAGGAGGGCATAATTTATTATGAATTTTATAAAAGATAGTTAATCTACGATGTTCCCGCCGATTGGCTAAAGTTTCTCATCCAGTCTCAAAATATAATGAATCCTTACTAGCAAATTTTGTCAGACCTGTTACAATTCGTGCCGCTTCTAAGGGAACAATCATTTAACTTGAAGGGGGGGGGGGGGTATGTTTTTTTTCTGAAAAAATATTCTGATTCCCAATGTTGCTGAAAAAAATATTCTGATTTTGGTGGAGGAAAAAAAAAATAATCTGATTCAGAGTTTTTGTCATATAACCTAATGTTAAATACTGGGAAAAAATTGCGCGACAAAAAAAAAGTATTCTAACTCTTCTGAACGAAACGAAACGAAACAAAAAATCATAACCCCCCCTTCAAGTTAAATGGTCGGTCCCTAATTGTATTTTTTCTAATTTTTCAATGTCCCGTTCATTTTGTATATTGGTATAACTTCTTCTTCTTCTTCTTTCACTACGGAAAATCTTCAACTTGATGAAGGTTACTTTCCGGCGCATGCCTGGCATGACAATTTTTTATTAATGTTCATTTTTTACATTTTTTATTAATTTTCATTTTTACAATTTTTCTTTTTCTTTTTATTTAGTATAAGATAAAAACATGTTGTAGCCTATTAGATCAGGTGTGGAAATGTTTTAATGAGGACATCATGTGTCAGTCTCTCCCTAAAAATTTCTGTAGAGGTACTGTTTGTAATATGTTCCGGTAATTTATTCCAATCTTTGGTAGTTCTGCAGAAGAATGAAAATTTGAATGAGTCTTTGTTGCACTGTATTTGTCTGATGGTATTGGAATGGGTAGATCTTGTTCTGTATTGGTTAGGTATTAGGATGTTAGCATATGGAACTGCAATTGTGTTGTTGATTATTTTGTAGAATATATGTAATCTAGTTTTTAGACGTCTTTCTTGTAGTGTTGGCCAATGAAGTGAGTGTATCATTTCTGTGACGCAGCTAGTATTGTGGTGTCTGTGGCCTGCATATCTTGCTGCTCGTCTTTGGACCTGTTCGATTTTATAGATGTTTTCGGTGGTATATGGATCCCAGACAGAGCAGCAGTATTCTAGTTTGGGTCGTACAAGAGATTGGTATGTTCTATCTTTTACAGATTTTGAATTAATTTGAAGGTTGCGTCTGATGAATGAAAGAGATTTATTTGTTTTGGATGTCATTTGTTGAATGTGATTGTTCCATTTTAAACCTGCTGATAGTGTGACTCCCAGATATTTTGCTGATTGTACTGATTCTAAGATGTGCCCATGCATGTTGTAGTAAAAATGTTGTGGCGATTTTTTGGTTGTTACTCTTAAGATGTTACATTTGTCTGGATGAAATGCCATTAATAGCCAATCCTGTTTCCATTTGACAGCTGATTCAAGGTCTTTTATGCAATCTGCTTGTGTTTTAATAGGTCTATATATAATGCTATCATCTGCAAAGAGTCTTATTTGGCTATGTTTGATGTAATCTGGTAGGTAGAAACAGTATGGGCCCTAGTACAGTTCATTGGGGCACGCCAGAGGTGACTGCAATTTTTGCAGATGTTCTGTTTTCTAAAAGTACTGTCTATGTTCTTGTTATTTGGTCAGATATACCATAAAATTTTAGCTTGGAGATGAATCTTTTGTGTAGCACTTTATCAAACGCTTTTGCGAAGTCCATTATTATTAAATCTGTTTGAATGTTTTTATCGTTGTTTTGTGCTAGTTGGTGAGCAAGTGATATTATTTGCGATTCACACGACCTATTCGATCTAAAACCATGTTGCATTTCGTACAAGATGTTGTTTGATTCCAGCTGTTCCATCATATTACTAGCCATTACATGTTCTAGCAGTTTGCAGGAAATACAGGTTAGAGATATTGGCCTGTAATTTGCTGGGTGGTGTTTGTCTCCCTTTTTGTATACTGGTGTTACATTTGCATGGTTCCAATCAAGTGGAACTTGCCCTGTTTCCATTGATTTTTTGTAAATGATGGTAAGTATATGTCTGAGCAAACATCTGCGTTTTCTTTGAGTATTTTACCAGCGATGTTGTCTGGACCTACAGCTTTTTTGGGGTTGATGTTGTTGATGAATTTCAGTATGCCTTTTTTGGAAATTGAGATGTTTTTCATGATTGGATGTGTATTAGAACCTTTATCTGGAATTTCTGTGTTCGCTTCTGATGAAATGGCTGATTGGAATTGCCTATTTAAGATATTGGCTTTTTCTGTTGGATCTGCATGTACAACTCCTTCACTTCTGAGAGGTGCTATGCTGCATGGTGTTTTCTTTTTTCTGGCTTTTTATATAGGATTATAAATTTTTGGGTTGTTTATTGAACTTTTGTTGGTCTGGTTCGTTTATGTCTAGGTCAAAAATCATATTTTCAATGTAATTCCAGTATGAATTACACATTTCTTTCTGGAGTTTTGATTTAACTTCTTTGTATATTTTAGGTTGTTCACTGTTTGAGATTTTCTTTTTGAATAATTTGTTTTTCTTGTTTATTAGCTTTTTAATTTGAGGTGTTACCCATGGTAGTGTTGTTTTATTACCAATTGATTTTGTTGGAATGTTTTTCTTTATGGAATCAGAAGTGGAGTTTTTGAAATAATTCCATAGATCATTTACATCCATATGATTTTGATTTTCTTTCATATGTGAGTGAGTGGTTTGTAAGTCTTGCTCTATTTTTTCCCAGTTAGCCTTTTTGTACTGGTATACTTTGTGAGGCTTTTGTTTTATTTTAGGAAGTGATAGATTGATTTCACTGAAGATAATATCGTGATCACCCATAGGTGGTAACGTTTCAATTGTTTATGAAAAAAGGATTTGACATACACAGAAGATCTAGTGTTCGATCGTTTCTTGTTGGTTTGTCAATGACTTGTGTTAGATTATGGTCATTTAATATATCAAGTAAGTTTTGGTGCAGGGTTGGATCTGGTTTACTTGGCACAACTGATGGAATGTTCCAGTCAATGTGGCCTAGATTGAAATCGCCACTTAACCATATGTTTGCATTTGTTTTATTGCACACTCTGCTTAAGGAGTCATTTAGTTGCTCTAATGATTCCCCTTTATCTGAAGGTGGTCTGTAATAGGTTCCTAGATAGTGTTTTGTTTCCCGTTGACTTTATTGTTGTCCAAACTATCTCACAGTTTGTGTCTAATTCTGTGACTTGTGATGTTATGTATTCATTGGAAATTGCAATTAGAACTCCCCCATAGCCATCTTTCCTGTTTTACTATAAACAGTATATTTAGTTGGATCAAAGTATTCATATGGTGAAATGTTATCTGAAAGCCATGTTTCTGAGCCGAAAATTATTGTAGGTTTACATGATTCTATTACTTCTATGCAATATCAATATTATTACGCTATACATTCACATACCAGCAAAAATGATTTGTGATCGTTTTTAACTTTTTAATTTTTACCTCCGCAAAATAATTCTCCAAGAAATGGAGGGAACATCATTTTTAGGAGAGAATTGATTTGAAATGAGTGATTTATTTTCATCTTTATTGATATTTACAATAATTAAAACAATTTTAAGTACATTTTTTTTACTGTTTCTAAATTTTACAAAAATCTTGTAAAATGAGCGTTGACAGAGATGGAGTGTAGCGTAGCAGGAACGACAACTCTGGATAGAGAATGACTGTCAACGCTCATTTTACAAGATTTTTGTAAAATTTAGAAACAGTAAAATAAATGTACTTAAAATTGTATTAATTATTGTAAATATCAATAAAGATGAAAATAAATCACTCATTTCAAATCAATTCTCTCCTAAAAATGATCCCCCCCCCCCCCCCATTTCTTGGAGAGAACTATTTTGCGGAGGTAAAAATTAAAAAGTTAAAAACGATCACAAATCATTTTTAAGAGAGAATGGATTTGAAATGAGTGATTTATTTTCATCTTTATTGATATTTACAATAATTAAAACAATTCTAAGTACATTTTTTTACTGTTTCTAAATTTTACAAAAATCTTGTAAAATGGGCGTTGACAGAGATGGAGTCTAGTGTAGCAGGAAACGACAACTCTGGATAGAGAATGACTGTCAACGCTCATTTTACAAGATTTTTGTAAAATTTAGAAACAGTAAAATAAATGTACTTAAAATTGTATTAATTATTGTAAATATCAATAAAGATGAAAATAAATCACTCATTTCAAATCAATTCTCTCCTAAAAATGATCCCCCCCCCCCCCCCCCATTTCTTGGAGAGAACTATTTTGCGGAGGTAAAAATTAAAAAGTTAAAAACGATCACAAATCATTTTTAAGAGAGAATGGATTTGAAATGAGTGATTTATTTTCATCTTTATTGATATTTACAATAATTAAAACAATTTTAAGTACCTTTTTTTACTGTTTCTAAATTTTACAAAAATCTTGTAAAATGGGCGTTGACAGAGATGGAGTCTAGTGTAGCAGGAACGACAACTCTGGATAGAGAATGGTTATCTCACATCACTCGTCGCAACTTCGCCTGATTCCGTACCTTCATCATATTGAGGGAGAGAAGCGGACTCACCCGAGGTTTGCCGATTGTATCTCACATGTCATAAGCGACCTAGTTCTTGACACAAGACAAGAGAGACAACTCCTTGTCCATTCGGAAGAAAAGTTCCGAAAGGCTAAAATAAAATCGAAAGCATGGACCACACAAATTTATCAACTGCATTGAAAGAATTCGTTAATTTAACTCTAAAACCAGAAGATTTTTTAAGGTTTGAACGACACAGTAATTTGCCTATCAATCATGTTTTCTTCTGCTAAACCAAAATTCGATATTTACAGTCACACTTATTTCTCGTTGAGAATCATTACTACTCGTCATAATAATACTACTACTAGCATGCTAGTATTAGGCTCTCGAAGAAATTTACTGTCTGTTTCTTCATCCTAGGCCTTAGCTGGTTGAGGGGTTGATGCCAGCCATACCATCATCCGCTTATTTTGAGCCAGTACCAAACAAACGCAGAATTCGAGCCACACGTTTTAGTCAATTAGTGACTTTGAGAGTACAAACATTGTGACATCGCATGAACAATAACAAATGCTTTAGCACAAAACATTTATTGAATTTCATTTTTTGTAAGAACAGTACACGATTGGAACCAACTGGACAACTCAACTGTTAGTGTAACTTCTGTAGAGGCCTTTAGAGCCTGCCTCTCGCACGACTAATTTACATGCGCTCTCCCCCGTTGACCATATGCCAGTAGTGGATCATTGTCAACGTACTTTGATACAGATACAGAGCCGTAGCCCTTATGGTCCTTGGCCAGTTTTCTGATATTTGCGGACCTATATGTTCCGCAAATATCAGAAAATTGGCGGTTCCGCATCTACCTAGACCTAGGCTTACGAAGAAATTTTAGGATGAAGATACAGACAGAAAATTTCTTTGGAAGCCTAATATCAACGAGATTAAATTACATTGAGTTGACTAACAGTAACACAGGGCTAATGTCAGTAATGGAGATATAGTCTTACAGACAACAGAGCCGAAAATGTCTTTGTAAGGCTAATCTCAACGAGATTAGGCCAAGAGCAGGGTGTGACTTTTTACCCTAATACACCATAAATCGTATTTATTGTATTAGTTAAAGGTTCTATATGAATTAATTTTCATAAAAAAATTCAAATTTCATAAATTTGTCACAAGAGTAATCAAAATGATCAATTTTATAACTATTATAAACATCGATACACCAACATGGCCACTTCCAACAAATACAAATGTACCCAAACACACTCAAGATTCATATGGTATGTGTTACTTACATACAACAAATATATTTCTTCCAACACTCTTTTAGTTATTTTATTTATTTATCTTATTCCTTTTCTCCCTTTTTAATATGAATAAAAATATATATGAAAACGGGAAATGATCAGTATGCTCCTTTTTTTCCGGTGATTATGCATACCACTTGCTCACATAGCAATCGCCCAATCATAACTACTCGGCCATTGTCGCTACCTTGCAAATAACCTTGTACGTACATAGTAGAAATTCTTC
Organism: Bathymodiolus septemdierum; assembly: GCA_963383655.1. Taxonomy (NCBI): domain Eukaryota; kingdom Metazoa; phylum Mollusca; class Bivalvia; order Mytilida; family Modiolidae; genus Bathymodiolus; species Bathymodiolus septemdierum. The sequence continues at coordinate 90,203,809 of OY726520.1, forward strand.
TTAAATTTTTTGCCGGAAGTTAAGTTAAGTTAAGCCGCACAAAAATATAGTCCACGAAAATCCAATATGGAAGACATACTAATCATGCAAAACTAATTAAAACTTTAATTGAAATATAGAAAATTGATTAAAATATAACTTTATCAAACTTTCATGTAACTGACATGTGAAAAGTAGTGCGATTTATATGCCTAATGCATACAAAGGTTATTTGCAGGGTAGCGAGAATGGCCGAGTAGTTACGATTGAGCAATCGCCTTAAATCAACTGCATAAGTTTTAAAAAGACTAGAAATGTTTTCAGTATCAGAATTTCTGTTAAAATATAAAAATAATTTATATATATCAGACTTTTGAAAGATGAAATTTTAATGTATATTTGGGTATATTCGTGATTGTAAGTGACCCGACCTGAGATCCGTAAAAACCTGACTATTTTGTTGAAATTCATGAAAAAATAATGATAGAGGAGCTAATAAATCATTATCCTCGTGTGATGGGTTTTCGTACTATTATCGATTTTCCGATATAGCGATTAACAGTGTTAACCCTTTATTCATATGACGATTGGAATTTTCAAAGAATGGCTAGTTAAATATTTCTTTGTACATAAGATTGTTTTAAAAGCCATTCTTGTATTTTAATATACTCTCGATTATCTGGCAACTTTTGTTGTCAGTAAAATGGCATCATATGTTTTCGTATAAAGTAAAAACAGGGCCGATATACAAGATGGAAACGAACATAAAATCCGGAAATGGCTGGTTTTAAAATTTCATAGTTCTGGCCATCTACAAATCATACTACATTTAAATAAAATAACAGAATGTCTGAAAATGACCACTTTCAAAATTGTGTTTACTTTTGATGTTTTTTTTAGTGCTGAAACCACATGCACTGCTGATGATTTGCACAGTTATTTAGTGTTAGTATTTATTTGGCTAAAAAGAAACAAATATATATATAAATGTTAATCATTTTAGGTATTTTTGTCAAAGATACAATGAATTAGGAACATTCCTATCAATCCCTGTTTGAAAACATATAACATATTATATGTATGGGGTCGATTTGACTTGGGGCCGATTTAACCTGTTACCAAAATTTTCTACTTGGTATCTCCAGAAGGTACATTGTAGATACTAAATAGAAAATTCTTCTGAACTCTAATCTCAATGAGATTAAATTATCAATACAACATAAACTCTGAGCCAGATGAGGCTTTTCAAACAGACATGAACTGACATTTTTCACACGCTTATTTTTATGAGTTTTAACAAATTTATTATATGCAGTATCGTAACATCACACATTTTCGAAGGTTTGTTTCACACGATAATATTTGACTTCATTTTGTTTAGATATATAATGAGCTTTGATTCTGGTCGCTCTATTGAGATATTAATATTTGTGTGTTAGACCTTCGAAAACAAGTAGTACCAGGCCTAGGATACAAAGTCTAGCCAAAATGACATAGTGATTTGATCACACAGGCACTTAAATTTGAAAGTTTGAAATACGAGTACATTTAAAATAGTACGAATTGCCATGATAATGGACAAGTCAACAGTAGTACATATATTATATATAACAACCGTACCACCTGTCTTGTTACCTGACTTGTCTAGTAATGCTCCTGTTGTAATTTTGATTTAAAATCTTGAGCATAAATTCTGAATTTGATGAACTTTCAAATGTAATTAGATAGAACCTGTGCAGTATTGAACTTATGAAAGCTACCAAATTTCTATTCAAAGTCCAAACTGCAAATTTAAGTTGAATGTAAAATCTTCCCCCTATTACATTCAGCTTTTATTGCCACATCCACCAAAGGCCACCTCTCTTATGGGGCCTTATTTCAGATGCACTGGGATAGTGCAATGCTACTAAATGTTCCCTGTCAAAAAAGGCCACCACTTTTATAAGACCAATTTTTCATTGGAGTAAGGATGATCTTATATACAGTAAGATGGTCCATAAATTAATGTTGACTGTGATTATTTATAATAATCAGGTCACATATTTTCTTTTAATTTTACTTTCCCTTGAAATACCAGATATTTGTAATGTAGATGCAAGTTTGATTTCAAATTCCCAATGTCTAATATTTATCACATAGCAAAGAATATTTTATGTGTACCATTGTGGTAGTTTTCTTTCAGAAAGTTGATAATTGTAATTCTTTTTTTTTCAGTTGTAATACCAAAACCCATGACAGATTCAAGACATCAACAAAACTTATTTATGATTTTTGTAAAAACTGTGAAAATAAACGGCAGCAAGACGAAGCCCTACCAGAACTGATTGTAAAACATTTTGACGATGAACAAATTTGGCAAGAACTTGAACTGCAAAATAATTCTGTGGTAGATAAACTTTTAGGAAACGTTGTAGGTCTTGTAACCAAGATAGATTCTGTTAATTTTCTAGCAGATGGTATTGAAAAACAAAGTAAAAGTAGAAATAAGAAGACACAAAAGAAAGATTTAATGAATGATCCTAATAATGAAGAAGAAGAAGAAGAGAGTGATGAAACGGATCAAGAAATTGATAAAATAAAATTAAAATTAGAAGATTCTGATGATGATATAGGGGATATGAAGAATGATGACGATAATGATGATGACATGGACTTTGATTTTGACTCCATTAATCCAATACAATATAAAAACAATGACACTAGTGATGATGATGATGATGGCAAGGAAAATGTAGATGAAATAGATTCAGATGCAGGTAAAAAGAAGAAAAATAAGAAGAAACCTGTTAAAGGAAGTATTGTTGATGACAAGTTTTTCAAATTGGCTGAGATGGAGGCATTTCTTGAACAAGAAGATGCAAAAGAAATGAAAAAACAAAGACAAGAAGAAAAGGGAGATGAAAGTGATGATGAATCAGATGAGGAAGACATTGATTTGTTTACAAATTTCTCACCAGAAGATGAAGAGGTAAAATTTATAGTAGTTAGCTTCAAATTATTATTCAGAGTAAAGAATTTTTGTTAAATAAAAATATGCATTGTAGTTTTGGAAAAAAAACTCAGATCTGTGTTGATAATTTACTAAAGACCAAGGAACACTTTTAATGGTATAGTAGTTATCATAATAACAATTATAGTAGCCCTATAAAATGTAAATACAGCTTACATAATACTCGGATGGCCATCGTGGTCGTGATCGTATTGTAGTTTGATTTACCTGTGCAATCAGTGCCTATCATCACTAACGTTGTGAGTTTGAATCCCGTTCGTGGGGAGGAGTACTCGATACAACATTATGTGATAAAGTTTGTCAATGACTTGCGGCAGGTCGGTGGCTTTCTCCTGGTACTCTGGTTTGCTCCACTAATAAAACTTCCGACCACGATATAACTGAAATATTGTTGAAAGGTGCATTAAACACCAATAATCAACCAAGCCATAATACTCTGTTGTATTGTCAACAATGACTTTTATGACTCTTGAACATTGTATCTCCATTTACATGTATGTTTTAGGAAGAAGAAGCTAAATATGAAGATTTCTTTGATCCACCAAATGATGAAGTATCAGACAAAAAGAAGGTCAAATTTAAAGAAAGGTACATATTATAATATCAAAAATTTAGAAAGAGACATAGATATTTTCATTGTTTATAATTAGGACATTCCTTATATAAAAGTTTGTTGTAATCTGTCTTACTATTGTTTGAAGTAGGTAGGTACATGTACAGGTAGATTTTAAGGTAGATGAGTAAAGTAATCAAAATGTCTGGAAAAAAACTTATTTTAATGCAAAAAAAACGTGCTAAATTGAATAAGAACACCATTTTCTTTGAGATTCCTGAGGAAAAAATAATTTTGGGTAGTGGCCATAGCACTGCCATTTTGGTGGGTCTGTCAGGATATGATAAACTTAAAACCCAAAATTAATTACGGATGGCCATTGTTACTACTTTAAAAGATTACTGTACTCTTTCTGATTTCAGTGATGTAAAAGATATGATTTAAATATCAAAATACTTGTATATGTATGTTATTTTGATTTTAGAAATGGAATGTCATGTGATAAAATATTAAGAATATAATCATGTTATAATGGACAAGCATTGCCTATCATCACTAATGTTGCGAGTTCGAATCACACTCCGGCGATACAACATTATGTGATAAAGTTTGTCAGTGACTTGCGACAGGTCAGTAGTTTTCTCCTGGTACTCCGGTTTCCTGTACCAATAAAACTGACCCCCACGATATACTGGTAACTGAAATATTGTTGAAAGTGGCGTGAAACGCCATAAACAACCAACTATAATGGACAAGTGCCACAATAAAGGTTCCAAAAAATAAAACTACAAAATTACTTGAACACAAACAGTGCATAATTAACCAGGTGAGTGATACTGGCTGTGATGAGCCTCTAGATAATTTAATGATTAATAATGAGAAATGACTGATTTGATGGTTTTCTTGTTGGATATATATTGTTGTACAATATTTTGTAACAGGACTGATGAAGATGAAGAAGATGAATCAGCTGACAGAGATGAAAGTGATGATGATGATGATGGTGGTGTTGTACAAGGACAGAAGTCTGACTTGCTTGACAGTGGTAGTGAAGGAGAAGATGTCAATGAAATATTTGGTGGACCAAAAGCTCATGAAAAGTCAAACTTTGAAAAAAGACAGGAAAAGGTGAGTGTTGAAGAAAATTAGACAATATTTTGCAATAAGGCAAGTACAAGTTTTTTTTCCTGACTTTCATGCTGTACATTGTATCTCTAGATTTCAAATTCTGCCATTGCAGACATTAAATTTTCAATCATGGTTTCTGTACTTGTATTGAAATATTGGCCCATCACATTCAGCACGTTAGTCATATTTCTGAATCAATATGCTGATGATATATTAATTGCAAACTTTCTGAATTTACAATGGTTGAAATAACCCCTACATACTGTTTTCTGGAGCATCAATACAAACTTTGTACTAGAATGTGTTTGTGATTGTAAGACATAGACAAGTAAACATGTTGTGTTAAAGAGGAAAGAAAACCAACATAAGACTTGTGTTTATTTCAAACAATAAATCATGTGATATAACAAAATACTTTAGATGTTTCTATCTTTTTTAAATAACCATCGTCCTGAATATAGCTGAAAAATTGCTCGCTGGACGTTAAACACCAATCAATCAATCAATCAATCATTTAAATAACCAATTGTATAGTCGCACAGACGGCTGAAAAATTGTTGATTTGATTTTTTGGTGCCACCATTTTGTGGAACTCTTTTGTATTGAAGAGCACAAACATTGCATTATCCAGCATCACACCGTCTAATTGGTTTCCTTACAAGTGCCTACTACCAAATAACATTCGCTAATGACACAGATTCTAAAATAGCCAAAGATAGACAGAATTCTCTTTACAACAACATTTTTCACAGAGATATTTTTGGAAGAAAACCTAAACAATACTTTAGATAACAACCCGTTAATGTTCTGAAAAATAATTGGAGTCATGCAGAAAAGAGGATGGTTGCTCCATTGTTTTGGTGATTAACTGTTGAAGACTGTTAATTTCTCTACCAAATCTTCTGGATCAAAATTGTAAGTAACTACAACCATTAATGTACATTTTCTTGATTGGTTGATAATATGTATTGTATTGATAACTGATGCTTGAATTACCTGGAACAGACAAGGTTACAAATACAGAATTGTAAACATGATACTCGATGACAATTTATATTAGAGCTACATCATAATACCATGCTAAACAAAACGTGGCATGTTATTACAATATAAAATGTTTTTAAGAATCTCTTAAAATAGGATTTTTGTAAAACTTTAGGTTAAGAATTATTTCACATAAATATTTTATATATTATTTTAATCAAGCTGAAAGAAAAAATTAAGAAAATGGAAGATGCAAGTTTGGAAACAAAGACATGGCAATTAACAGGGGAGACAACTGCTACTACCCGACCAGAAAATAGTTTATTAGAGGAGCATTTGATGTTTGATCATATTGCCAAAATACGTAAGTTTGTTAAATTAGAAGTTTGTTATTGAAAATAACAGTTCCTAAACTATGTAATTATTATTAAAACTAAGGTTCTCCTCCCTCAGGCATAGCTGACCTTAGCTGATTTTGGTGCTCCCAAAACTTTTAAAATTATTTGGCTTTCCAACCTTTCGACTTTGAGCGTACCTGATGAAGGTTATTCCAGAAACGTGTCATGTACACTAAATTTGATATCTACGTTTTTAGTTATATCAGTTTATTTATAGCTTAATTCATCTATTAAATACAGATGTATAAATCTTTGTTTACAATTTCCAAAATATTTTTCTGAGAACAAACGTTTTAGGTAGTTCAAGAATAATTTTAAATACCTAGACAACATCTTAGCTGTGAGTAATCCTGATAAATTTATTCAAAATAACTGACTTTAACTAAAATAAACAAAAGCGATTCAATTCAATTTTTTAGATTTAAATATTTCACTTACTTATAGTACATTTAGCACATGTTTGTGATGACTTTTCTTTCCCTGTAATAATTTTCTATTTATATTATACAGTTCTCAATTTTTCCTTTTTTCAGCCAAAGTTATCACAGAAGAGACCACAGTGGACATAGAAACTATGATTAAACAGAGAATAAAAGACAAGGTTTAAAATGTTACAATATTTAATATTAATGTTATAAACTTGGTAGAAAGCAACTATGGAAGGTTCTCTATAACGATTCATTGGCAAACATGGCCACCACAGGCAATTCTTGTTTCTGATTGATCGATTTCTAAAAATCTTCTTCCCTGAAACTTCATAGCCAATTGAACTGAAACTTAGTAGGAAGCATCTATGGAAGGTCCTCTATAAAGATTGCTAATTTCATCCCGATCTGTTAACAAACATGGCTGCCATAGGCAATTCTTGTTTCTGGTTGGTTGATTTCTAAAAATCTTCTTTTCTGAAACTGCTTAGACAAATGAACCGAAACTTGTTGGGAAGCACCTATGGAAGATTCTGTATTAAGTTTCCTCAAAGCAGAATGAAAGGCGAGCGACACCGGCTCGGCCCACTGAGCCTCTAGTTATTTGATATATGATCAATATAATTCATTTTAATGTAGATTGAATATACTGGTACCATGAAATTGATCGTAACATAAAATTCATGACCCACAAATAACAATATTAGACACATCCACACTGCCTATTAAGCAGAACAATAGGTCTCTACAAATCATGTCCATCATTATTTCGGAGGGCCCGGGTGGCTCAATGAGTTAGATAGTTGGATTACCTAACAACTCATACAAGTCTATCACCAATATGACGTGGGTTTGGGCCGGGCTTTGTAAATTACAAAAAAGGATGCACTCGACTCGCAGCCGCAAGTGATAAAGTTTACCAGTTTCTTGCCCATGGTCGGTGGTTCTCTCCGGGTACTCCGGCTTCTTCCACCACTAAAACTGGTCGCCATGATATAGCTGAAATATTGCTGAAAGTGGCATTAAACACCAAAAATCCATCATTTCTTTGAAAATTAACTTGTTCTCGCCATGATATAGATGAAAAATTGCTGAGTTGGCATTAACCCTTTCAACACTGCAGCCCGGTTTACCGGTCTGGCATTTTTAATCGGTCAACACTACAGCCCGGTATACCGGGCTGCGCATGATCCTATATTTAGAAGGACGCTATTAATTTATTTGTATTTGGGAATCACCCCTACGTCATTATCCGGGTTCCAAACATATTCATTCGTATTTCTCTGACCTTTTCTTTAATTTTAAAGACAAATATAGAGAGTATTGAGCTATTATTATCGTAGTAAAAAAATATAAAATTTGTTGACAAAATGGCAGACGCAGAAAGTGAAAATGAATTATCTGGAGACGAAATTGTTGATGATGTGGGAGGATTTGATCTAATTAACATTAACAGAATTGATAGAAACGAATTAGAAAGACAATGGCTAAACCTGGTTGGCGATAGTGACGACGAAGAAGAGTTTGAAGAGTTTGAAGCGGCGGACATTTATCAACATCGTGAGTTTGACAATTGGAGAAAAACAATTAATCCGAGAAACATTCATGAATTTGAAGAGCGAGTAGGTCCAGTACGGAACTTTGACACTTCAGCAACTGCACTGAACTATTTTCAATGTTTTTATACCGAAGAAGTATTTGAAACTATCGTCAATTTCACCAATTTGAACGCCCTCTGTAAGCGTGCTGCCAATGCAGGTCACAAAGGTGTATGGACTGAGGTGACCGTTCCCGAGATCAAGGCGTTTTATGGACTTCTCATTCTCATGGATGTGATGAAATTCGAAAGGGAAGAACTTTATTGGAGTGACAACAAGGAATTTCCTCTTGTGAGATCAAAATTTGGGGAAATAATGCCTCGTGACAGATTTGTGCAGATCAAACGTTACCTCCACTTCAGTGATGATGCAGGTAACAATCAAGGTGATAAATTACGTAAAATAAGATTCATTCTTGATCACTGCAGGGACAAATTTCAAAGCGAGTATGTACCACACAGAGAAATAAGTGTGGATGAGGCAATGATCCCATTCAAGGGACGTCTAGGAATGAAACAATATATGAAAGACAAACCCGTAAAATTTGGAATAAAAATGTGGGTTGCCGCTGATGCAGTTTCGGCCTATTGTGTGAACTTTGAGGTGTATGTTGGAAAAAATGACACTGCTATCAACAGAACATTTGGACTCTCATCAAGGGTTGTCATTGAAATTACCAAATTCTTAGAGCTAAAGGGTTATGTCATATTCACAGACAACTTCTACACTAGTCCGCAACTGGCCGACTATCTTTTCTCGCGTGACACTTACCTCGGCGGTACTGTCCGAACGAACCGAAAAGGATTTCCAAAGCCACTAGTGAAATCTCAAGCTGAACAAAGGAGACTTGAAAGAGGTGATTTTGATTGGCTTATGTGTGGGCCTCTGCTTGCATCTTTTTGGATCGAAAAAACAAAGATGGGACTCTAAACGAGTTAACTGCCACTCCGACTCAAAAGGCATATGCTCAGTATATGGGAAGTGTTGATAGACTTGATCAGATGACAAGGATCAACAAAGAAGAAAAGCATGAGGTGGTACAGGAAAATAGAGGTTAAGCTTCGAGAGGTATCAATATACAATGCTTATGTATTAGAAGGGTGTGTGATGGACCATGACAGACCAAAAAAAAAGAAAAAGAGATCTAATGTCCTTCAAATTAGAGCTAGCACATAGCCTTATTGGTGACTTTTCTTGTAGAAAGGCCTTCAAAAGGCCAAGAACTGACAACGATGAAGTCAGACTTGATTGCAAAGAACATTGGCCGAAAGCTGCAGGTGGAAATGATCATGTGTGTGTTGTGTGCAACGAAAAGCACAGGAACTACTTGGCCAGCCATCCGGGCTGCTCTTACAAAGACATTCCTTTTAAGAGAACAAAGACTAGCATGACTTGCCAGAAATGTGATGTACCTCTGTGTTGTAATGCCAAGAACTCTTGTTTTGTTGACTACCATACAAAAGTGTATTATTGACAGTAAAAGTCGATCTCACCTGTACATACTTGTACAGGTAATTGAACAATTGGAGACGTACTAACTCTGATATTGATTGCAAGTGATAATTAACTAAATACAATATATATTTATACTAAATAACAACTCTGAAAACATTTTTTGTAGTCTTTATTTTATTTTATTCATATTCATATTAACATTTTATTTCAACAATACCTGTGTTAACGACTTACAGATACCTGGTCATATGAGACAACAAATGATCAAAATGTTTGTGTTGATATATAAACTGTTCAAAAACATTAAATATATGCAAAATAAAAAATGTTCCATAGCTTTAAAGAGAGTTTTATCTATATTACCTGAATTTACCTGTGTGTCACCTGAATGTCACCAAATGTCACATTGAGTCACATAGAAAGAAAGTACAAAGTATACCGATTATACCGATACCTCATATGACGAATTTGGACAATTGGGTACAAAACAACAATATTTTTAAGGTACCTACCCTATTTTTTAAATAATTCTCAAAGTTACTCAGTGTTGAATGGTATAATGCATTGAAAGTTATGCAGTGTTGAAAGAGTTAAATAAAAATCACTCAATCACTCACAAATCATGTCATGTCATCAGTTTTCTTTCTCTTAATTATAAAATGTATTATGATAGGCTTGGGATGATGTAGAGAGAAAAGTTAAACCAAAAGAAAACCCATTTGAGTACAAGAAGAGGATTGTACTGGACCAAGAAAAAAGTAAACAAAGTCTTGGAGAAATCTATGAACAGGAATATTTAAAACAACAACAGGTACTTTATAATTAATTACCTACTGTCAGTATTTTTTATGGTGCTTAATTGTTGAAAAGATGAAATTAATGTCTTGCATTAGAATTTTGGTCGTTGATTTACTAATGTCAAACTAGTTGAACTGAAGCAACCAAAACAATGACTAAAGCTTATCACTTTTATGACATCATTCTGGTTTTGTTATCTGGATCCTCAACATATGAGATTAATACTTTGTAGCATTGAAATGGAATTTTTAAATGCAATATAAATAATATATTCTTGTTATGTAATATATATTTTCAAATATCCCTGTTCAACAAAATGTGAAACTTGCTCGTTTGGAAAGCTCACTTTGGTCAAGAGAAATTCATTTTGTTCATCTCTTTGCTCATGATCATTTTCTTCTTTATGTAAAAAGTCAGATAATACATAGTTATGTCCCTTATTATGACTTTATTTACTTAATGTTATTGATTAACAGGAAGAAGAGGAGGAGAAAACTGACCCTGACCATGATGAAATCAAGAAAATGATGCAGTCTTTATTTGTCAAATTAGATGCATTGTCAAACTTTCATTATACACCTAAGCCTGTAAGTAAAGTAAAGTAAATAAACCATGCAAATTAAGTGTTAGTTCCATTAGAAATTGAAATTATAGCATGAACTATGTTTGTCAGAGAAAAAAAATTGTGAGAAATTTACACATATTATCTCCATTATATTTAATTTAATATTAACCTCTACCTGACGCAGTAGGATGATTGGAATGTGCAGGAATCAACCTTGCAACTTTAGTGGTGATAGACACTAATTGCATTAGCAAATGTAAATACCCATTACATGCATAGTGTGTTGGTACAAGACTTTGTATCAGGTCAAGCTTGTTGTGTGAACCAGTATCACTACGAGTCGTGATAAAGTTGTGATGCGGTTAGTTCACACAACAGGCAAGACCTGATATAAAGTCTTGTACCAACACACTATGTATGTAATAAGTTTATCTAACATTTCAATAAAAACTAATTTTAAACAAATAACAAGGGTTGAATTAAAATTTGTACAATACTCTCAGGGAGACTACATTTTGTGCATGATGTCACGTTATTTTTTCCGTTCATTCACCAATGTCAGGTTACTGTGTTTTGTCTCACATTCCAATGATATGATGTCATGTCAAAGTAGTTCGGCAGAGAACGTCTCGTGCAAAATCGTGCCATTCTTTTATCACCACAGTGTGGTGATACAACATCTTGTATCAGACAGGTGACTTTCGTTAATTTCAAAGGAAAATGTACATAATGTTAGATAAATCTAGTTATCATACAGTACATAGTCCAGTTACAACAGCACCAATAGGAAGATAGACAGTTAAAGTTCCTTTGGAAAATATGCATTTAATTTTCTAACCTGTTATCTCCATCCACTTAATTTTAATTGATTCTTTCAATGTTTTACTAGAATTGTAATGATACAATGTATAATACTGTTACAGGCAGCACCAGAGATTAAGATAGTTTCTAACATGCCAACTATCGCCATGGAAGAAGTTGCACCAGTCAGTGTTAGTGAGAACCAGATACTGGCTCCAGAAGAGATTAAGGTATGCTTGGAACAATGTGAAAAAGTAGACTTGAGTCTTAACCTCATCTGGCCACCACTTTCCATTATTTGTCATCAGTCCATTGTTTCTTACCATTTTGCAATTTTGTACATTCTTTTGAATCAAAACTTCGCAGTAATGATTTATGGATGGTCCTCAGCATTCTAATCCAGGGGACATGTTTCGCAGAGTGGATAAAGTCATTGACATTTAACCACCAGACTTAGACCACTGATATTGGTTTGTGGTCCAATTCCTACCCCATGACCAGTGGTTTTTGGTGTCGTCAACCGTGGGTTCCTGACAATGCCTCTGGGCAGGACATATATTTTTATATGTGCTTATAATGGTAACTTTTGAAAATATATTAAGACATCAATTTGTTATTTTAAAGGAAAAGATGAAAGGGGAATTAAAAGCTCAGACAGAAAAAACTGAAACTGACAGAAAAAGAGAAAGAAGAGTAAAGAAATATATGAAGAGAAAAAGACAAAAAGAAAGGGCTCGGAGGGAAAAACTTGTTCAGAAATTGAATCCTGGACTTGGAAATAAGTATAGTAAAGAAAAGGCTATGAAAGAATTAGAAAAACAGAGCAAAGCTGGAAAAGGTGTTACAATGGTCCAGGTAGGTGTTATTGTTATCACTTCTGTCATTCATAAACATTCCACGTTTATATCTTTTTTCTCATAAACCACTGAAGCAGATGGAACTAACACTAAAAAAAACTTGATAAAGTTCTATTAAAGTGCCTCATCATTTTATATTTTTATTCTGTTTGGTAATTCAACATGACTGCTAGGGTCTATGTTGCATTCTGATTAGCTGAACAAAATATCTTCTTCACAGAAACCACATGTTGATAAACATTTGTATGTGGTCAGAAATTCAAGATGGCATTCATTGTAGGATAAAGTTTAACATAGAACACTACAGGGAAAATGATTTAAAAGTTTATTTTGAACCACTGAACTACTAAATATCCTATATGTCAGATTCTTTATTTATTCTGATTACCTCCCTTTGGTATCTTCAAACTCTTCTTATTGCATATTTTTGTACAAATCGAAAATCTGAAATGGCTACCATAGCAACAGACTTAGTTTAATATAGGATCCTGTTGAAAATGAACAAAAGCTTTTTCTCAGAAAGTACAAAAATGATTGAATACAGACCAATGGTGAATGATCGTTGGATGATTCCTAAACAAGGTTGACATATAAATTTTGATTATTAATTAAAAAATAGCCACTCTGCAGGAAAACGTTTAAAAGAGTCCAATGGAGAAATGTTAAAATATCTTATAACTAAATTAAAACAACAATGTATATAAATGATAATTAAATAATAGATTGATAATTTATAACAAGGCATACCTGTTAACCTCTGGGAACTGCTAGGGGGGAGATCTCCCCCCTACCAACTCTTCTGAGGGGGAAATTTTGCGCATCACCATTAAATGCACAAAATTGTACCTTGTAGTTGAAAGATAATAAAGCAATGATGTAAAATGGTATATAAAGACACATTCATTGTATACAAATTTATTGTTGATCCTTCTATTAATAGCTTGACAGTCTAGTTACATGAACTTATACTCACTGAACTAAATAGTCATTGGTTGGACAACTGAAATCATCTATGTAAATAAAGCAAAGGACATGTATATATTACTTTTCATACAGGCTTGGGTGGAAAACATAACCACCTTTGTTCTTTTAAATAAATTTACTCACCTTCTTTGATCTACGTATACAAATACAATCAAACAATCGACCAAGCTATATCACATTATCACGAGCTGTGAAATCGCTAATTATTTAATCAAATTTTAATGAGTGTATGTTATTTACATTGCTTCTCTTTAATCACAGATTGATATTAATTAAGAAACTAATCATATCCACAAAGTTAACAATCCCTTTGGATAGCCGCCATCAAACCCAAATAAATTAAATGAAACAATACCGACGTTTTTTTCCCCGAGTACGGATCCGTAGTACAGTTTTAATATTCGTAACTGTTTCGAATACGTCCCTTTACAATGGCGGTTTGAAAAATGGAAATTTTGTAGTAAAAATATACCGATGTTTTACTGTTAAAATAGTTAAAATTAGCAAAGCGACTTGGTAAAATTACAGGGCGACTTCCACTTCTCTTTTGGCACTAGTACAAAGCGATTTCTTCGCCCGAATCTCCCTCCAACATGAGCCCTGCGAAACATCTCGACGATTGACAGAAATAGCGGATCGATTGTAAACAAATATGGTGACTGAAGAAAGTAAACAATTTTTTTGTTGGGGGGAGATCGTGCGGGAGGAAAAGGTATGTGTGGGAGATTTATGTCTCCTGCGCGGGAGACTCAGTCCATGCGGGAGATAAGGCTCTTACGCAGGAGACTCCCGTGCAAAGGGGGAGGGTTAACAGGTATGACAAGGTGAGAGACCTGAAATTATTTAATTTTTAATCTTCCTAGAACACAATATAATTTGAATTTTGTTGTGATTTCAGAATACTGACCAGAAGAAGACAAAATCGTTGACATCATCAAAATCATTTTTTACACAATTACAAGAAGAGGTGACAACACAGATAAAGTCTAAAAAGGCTGACAAAAGAAATATAGATAAATCACACACTGTACCATCAAAAAAATTAAAATTATAGACTAAAAAATTTGTATTTTGATATATTTGACAAGTTTCCTCTCCAGTTTTCAACTTCAAAACAATCTACAGCAGGACCTGTCTTATGACACTGACCTCTTTTATGAGACCACCTTTTATTTATTATTGTTGATGGAAGAAGTGGTTTCTCTAGACAGGTTTTGCAGTATTACTAAATGTTGTCGCATGAAATCTAGTGTTACTAAATCTATATTTTACTGTTCCTTAATTACCAGTATTACATAAGTGTTGTTGCCAAGTCATCAGAATCGCATCAAAATGGTTATCGTTCTTTACTAAAGTGTGGTAGACGGTGGGTTTGAGTAAAACCAAAAACTTTAAAATTGGTATTTGCAGCTTTTCTGCAAAAAATGCAACATTAAGGAGTAAGAACCAAGACTGGTTGGTTGGGAATCCGGATGTGTCGGAGTGGAGCGACGTGTCTACCTGCAAACTTGTTTCAGTAAGCTAGCACTATAAAAATCCACAGCAAATTACTGGGCTATCACAAAACAGATATCATCATCTCATCAAAAAGTAACATCATTGTTAACTCACCTGTATTTATATTGTCGAGTGATAAGATATCATGTCATTTACAACAGCTGTTCTTACTAATTAATACTTGCGATGTTCTTTATTTTGACCAGTTTAACTGTGTTGTGTTAATTTTGACAAAGTAGTATTGTGGGGGTTTTTGTTTGTTTTGACCAGCTGAATTGTGATCATGTTCTTTTGACATCTGTTAATAAAACTTTACGATCATTAACAAAGCGATCAAGGAATATTCTGTTATAATTAAAGCACACGATTGATTTGATTTGAGTGTTCAACACTATTCCAGTTATATTGTATTGGTAGGAGAAAACCACCAATCTGCAGCAAGTAACTTGGAAACTTTTATCACATGAAATAATGATTTAGGACTTGGGGGCTTCATGCACCACTTTTACCTTTCTTCTTGCCGTGACAAACACCCTTCACACCAATGTGTTTTGGGAGTAGTCACATCCAGTATACATGAAAGATGTTTCCATACATCTGAAATAGTTGCACTCAACTTCAACAAGATGAACTGTGAGCTAATGCTCACTTATGATACCCCCGCTCTTCGACAAATAGGAAGCAGGAATCTGACGGGTCAAAAAACGCTTCCCACGATATGGGGTACCTATATGAAGCTCGTGACCAAATATCAGATTTCTGCCATCAATAGTTGCTGAGAAAAATGGGCATATACAAAATGTATGTTCAATGTGTATAAAAATCAACAAAGTCGGCAAACAGTAAGTAGGAATCTGATGGGTCCAAAAATGCATCCCACGATATGGGGTACCTATATGAAGCTTGTGACCAAATATCAGATCTCTGCCATCAATAGTTGCTGAGAAAAATGCGACGGAAAATGTGCATATACAAATGTATGTTAAATGTGTATAAAAATCAACAAAATCGGCAAACAGGAAGTAGGAATCTGATGGGTCCAAAAACGCTTCCCACGATATGGGGTACCTATATGAAGCTTGTGACCAAATATCAGATTTCTGCCATCAATAGTTGCTGAGAAAAATGACGAAAAGTGTGCATATATGTTCAATGTGTATAACTTAGTCGGCAAACAGGAAGTAGGAATCCGACGAGTCCAAAAACGCTACCCACAATATGGTATACCTATATGACGCTTGTGACCAAATATCAGATTTCTGCCATCAACAGTTACTGAGAAAAATGCGACAAAAAATATCTTGGACAGACGGACAGAGGTAAAACAGTATACCCTCCTCCCTCTTCGGGGAGCGGGCGTTTTAAAACATCAACTCATGCACAACAATCATTAGGTTGCTTAATAGAGACCTCTGAGTACTTAATTGCTGTTCATGTTTCAAGAGAAAAAGCCACCAATTCATTTAGAATTTCACTGGTAGAAGAAAACGGTAGTTATTGTTTCAAAGGGCTCTCCTGGATCTTCTCAGATTCCACTTGACCCTCAACATGATTTGAGTTTTGTTCCAATAACATGGCTGCTTTCTGTGTTGATGAAATTTCAGATATATTCTGACTGAAACAAACACTGCATAAATAGTAATTGAATGCTTCCATGTCAATTTATTTTAAATATTGTTCTCCGAGACCACACAAACATTTGAAGCAAACTGCAACAGTGAAATGTAGAAAATAAATAAAAGTACTGTTTTTTAACTGTGTGTTTAGAAGTGTATTATGTTGGATAGTCTTTTGTGTTCATTTACATCCATATCTTTTCTTACCAATTGTCTGGTATGTTCCTTAGATAGTCCTCAATAAAGTATGTATGTGGCAGAGTTCATCATGTAGTTTAGCATAGATCCCAATGGAAAAATGTTTAAAAATCTTAGAAACGATCAAACTGAATCAATATTAACTGTTCATAGAAACGATCATCCAATAATAAACAGATTCTTTATAATTAGGTGATTACCCTTTTTATTGTTAAGAATGATGGCAACAAAAACATCAACTTTTAACTTGATCTGTTTCTTGATACATGTGGTACAAAGTCAAAAAAATCAGTCAGGAGAAACCAACTGTTAACAATGACATCACAATATCATCATCAGTCAGGAGAAACCAACTGTTAACAATGACATCACAATATCATCATCAGTCAGGAGAAATCAACTTAACAATGACATCACAATATCACGTCAGGGGAAATCAACTGTTAACAATGACATCACAATATCATCATCAGTCAGGAGAAATCAACTTAACAATGACATTACAATATCATCACTAGTCAGGGGAAATCAACTGTTAACAATGACATCACAATATCATCATCAGTCAGAAGAAATCAACTGTTAACAATGACATCACAATATCACTAGTCTGGGGAAACCAACTGTTAACAATGACATCACAATATCATCATCAGTCAGAAGAAATCAACTGTTAACAATGACATCACAATATCACTAGTCAGGGGAAATCAACTGTTAACAATGACATCACAATATCATCATCAGTCAGGAGAAATCAACTTTTAACAATGACATCACAATATCACTAGTCAGGGGAAATCAACTGTTAACAATGACATCACAATATCATCATCAGTCAGGAGAAATCAACTGTTAACAATGACATCACAATATCATCATTAGTCAGGAGAAAGCAACTTAACAATGACACAACATTTGAGTTTCAGTAGATTCTTTTATTCATTAATACCACAATACCAAGTCAAATCTGTTTGATTTTCTGAATTTCATTACAAAAGATAGATCTGTACACATATTTGATCTTGCTGAAATATTTTCTAAATATATACGACTACAATTGATTGCTAAAGTAAGAAATATCATTATACCTCGTAATACTATTTATTGTTTTTGGTCTTCTTGAACAAAACCTATATTTCTTTTTTGTAAAAACCTGGTGTATTTTTAAGTGACTGATTTTATCTTTAACATAGTTTGATCTTCTTGGTTTAAATGTCAAATGGGAGACTCTTGTCAAATCAGTGAGATACTTGATAATATCTATAACATATGTAAATCAAATGTAACATACACTTTAAACTTCACTTTGATATTCAAACACTAGTCGGCAAGTGATAAAAAATTCAGATTACGGTCAAAAGAGGCATACATTTTCAAGGTGAAGTAACTTATAATCCACACTGTACAAGGTACAAATTTAACCATTAGGTCAATTTGAACAGCATTCCTTACACTATATCAAGTCACTCAATATTTTACAACAATGCATAAGATGGTGATATTAGCCATTAATTACACTTAACAAAAGCTGTGCAAGATCTTCATAAAACAAAGGATAAACAGTACACAAAAATCTGTTACAAAACAAACAATTTTAATTGTTCCACTCAACACATTATCACACTTGATTTCGTCACACAATTATTACACCTACATTAAACATGACATTGTTTATTTATTACGATGTTCATTTATTCTTGAATATATAGTATAGAACACTTTTTAAACGGTGTTTCAGTCTTTTTTTATTACAATGCCTGTTAATACTTTTCCATTTTATTCATCTCATATTGGTGCCAAGGCATAATATCCAGAGAGGCAATTTCAATTATGCATTTCAACCAGTTCAACCTGGCACCCTTTGTTGCTAAAACAAAAACTCATAATAAAGGCAACTATGAATGAGCTGATCTTTGTAGTTTGAATCAAATATTGAAAAAAAAAAAATCAAGGTTTTGCCATGGGTTTCTCATTTTGAGAAAGGCTTAAATAGAAAAGCTCACGTTTGTATAAGAGGTCGTGACATTTTGGTTTGTTTGTCACCATATACCTATCCAGGAATATTGACCATATTTCCTATCCCCATTGTGATTGAGTTCATAAAATGATCTTGGAACATATCAAGGTGTATAGTTCCTATTACTATAAGTTATGTAGATACTGTATTTATCATTTCCTTTAACTGGGGAATCATGATCTTTTTAATTAACCTTAACCTCCTTTGGGTAGAATTGTTGTATATTCTTATATCAGAAAAAGGACAGAAAAAAAACTGATTTACATAAAATAAAACAGATTACAATTACATGCACAACAAAAATTGAACCCAAGCAAACAAATATATTAATATAATGGTACAAGGGATACAAAAAAAAATTATAACTAGGACTATAAACTATTATTATTTAACATTGGATCTGGTAGCAAAAATGTTTCCAGATAGGAAAAAAAAACATGGTAAACAAAATGATTGTAAATTAAGAATCATTATCATCCGTTCCACTTTCCCGCTGTTCTGCAGTGTCCGTCTCTACTCCAGTTGACCTGAGCACCACCTGTTAACAAACATGGCTGGCAGCTTGTGCTTTGTGTTGAGGCAGCACAATTGTTACTGGCCAGAGAGAAGATTGTGGCCGGTTTGTTCAGATCAGGTAGGCCCCTCCTTTACAGACACTACTCCACACCATTTCATTTGTTTTTGTCCATTATTTTGCTCCATTACTGGTGCGACAGTCCTCACCTAGTTAAATGGACCCTGGGATAGCTGAGAAGCATAAAACATGCGATCACCTTGATAAGTTGAATCCTGGGATAGCATGCCGTCTGCTTGAGACTTGAAGTCATCAGCTAAATAGCTATCCTGTTAAAAAAAAAAGAAAATTAATGTTAAATCAATTGCAAACTATAATTATCTTCAGACATGTAAACAAATGCATATTATTGCTTTTTCACAAAGTCCCATAATTCTGCAATGGCAAAAGTGAAAATCATCAAAATCTAAAGGTACCATACTTTCATCAATCCCAAGACTAAAAAGTTTGTGAAATTTGATGGACATATAAAAATTGCAAAACAAATTGTTTTAAAATATCTAGAAAACTTGATTTAATTACGATCTAATTAAACTCAATGTGGTCAAACCTGTCGTAATGGTCACCTGCTCACAACGGTCACTTTCGTGCTCTCCCGGTGCATTTTACTATATATTTTAATTCGATATAGCGGTCACCTGTTCAATGTGGTCAGCGGTCACCATTTATAAGTAACTTTCAGCATAAAACCTTTGTATTAACAGAAAAATTATTTTAAAAATAATACCGGAAGTGATTTCGGAAGATCAGTATTTATCTCAAATGTACCAAAAATTCCGAGGTGTTACAGAATATATTGATTAATTTAATTAACTAAATAAACAAACACCATGAATTTTGTGAATAGTAAATTACATAAAGGACATTTTATCCCCAGGCGTTATTGGAGATTTTTATTCATTACCACGAGAGTAGAAATTCACTCACCAAAAATATTTTGTATCTAGTACATCATGTCAAAATCATCAACATCCGTAAATAGGAAAGCTTTGAAATTAGACAACAAGGTGAAAGCGATAAATCATTGTGATGTTGGGAAAAGTTGTCGGGTTGTGGGTGAGGAGATGGGTGTTGGTCGTACCCAGATAATGAACATGCTAACAGTTGTACCAGGAACAGCAAAAAGGAAACAACACTCCTACAAATAAGTAAGTCATTTCCATTGTAAGACGGTAGTCTGTCTGGAGCAACAAGTAAAACTTTTGTATTTTGACATTCAACAAAATGTTACCACCCTACACGCTTTAAAATATTTGTTTAAGTTTTATTAATATATCAACAGCATTTCCTGTATTAGTTAGATGCCAAAATAACTTGTGTGTACAAACCTGTGAAAGTTCAGGTTGTGAGAGACCTGAGAGTCCTGGCTGACTCATCTGGAAAGGCTGACTCATTGACAGCTGTCCTTGTGTCAGTGGCCCCTGGGAGAAGGACTGACCCATGTCCTAAAAGTATACAATATAAAATGAGTCAAACATTATGTCAACTTACTACTGCAGAATGGGTAAAATTTCATATCTCAGTTCAAGTTTCTCATATGTATACAGTATTTTTTATTTGCAAAATTCAACATTTTCTGAAGGAATATTAAAAAACATCATCAAACTGGTGACATCTTTACAAATAATGTTAAAACCACACAAAATAATGATTTTTGTCTTCATATTAATAAACAAATCTTAATTTACATTTGTTCCATTCCGGGATTTCGTCTAAAAGTTAAGGTGTTCTATCAAATGGTTATTGAGGCAAAGTTACCTCCCCTCAACCTCAATGGGGAAGAGTTGGCAATTATAGTTGCCCTAGACCAGTATCTCATGTAAATAACAAAATATTGGTCTCAATTAATGACCAACAGAATAATTTTTCATATGAAGCAGGAAAATATTGTTGTCAAAATGAGCTGGTAGTTTAAGTTAATCTTAAACATAATTATCTAATCTACCACCTTACTCAATAACAAAATGTAAAAAAAAAAAACCCTTATTCAAAATTGCATTGATTGTGGCAAACAGTACCTGACTAGCCTGACTCTGACTCATGTTTTGACTGAGTGGTTGTTGTACTTGAGTGTTGCTGTAACGAGGAGGTTTCTGTCGACCACCACGTCCTCTTGTGTTGAAGCGACCTGGTATGGGTTTGTTACCTACAATTTATATGTCAGATATAAATCACAGTACAACATCAATATATAATGTTCATAGATAACAACAAATTATTTAACTTGTAAATGCTGTAATCAGGGCTTTCAACATTTTCACAAAATTCCAGGGGTATCCCTACATCTCTCCATCAACATAGGAGATTTGCACTTACTCTTTCTATTCTATAAAAGAAGTTTTTAATGTGCAGGAAGCATGGCACTCTTAAAACATGTTACCCACTATTGTGCACAGTCAGGCTCTCTGTATTATAATCTGACATCCCTCAAGAGGGCACTATCCACCACTAGGGACACGCTCAGTACCCTTTGAACTGTCAGCAGTATCCATCTTTTAATTTTTGATTAATAATAAGTAACCGATGGTCAAGTATACTGTAGATGTCAAATTTCAGTGGCAGTCAGCTTCAAATGAAAGTCCTACATAATCTGTTGTGTATAATGAGCTATCTTTCGTCCTGAATTATTTTTTGTACTTGGGGTGTAGATTGAGCATGCTTAATACATAATAATAGATATTCAAGACAATTTTTCAGACAGCGTTGTTAAGGCTACTCATGATTTATTTTAGATATTCTGAAGGGCAAACATTTTATGACACCAGAGTTTTTGAAATTCGTCGGACCTATCGGACCTAGGGGGCAGAAAATCATGAGGTCCGCCAATAACGTCGGTAATGCTGGTCCTCATGTCTGCCAAACATTTTTGAATGATGTGTTTACTTTTTTAACGGAAGTCGGAAACGCAGGTCGGATTGTAAATACTGGAACAAGTTCAGTCAACTCGGAATTCGTAATCGCATTGAATACGTGATATTTTATCTGTTTTTGGTAAATATTATTGGTAACTGTCATGAAAATAAATATATTTGAATATATTGTGATGCATAAGATGATCTTTTCGAGTGAAAAGCCCCCAAAAAATTAATAGAATAAAATAACATGACATCCCTGATTTGTATTGTTCCCTTTACCGAATCTGTTTCTATTTAGAATTTTGTTTACAGTTCCGGCAACATGGCAATGTGTCGATCATAAAAATGTGGTCGTTCCTGAAGCATTACGACGGAGCTCAGCCGGGCAAATGTAAAACGGCAAATCGAACTGGAGATTGAGAGAGTCTAATGACTTTTAGAATATTGTTATTGTAATCTCAATAAAATTTTTAAAAATTATGTTTTAAATCTGGTAAATTTTTCAAAGTTTGAGGGTATCCCTAGCTGGATTTGGCTACTCTTTTTTGGTGCATGGTTTCAACTTTTTGGTTTATTCTGGATGGTGACTGGTCTTCCTATTTTTAGGCCTCTACCAGTACTAATGAAGTTAAATACAGAAAGCGCTCTGCTAGACTAAAATAATAATAACGGTATGACATTGCTTGGCTTTAAAACAATTTTACATAAAAAATGTAGGTCCAGCAGAAAATTCATAGGTGCTGGACCTATGTCCAGCAAAATGAAAACAAATTTCAAAAAGTCTGTGACACTATACAATTTAAACTTTTATTGATTTATAAATTAAGATATAAAGTTTATCGTGGGTTCTTCAGAAATATCAAGGGAAGTGGATATCATTACAGGTGTGTGGGAAAGTTAATGTTTATCTATCATATTGTGTGGGAAAGGTAATGTCTATCTATTATATAGTGTGGGAAAGTTAATTTGTTGAATTTTTTTATTATATCATTCAAATATTTGAATTGGGTTCATTATCATGCATTTTGTCATAGAAAATATGTGTTTGAAGTATATTTACCCATATGCATTGGTGGTTGTCCATTGAATGTCTGAGGCATTGCTGGTGGTATAAACATGTTGACAGGGACTGGTAGATTAACAGCTGGTCCTGCATATGCTCTCTCTGGTCCAATGTAACTCATCTGATCATGTGTACGTACAATAGGTTCTCTATATCCTTGACCTGTGTTAAGTTGTAAATAAAACACAGCATGTTTATCATTAATTATAATGTATGCACATCTCTGTTATAAAACAGCATGTTTATCATCAATTATAATGTATGCACTTCTCTGTTATAAGGTATGTAGAAATCCAAGATCGTTTTGGTTTAAATCAAATATGCAAAATCTCACCATCAGCTAAAATATTTTGTTATGATCTGCAACATGTCAACAGAAGCTTCCCTGTCTTTATGTTCATTCATCTGAATCACTAGCAGCTGTTATTTAATTATATTGTGACAAGACATATCAAGCAAAATACTGTTTGTGAAACATTCATCATATTCTTATATACTCTGTAATTTCTTGTGTATCATTTTTGTCCACAATTTAACAAGGGGCGTTTGTCCAATACTTAACATATTCAAATTTACATGTAAATTTAATAAACTGTGAATTTGAAATCACTCCGGCAAGTTTTGGAATAAATAAATTATAAAGCAGGAATTTCTGTAGAATATTAACAGCATTATTTTAAAAACAAACCTATATAGAGAGGATAACTAATCAATATTTTTTCTTAAACCTTGAAATTTGAACCCTGAATTTAAAAAAAAAAATTAAATTCAAATATGGCCTTAAACATGTAATTGTAACAAACTTACTTCTATCATAAACACTGCCAGGAATCATCACCTCTCTGGCATCAAACATGATGTTACTCATAAACCTTCCTCCCTACAAAATAAACAACAACTTTGTTATGGTCCATTCTAAATTCTAATAGGAACTATTTCATTTACATATGGTAAAATTCAAAATGTAATTTCAATGTCATAAAATGCTTTATTACCATTTTAGAGTATAAATAATTTATGGGTGCCATGCATCACATAAAGTCTAAAATGGTATCCACAAATTGTACACTTACTTTTGCTCCAGAAGAAATTCCTGCTAACAATCTGTCATGACCTCAAAAAATTATTACTTCATTAGATAATTAACTTTCATTTTGTGTTATAAGTCTACACATAAGAGCTTGAGAAAGAAACACCAACAAGGAACCAGGCCATGTTTTATGTTTGACATTCATTAATCAACATACTTGTCCCCCTTATTGTTGATTAAATTTTTTTTTAATCATGTGTAATTCTATTCTTCTAGTTATTGAACTATAAATGACAGAAAACTGAGGATGTCAAAGACAATTAATTATTCTTTATCATGAAATACATACCAGATACCAGAGTACCAAACAAAAACACTATAAATAAATGTTTACAAGGGACTTACTGGGTTAGATGTATTGACTAAGTGACTTACTGGGTTAGAAGTATTGACTAGTTTCCTTGGTTTACTGAACTGTATCATGCTTTCTTTAAGGTTGTTAAGTGGTCCTTCAACCAAACATTTCTGTTCTTTATAATAAGTCAACAGATGGTTCCAAAGTGGTTGCTGTAAATATATAAAATTATAACATTAGAACTATATACATACTGTTCTGTGCAATACTGGACATGATGAACAAACTGATATGATATTAAAATGTTATAAAAAATTCTGATTGATATTGAGTGAGTGAGTGATTGTTGTTTAATGCCAACTCAGCTATTTTGCAGCTATATCATGGTGAGAACAAGTTAATTTTCAATGAAATGGTGATGATGAGGTCCGCTTTGTACTAGACCAACACGCTTAGCTGGATTCTTATAGTGCCTAGCCCACTGAAACAACCGTCCGCAGATAGACATGTCGCCCCACTCGGACACATTACCTAGATTCCGAGCTAACCAGTTTTTGTTCTTTCTCCTTAGTGCTGCATGGTTAGCGGAGAAGCAACAAATACCAATTTTATAGTGTTTGCTTTGACCCGATCGGGACTCAATCCCATGATCTACCACATTCGAGGCGAGTACGCTAGCCATTACACCACCGATGCAGTTTATTGGAAATAATTGTCAATTGCTGAAGAAATAGTTCAGAACAATCTTCAATGACAAATTTGTTAGTGACCAGTCATAATACTTATCATATGCAAATCTAAATCATATCCTATAGATCTTAATCTGGATTAAACTATAAAATGAGTTGTTTTTACAAGGTAAAGTGTGACAGTTAATATGGAGGACAGAAACAGATCACTGCATGTCCATGATAAAAAGTATATAATATTCATTTAGTTGTCAGAATATAACTTTAAGCTTCCTTACCTTTGAAAGTACTTTAGGATTTCCAACTATAATTATTCCATATCTGTAAAAATAAATAAAGTACATCAATTCCATGACAGCTGTTATACTTAAATTGTACACTAGAACTTTGTTGTATTTCAAAGTAAAAATTGAAGTATTATTTTTTTAATTCACAGTATTAGATGTATCCAGAAAATATCAAACCATGCCCACCACATTTAATTAGCAGTGTGAGGGTAGGAGACGTTTCAATTATTATATTTTTACATATACAATAGTCCCCCTATTATAAGATCTCGCCAACAACCACTTGACTTAAATGGACAGAAATGCAAGTATTGGCTCATTTCAGTGTAAAATATGTCTACCTGTTCTTCACATACTCATACTGATGTCCATCAATTGACCATTACAGAATAAAGCGTCGTCCATACTAAATTTTATATCTACATTTTTTTTTTATTATAACAGGTTTGTACATATTGTAATTGAAGACTTCCAAGTTCCATCAGAGTCTACACCTTCTGTTTACACACTTACTCCTCAGGAATGACCACTCATATACAACCAATTTAATGACGACAATAGGGTGTACTAGGATAAATGTAATAATATATTTTGAAGTACAATGTAACATATCTCACTTGAGTCTTTATATAACCATCAAGATATCAATGTACAATTTATGGGACTATTAAGTAAATAATTGAATGAATTATCTAGTTACAATTTGGTGAACATCAATGACGGAGGTCATGCTTCTAGGTAGAATCATCAAGTACATCAGAGATCAGAGAGAATACCTCTAAATAATTGAGGGATCATAGAGAATACCTCTAGATAATTGAGGGATCATAGAGAATACCTCTAGATAATTGAGGGATCATAGAGAATACCTCTAGATAATTAAGGGATCATAGAGAATACCTCTATATAATTGAGGGATTATAGAGAATACCTCTAGATAATTGAGGGATCATAGAGAATACCTCTAGATAATTGAGGGATCATAGAGAATACCTCTAGATAATTGAGGGATCATAGAGAATACCTCTAAATAATTAAGGGATCATAGAGAATACCTCTAGATAATTGAGGGATCATAGAGAATACCTCTAGATAATTGAGGGATCATAGAGAATACCTCTAGATAATTGAGGGATCATAGAGAATACCTCTAAATAATTAAGGGATCATAGAGAATACCTCTAGATAATTGAGGGATCATAGAGAATACCTCTAGATAATTAAGGGATCATAGAGAATACCTCTAGATAATTGAGGGATCATAAAGAATACCTCTAGATAATTGAGGGATCATAGAGAATACCTCTAGATAATTGAGGCAATCACCTTTATATGAAGATAAATAGTATGATATTTAAATAACCTACCTAGCTCTAGTTAGAGCCACATTAAGACGTCTAGGATCATTTAGAAATCCTATTCCTTGATGTTCATTAGATCTGACACATGACAGTATTATATAGTCCTTCTCTCTGCCTTGGAAAGCATCAACACTGGCGACCTCTATTTCCTGTCAACAACAAAATTAACTTTGAACTTTAATTTTTATTATTGAGTTATGATACATCGTATCAATTTCAAATGTCAGTTTTCAGTTATTGTCTTCTCTTATTTTATAATTTTTTTTGAAGTGAAACAAGAATTTTAACACTGAAAAGATTAAAAACAAAAGTATAACAGCATGTATCTGTTGGAAATAAAGCTATTATTACGAATTAGACATGACCTACATGATAATTGACCAAGATCAATACTAATGACATAATATGGATAGTAACTGTGCATCTACAAAATGGAAAGTCAAGGAAAGTGTCTCATGAATATGACAAGATTTTGTTGTGATGAATGATAGAACAACTTTTTGGGTGGTATTCACGAAATATATAGAGCAAAGGTTGACATAATTGATGATTTTAATCTAAATCCTAATTAAAATAGTTAGGTAAAAAAATAACCCAACTATCACGAACTATAGTTTAATGTATTCTAGCAACAATTTGGTCAATACAAAATCTGCTATATTTTCTTGCTTGTATCATTTCCCGACATAAGACTTTCTCTAATTGTGGTCTTTGTACTTTTTTCTTTGGTGATTTGTAGTTTTGATGTCCGATTGATAAACAGAACTTTCCTTTGCTTACTACCACCATCCTCGGTTTTTTAATAACTTAATCAAATTATTAAATGTACAATAGAATTTAGACAATAAGGAATGAAATCCTCCCTGTATAGCTAATAAAAGATATCTTGCTGGTTTGATTTGAAAATATAGATAGCATAAACAATATCTTTTTTCTATATAAATAACTAACCTGGTACAATTTCTTGTTAAGAGAACCACTGTACTGCATATACTGTACAATGTATGCTCTCTGACCCTCATATGGTGTTATAATACCAATCTGTTCTGGTTTGATATTAGAACGTAAGAAACGAGTAGCAATCTTCTCTACATTAGCTGTTTCTGTCCTGTTAAAGAATTATATAATTCAGTAAAATATTTTGGGCTGTAGAATCACAGTGAAAATCTTAATGCATGCATATCTATATGATAAATCATATACAGTGGAACCTGTTTAATCTGATACACCAAGGGACTAGATAAATGTGTTGCATTGTATAGGATGTCGGAATAGTCAGGTTTTATTTTAGTTAACAGAAATACTTTGGGACCATAAATTTTTGTCGGGATGTCACAGGATGTCGGGGGGAGGAAACAAAGTAGGTTTGATTATTTTTTGGTTTCATCTGATTTTGAAGCTTTTATTATAAAATCTGAAATTGGAATTGCTTACAGGTCAGATCATTCATAAGTCGGTATATGTCTACGATATAACAATAAAAAAAGGGGAAAAGGTGTTTGGAAATTTAACAATAGTTTACTTTCAGACTTTGAATATATTAATAAAGTCAAAAAGGTCATACAAGAAGTATTAAATGAGTACAATTTAGATTCATCCGATACTAAAACCGACTTTGAAGATAGTTCCTTTTCCATAAATTATCAAATTTTATGGGAAATGATCAAGCTTAAAATAAGGGGAATGACTATATCACACACTTCATACAAGAAAAGGCAAAGAGATGAAGAGGAAAGGGAGGTAGACAAATCTATTCAAAAGAAAACTGAAGATTATGAGAGATCTCGAGATGAAAAATATAAATTTGAAATATATATCTTGCAAAGCAAACTACAATCTATTAGGGAAATTAAAATCCAGGGTATAGTTACTCGTGCTAAAGCAAAATGGAGAACAGAGGGGGAAAAGTGTTCAAGATATTTTTGTAATTTGGAAAAAAAACCATTATACAGAAAAGATTATTCCAAAATTAATTTCACAAGACGGAACAGAAAAAACAAACATCTCTGATATTCTTAGTGAACAGCAATCCTTTTATAAACATTTATATAGCTCAACAAATCCAGTAATAAATGATGTGCACAAAAATATTTTTTTAAATGATGAGAACCCTTTTATAACCAAAATATAATTGATAATTGAATGTATACATTACATGTTTATTCCTTTTTCAAAAATAAACAAATTACAAAAAAAGAACACATGTGGAGGTGAAAAAAAAGTTGAATAATAATTTTTAGATGCAATATCAGTGATAAAGGGTCAACCCTCCTTTTCCAAATGTCGTTTAGGTATAATAATATTAAAACTAAAGATGTCATCCAGAAATCATCAATTTTGCAGGTTTTCCCCATCTTAAAGGGGCATAACTCTTGCATGGTATCTGCCACCATATGAAAAATCCATCTTGACTTGTATTTCATGATAAATATAAAATATGCCAAAGTAGAAAGTCACATGTTGAGGCAAACTAAAGTTATCGTCCAGTAACCATCAATTTTGCTGATATTCCTATTTTCAAGGGGCATAACTCCCGAACAGCATTAATCAATGTGAAAAACAAACTTGATCTGTATTTTATGGTAAAAACCATTTGTTTCAGATGGACATTTGGAGATATAGAATGACAAAGCGGTGAATATATGCTCCCCTGAAATTTTTCCGGGAGTATTTTAAGTCCAATTTACCTGTTAAGGTAAGAAGTCCCAGAGCTAGATATTTCCTCTTGTCCTGAAGTGGTATAGAAAAACATTGGCTTGTCTGGCTGTGGATAAGGTATGTCCAAATTCTTCTTGGTACGATCAGCTGGAAAAAAAAACCAATGACTATTTGACTTCAACAATAATTTCTATATCTTTGCATATTGATGATGACCACATATGACGATGTCGGAAGAACAGATGGCAGACATCAAGCGATACAAAATGCTCACTCTGCCTTTGGTCAGGTGAGCTGTAAAATTACAGAACAATAATTTACAGTTACAACATAAGGGTTATTTACTTATTGTAGATATGAATTGTCTAAAGAATTGTGAAGGCAAAAATAGTTTAATATGTAGAAACAAAATTCTAACAGCATAATAATATTTATCTCAATGTGAGTTAATATAAGCAAGCTACATAACTAAACTGTAAAACATGGGTTGGATTACAGGTGTTTAGTGCTACTGTCAAGGTGGTCAGTTTAATGGGTGATTATACAAACTAAATAAGATAATAGGCACTGCATGTAACCACAGTATCTTGACGTTTTATCTAACAAAATGATAGAGAAAAATCTGTATATTATATATATAAAGACACAAATAATGAAATAAGTTTTTGGGGAATTTTCCCTCCGAAAGTTGTCAAACTGTAAATTTTTTGTAACCTTCGTTCGCCCGTAAAATAATGCTACGCTGGAATGTTGGAAGGTAAATCCCTTTCATGCATAGTTTATTTGTACCAAACATTGCTTTGTTCCCTACCTATTTGTCTTTTTTCACAGCAGACAGACTTTCGTGTTTTAAAAATTTAGCCATTGTGCCCATAACTTCCAGTTTCGGCAGCAAATAAAGTTGATAAATAAATTATTTGCTTTACGTCTATCAAAAAATAATTGAAGGCAAGTAGCATTCGTAGTTTATTTTTACTTAATGTTTTTTGTATATAATTTTGTAAGATACCAACTGTAACAATACTCTAGCATTTACCGAAAAGGGAGGTAATCATAGTTTTTTTGGCTGCCACTTCAAATTGGTAGATTGAAATGCTGGATCGCCCCTGTATTCTCCATTTAAACGTCAAGTTACTGTATCCAAATTTATAAATAAATAAACACCTAAGTAAATGCATTTTCCCTGTGCCACACTGGCCCGTGAAAACTAAGTTATGGCCATCCTTTGCCAACTTCAACACACGTTGTTGTTCTTGTGTCAGCTCCGTGCATGCTGCCGGAAGTAGTCTTGAACCCGAAAATTTTTTCAGGTCATTTCCGTTTTTGGAATAGTTTTATTGTCAATTTATTTGCTGCCGAAACCGGAAGTTATGTGCACAATGGCTAAATTTTTAAAACACGAAAGTCTTTCTGCTGTGAAAAAAGCCAAATAGGTAGGGAACAAAGCAATGTTTGGTACAAATAACCTATACATGAAAGGGATTTACCTTCCAACATTCCAACGTAGCATTATTTTACAGGCGAATGAAGGTTACAAAAAATTTACACAGTTAGACAACCTTTGGAAGGAAAAACTTGTTTCATTACTTGTGTCTTTATATATATAATATACAGATTTGTTTCACTATTATTTTGCTAGAAAAAGCGTCAAGATACTGTGATGTAACATATCAATTGAATTACATTATTTTTGAGGTGCACATACATAAATTTTGGTTTAAATAAATGTTACATTCAGGATAAGACTAATTTAGTTCTTGCATTTGGCAAATCTTTTGTTAATACCTGGGGACACTCCATTTTGTAAGGATCCTTCATAGAAAATGTTGGATGGAAAGGAACTCAAGGCAGGATGCATTCTGTACTGTACTTGTAGACGAATTGGACGAATTCCCAATACAACAAGGCGTTCAAACAAGGACTGGGACAGACCAGCTCTGGCTGCTTTCTTACACATAACAACTGGTCCTAACTGACAATGATCTCCAACTAGTATCAACTGTAAATAATAATGTATTTATAGCATTTATTAAAGTCATCAGCCTACTTCATTCCAATTAACGGGGAATTGAGTTATGAAAGTGATAGAAAATGTATTATATACATAAAAACTAGTCCTATCTATGATGATGAAGAATATATGGCAATATTAATTTTGACTGGATGGAACTTTAAAGACAGGTAATTACAAGGTTGATTGACAATATGTATAGCGATCATTGTTAAATAATTAAACTTTAATTATTGGCTCAACTGAAACATCTCTAATAAAATACTGTATTGCATCAAATGCACATTCTTCAGTGATGAAAAACCAAACAATGAATAGCAGAATTCCCCCCCCCCCCCCTCCCCCCCCAAAAAAAAATCAAAAACAAAACCCAGCTAGGGCTTGAGGAAGAAGCACCTTAATTTTACAATAATTTCCAAAATTAAATGTCTGTTAGACATACATGTATCATACACTTTAATACATGTACATCAATTTTATTAAATTTATTATTTAGAGGAATTTTAATTATCAGATCAGAAAGAGAAATTTGGGAAGAACTGCATTTTCTTATTAATGATGTAGTTTCAATATTTGAATTGTTATATAGTATACTGTAAGTATACACACATACCTGTCTACATCCCAGAACAACAGGTATCATACATTCAGGTTCTGTAGCCTGTGTACTCTCGTCAATCAACACTGATCTAAACTGCATCTTAGATAGACGAGGATCACCACAGCCCACACAGGTGGCACAAATCACATCAGCATGCTGAAATATAAAACATATCAATGAAGTTATCTAAAACTACATCTTAGATAGATGAGGATCACCACAGCCGACACAAATCACATCAGCATGCTGAAATATAAAACATATCAATGAAGTTATCTAAAACTACATCTTAGACAGACAAGGATCCCCACAGCCATCACAGGTGGCACAAATCACATCAGCATGCTGAAATATAAAATAGATATTATCTGTTTTGTAGTGTTTTATTTATGTCATACTGGTGTCCAATAAAATTACCATATTACTAATGGGTTCTGCCTGAGTTCACCCCCAGATTTTAGTGTGGTTAATGTTGCACAATCATTAGTTTGATGTGTATTGTTTAGTGAACCATCGTTTATCTTTTCATCTTTTAGTCTGTCCTTCTAATTGCCTCTTTGGCATCTTAAGACTTTTTTTTATTAAATGAATATTCTTTCAGATTTTCATTAAAATATGGGTTACTCAATTATTTTAGGTACTAACCTGTAACAACTCCTTCTCACACTGTTTCTTTAGAGCTCTGTATCTCTTCTCATCAGCTGATGACAACTCTCCAGTTTCATCCTTTAGCTGTTGCAGTTTAGCCAGCTCTGGTACACTATCCATGTTTCTGATCTGGTTGTGAAGAGCCAGGAATGACACAGGTGAATCAATGGCCTCCCTGCTTTTAGCACATAGTCTCACAACCTATAAATTAATTAAAACTCAAATAATATTTCAGTAAGGTCATGGAAGTCATTTGTTTTATGGAGTAAAATGGAGTATCCAGAGAAATCAGACATGTCTCAAGCCAATGTCACAGGTTGTACCAAGTGATTTCATCCACATGTAAATCAATTGGAAATCTTTCAAATAATAGTCAAATAAAAAAGGTTAATTACGCAAAAATGTCAATGCCCCTCTCTGATGTCAAATTCCACAGCATATACTATTAATACTTTAAAACTATTAAAACTATTGTTTTACTTTCTAGGTGTCAATATTTATATAATAATGTGGTCTTGTCCAGGTAATATGCCAAAATATTACCCAGGTCTGAGAGACATATTACCCAACCAAAGAGGAGGGTAATATGTCTCTCAGACCTGGGTAATATTTTGGCATATTACTTGGACAAGACCACATTAATATTATTATACTGAGTGTCTAATTGTCCAGGTAATATGTCAAAATATTACAGTACCAAATATCACTACAGAAACTTACACGAAGTATAATAATGTCAAATACCAGCTGTTCTTGAGGGAAAATAAACAACTTACTTTGAGCCCAGTTTTGTGCATCTTTTCTGTCAACTGGTCAACAGCAATGTTAGAAGGAGCACAAACTAGGACTTGACCAGCATTCTGTTTAGCTAAGTGGTAAACAATGGTAGCTGATGTCACAGTCTTTCCTGTTCCTGGTGGACCCTGTAAGGAATAATATTTTGTAATATTTGCACAAATATTTAAACAAATCACACTTTAATTTTAAAATGTTCGATAGTTAGCATGCATTGTTGTAATTAATATACTTTGGTGTGAGTCCAAGACATGTTTCGTCTGCCAATTTTTATAAGCAACTTAAAAATAATTGTATTACATGCATCTAGGAATAGTGGGTACATCTTCCATTGTTCAAACTGTGTCCCAATTCTGATAAAAGATAAGCTAATAAGAAAATATACATGTATTGTAATATGAAACTCCAGAGATCGTGTAATGACTTTTTTTTTTTTTTTTTTTATAGAAAAGAGGTGCAATTCTTATGCAAGTAATTAAAATGTATACATGTACATGTAGTTTTAAATAAAACCATTGTACAAGTATAAAATATTGAAAAAAAAGAAAAAAGGAAAAAAGACAATGCATTCCCTTTACCTGAATCAGACTGAGAGGTCTTTGTAGTACAGTCTTTACAGCATACACTTGAGAGTGATTTAACTCAGCCAGGTTTGGGGCACTAAAACGCTTGGGTAGCTGACATTTAATGACAACATCCTCCACCTCATGTCCTAGTAGTTTGTGGTAGATATAACCCCAAACTGATGTCTCATCTACAGCAAATGTTTTTAAAGCAGCCTGCATTCTGAAAGTTACAAATCATCCAAATAGTATACTTGGTATAATCAATAGATGCATGTTCAATCTTTTTTCATGTTAGTGCTTCTAAAATTACTGATATTTTAATTACATCTAATGAAATCTTGAACTTAAATTGCCTTTAATGACATGTAAAGTACAGAATGTTTTTTTCTTCATTATGCTAAATCTTAATTCAAGATAATAAACCAACAAACTCACCTGTCAAATGATGTAGATTTCCAAACAAAATCGACAACAAAGTTATGTGTACATTCTGTAGGTACACCAGCATTACTCTTTAACTCTATAGCTACTTCATCACTATGGTCTGGTCAGCAGGTAAGGAAATGTATAAAAACAGGATTACGTACAAATAACCTTATTTTCATATTTTTGTACAATACTTCTGAACATACTCCTTTTTTTTTTTTATTACTTTTGTTTATGGCAGAAATTTTGCACAAATGTATGACAGGATCTGACAAGCTCCTGTTCTGGTCTTCGTATTGAATAAATATTTTTATATTTCACTTAAAATTAAAATGTCTGTGTCTGTATAATATAAACCAGAAATAGATGACTAATGACATATTTTTTTCTATAAGGAGGGAATATCACATTATATACCATCTGCAATAAGAATAATGTAGACATTTCTGAGGTCAAATAATAAGATATATTTCATTTCATATTTCATTTCCATCAAGAAGCAGCACACAAGACAGTTTTTATAGTAGTCATTAATTACTAGATGTCACAAGATTTTGATTACAAGGTAATCTAATCTACATGAAGAGCTACTGAAAATACCAATATTAGCTTAAAATCTTTTAGATTAAACAATTTTACAATCAATCCTGCCATAAATATTTTACAATAAGGATACTGTCTGGAATCTTGATCACATGACCAACACCTGACCAGGGTTTATGTAGTTCTCCTTGGTATCTGAGTCTTAACTCATCACCATGCATCAACTTCATCTCTGAAATGTAACATGAAAATATACATCATTATCAAGAAGTACTTCCTACAAAAATTAAAATCAAATGCATACGTGTCCTGTCCATTGTGTGCATATGGTTCAAACTAGTCAAACTTGCCTTACCAATCACCAGTAAGCTTATACTGACGACGGACACAAAGTGTTGACAATAGTTCTGGTTAATTCCATATAAATATAAAATAAACATTACCTATTTCTTTATTGACATGTATTCTATGATATACTGGATGTTTTGTTTATTGTGTTACATGTTAATGCTGAAAGCTGTATTTTTTGTTAAGCAAACCAGTAAAATTTGGATTCTTCATATAGTCAACACTCGTTATCTTGAACACTGATATATTGTTTCCTTGGATAACTTCACATTAAGTAAAAATGTGGTCCCTTTGTAGTAGTTTTTAGGCTAATTTATCATAGATAATTTAAACATTTGGCAATTTCAAAATGAAATTATCAATCTCATTCACTTAAGACATAGCCAGGGTTTTACTGTATGTTTATGTTAAGGTAACTGGTATACTCTTGTAATATTTCTTTATTTTTAAATGGCAATCAATTTTCTAACCATCATTAGCTTTAGGAAGATGGAAGAATGCAATCCTCTTCTTATTGAGGCCAACATCCCATCTAACAACGATGTTATCCTGAGTCTGTGATTCCTTCAACTTTTTATCATAATCAGCCTCTAACTTAACCAGAGGACCAAATATGTTCTGGTACTGGTAGGCATCATCATATCTATAAAGCAAATTCAATATTAGGATTAATTCATGACAGTAAGTTTATTACATATCTGTGTATCACATTTTTTCATATCATATTTTTTTTTTGCATGCTTCGTAGACAAAATTGGTAAATTCAATGTAAACTATGTAGTACTTTTACTGATTGAATGAAAACCCCACAAAAAAATCATGGTAGGTAAAGAATTATCAACTGGCTATACTCAAAGTGCTAAGTTTGAAAATTTTTCTTGACAGTGATTGTATTTAAAGCTAAAATATTATTGTTATAAAAACACAGGAATAATACATGTAAATAAGTATGATTAGGATAATTTACATTCTTTCATTCTTTTCTCTTAATCATATTAGTATAAATATTTGTTTTAACATTGTGGCCATATTCTCCCATTTCTAGTTGTTAAAATGGAACTATCTGCATGATCAATACAACTTTTTCCACCTCTACATTAGTATCTTAAAGTTCTTTTAAATATGACCTGTCAGTCACACTGCACATGCTCAATGTTCCATCTACGAATTGAAAATGGAGGGGCACGACTTTGGAAAAAGGGCACTTCAGCGCATCAAAAACTATGAAAATTGGCAATATAGTTATTTTCAGTTACTTAATATTAAAAATGTCTTTCAGCACTACATTTTCAGCTCTTTGCATCAAATTCAATGCATCTACATGACTCATTGTTTATATATATTTTATTACATAGTGTATGTACAGAAATGCAGTTAAAATCTGAAGATCAATAAAAAGACATGTGCTAAAAAGAATATTAGTGTTATGAATGTTCCAGATACAATTTTAACTAAAATAAAAGTCACACTATGTTAACAAGTCTTCTGGTTTTGTGTTTAAAAAAGGCATGTACACACTCATCAATGATGGAATTAAAAAGGTGTCTGATCACAGTTGTACTTAATGTTCAAAATTTTGGAAAGTGTCTCAGTTTTAATGTTAGCCCTGTGGCTGGTTTTGATTAAGGCAACCTGAGAGAAAATTCTCTCAACTTCTGCAGTGCTCAAAGGCTGTATGACAGCAATGCTGTACAGCTTGGAGACAAGTGGATACACTGAAGAAAGATTCTTGTCTTTGTGATCTACTGACTGAAATAGTTCATTCAAGTGAGTTAAGAATCTGTTGTCAAGAGGACAAAATCTGTATAAATTCCTGCCTCTGAAATTTTCCATAACTTTATTAATTATAAATTATTCTCAAGTGACTGAAGTGTTTTTAGTAGGTCACTAGGTACTTCTACAGAACGTGGATATATTTAAAGGTATGTGCGAGATTTTAATAATTTTTAATAAATGTTTAAATGTTCATGTTGTCCATCTGTCGTAATTTACGCGTTTGTCTGTCAGTCTCGTTCAGCTTGTCTTCCGTGGTTTGTCTGTCAATGAATCGCTATTTTCTATCTCCGTCATACACATTTTTTTTCCTTGTTTTTTGTTTATTTGTATTTTTAGAAATGCCACTTAGATGCGTAAAAATAGTAACAAAATTGGAATGTACAGAATCATAATTTTAAGTTGTTCATTGCCAGAAAAAAAAGATGAACTTGGTGTTTTGGCAATTTTCTTCTTTTCACCTTCAAGTTGAGCCAACCCTCTCTTCTTGGATGGCATGTTTGCATGTCTACACTTACGCTAATCTCGTTGAGATTAGGATTCTGAAGAAATTTTCTGTCTGTTCTTCATCCTTGAACAGACAGAAAATTTCTTCGGAATCCTAATCTCAACGAGATTAAGTTTACGCGTTTGTCATAAGAATGAAAAATCTTAAAATAATGTGAGTTTATTTCATGAAATATTGTTTAACGAGCAAAGTTCAGAAAAACAGAAATTTATGGACCTTAATCCAGAACTTTGGGGTGAAATTTCTACACAGTTGGTTTTTTTCTACAATGACCAAAGGACATATTTCACTGATCAGGATTACCGAAGTCATAAACTGATCACTTGGTCAGGGCAGGAAATTACTAATTAGCTGACAACAGGTGATTGTTAAAAGCATTACACCTGTACACATTTAATTAGAAATTAATTGGACAAGTTTTGAGACAATGTCACGAGTGGACAACACATACACGTTTGGGATTCATGTACGGCATGAAAAGGGCAGAGGGGCGTAAAATTTCGCGGACCGGGCGCAGCACCCCTCTATTTTGGTCTAGCTGCAACACTGCATGCTAAAATACTTTTACAATAAGATATTGTCCACTTCACACAAAATACAAGACCAAATAAATTTTATTTTATTTAGATATAGTATTGCCTTATTTTCATCACTCATCAGCCAAATAAACACAGATTTATCATCTATATGGTTTATGTTTTCTATAATTTTGTTCAATTGAATTTAAAAGTTGTTGACATATTGATGATAAGCAATACCTCAGTAGAACTTGTTGAGGTTCCTCATCAACACCTGGTTTTTCTAAATCCTCTAAAGTAGCATCAGGATTATCTTTCCACAACTCCTCCAACTTATTAATCTGCTGGGCTGTAATCTGACGACTTCTCATTTGTTCCTGGTCTGATGGTACCTTTACCAGCCATGATAGAAACTGACGATCTTGGATCAATGGTTGCCACTGATTAGGATCCCTGTAAAAGATCAATTATAATTTGATGTGTAATTTTTTGTTCTTAGTTCGAAAAAAATGCATTTATTTATAGAGAAGCAGCTTTGAAACCTACAGTGGGCAAAATCATTTTTGCGATAAATTCAAAAACTAAAACTAGAGGCTCAGTGGAAATCAACCAATCAAAAACAAGAATTGCCTGTGACGGCCATGTTTGTTAACGGATCGGGACAAAATGAGCAATCTTTATAGAGAACCTGCCATAGATGCTCCCTACCAAGTTTCGGTTCATTTGGCCACGTGGTTTCAGAGGAGAAGATTTTAAAAAATCGGCCAATCAGAAACAAGAATTGCCTATGGCGGCCATGTTTGTTAATGGATCGAGACAAAATGAGCAATCTTTAGAGAGGACCTTCCATAGATGCTTCCTACCGAGTTTCACTTCATTTGGCTGAGGGGTTTCAGAGGAGAAGATTAAAATGTGAAAAGTTAACGGATGACAGACAACGGATGCCAAGATGAGCTAAAAAAGCAAAGTAAAAAAAAAAGAATTGAACCTGTATTTGATCCTATAACAAAGATAAAATTTCTACTTTTTAGAGCCCATTTCAGTTTGCTTTGCATGCTTAACATTCAACTTTTACCAACTGGTCTATTCAATAGGCCCACATTTTCACTTGTCCTTTAGACCCCTTTTATTTTGGTAACCATAAAAACTCTCTGAAAAAAGCAGGCAGCAAATTTTTGGGGTCTTTAAAAGTCACAAATAAATACAGGATAAAATTAGTCTAATTGACTTCTACTAGTTATGATTATTTTTAATCAAAACAATTAGAAGTTTTATAGAATGTCATTTTATATGGTATATTAATCAACATGGCAAGTTGGCAACACCGCATATCTCTGTCAGATACACCAAACTCCCCAATACATGTGTCTTATACATGGTCCCCCAAATTCTTACCAGTTCATATCCTTCAGATTGGAGAGTGTAGCACAGGGTTGTCTACACAACAGTACAACCACAGAGTCAGCCTTGGCTGGTATAAATCCTAACAGAAACACGTTCCTACATCCACAGTTGTAACATTCCAATACTGTCTCTCCTAGTGGACCATCTTTATGCAATGTCACTTCCTTTGCCTTAGCTCTCACGAGATGGTTAATTATGTGGCTGTAATAAGAGTTTTAATAAGATGTACATACAATTCTTTAACAAAGATTGGTTGACCCTAAATTTTGATTGAGGTGAAATTTTTCTGAAGTCTCATTTTAATCTCAGTGATTTTCAACATAATTAACTTTTTCTCTCTCTAAATTTGAAGTGTCAAATTGGGGTGTCTCCAAGTGACTTTTCAGTCACAAATATACAAATCCTGTGCAATAATGCTTATTTGTCGAAGTTATAAATTAAATATAAATTTCCGATATGATGGACAACATTTAAAAGGTCTCATCAACATTTGACAAACTTAACAAACAGAGTTACCCATCTTACTTAAACCCTTCTTCCCCATTTTTACCTGAATTTCCGATGACTCATTTTTTTTCCATTCATGTTGACACCTGAGGATGGAGTTTAAGTTTGATAAACATTTAGCTCCATGATTGGTCTCATCCTAAGACTTGTTAATGTTGCATTACTTAATAGTTACCTTCCAGATGTATTACCACGGCCATTACAGAACCATTTCTTTGTACTGTTACAAAATACGACACAACTTGGGTCATGAATTCCACAATATCTAAAATTAGTCAACAATAATACTGTCATTATTTTAATACATGGCATAGTTCATCAATATTTCAACTTTACCATGACAACCAGGTTAAGTTAGAAGGGGGGGAATATGGAATAACCAGAGATAACGACTAAGTGTCAGAACTTATTTTTTTTTCCCCCTTTAATATACATGTATAATACCTTGCCTTCATCTGAAAATGAACGTGTACCTCATTGGCAACAGGATAGTAGTCTGTATATAAATTTAATCAACTTAGACCACCTAGCAGTCAGAAATGTTAATACAGTCAACCCTACCCATGTGGTCACCTCTATTAAACAAACACCTGTGTTAAAAGGCCACCTTTTTCTTGTCCTGTCATAGATAATTTTGTATGCATTGAACCTCTTTTAAGAGGTCACCTGTCTTATAAGACCACTTTTGCTTTGTCCCAAAGGTGACCTCTTAATACAGGTCCGACTATATTAATAAAAATTAAAACAAAATTAATTAATTAAAGTAGGTTTTCTCCTTGCTTAGATATTAATATATTCATCTAACATTTTCAGTTCATTAAAAGAAAAGGATTTAAAATGGAATGAAATATTAACTTACGCGCATGCATGTTTTGGCAAATCTTTCATACAAAACTGCTCCTCTTCATCTTCCTCAAAGTTAAGCTCTCCAACCCCCTGCGCCACTGTACTGACTTTACCATCCACATCATTGGGCACATCTAATCCATTTACTTGCTAAAAATAAAAAGTCAGGTTATACAATATTCATAGTTTAGACAACTTACTTGATATTTAACCATTTACATTTTTGAATGTTATGATGCAAGTTACTGTTGCAACTGATCTTTTTACCACTGTGGCTGTAAATTCCAAAAGGGTTGGAGTTTACATGTAACTAAAATAATTTGCATCATCCCCACCAATATGTCAGGACTTGACATTAGTGGTAATCCGATAGCCATGGACAAGCATAAGCTTGTCTAGGACTAGTAAACGTTGTTTGTTACTTGTTCGATGGGATAAGTGAAAAAATATATAACAAGGGCAACGCAAAGCATGGCGTATCCACTCGCCTAAAAATTTGACTCTGTGACCTTGACCTTTGACCTTGAAAATCAATAGTGTTCCAGATTCTCTTAAGGACTAAGTATGTACCAAGTTTGGTCAAAATCCATTGAAGGATGTTGATTCTAGAGTGTTCACAAGGATGTTACGGAAGGACGGACGGTAGCGTTACTATATCCCTTCGCAACTTTGTTGGCAAGGGGATAATAAAAATGTTAAAACATATAGTCTCATTTAGATTTGATGTCCATGGCATGTGAAACCAATAGGGTTAGGATCTGATTAATGGTTTAACCAGCCACATTTTGTGCATGTCCTGAACCAGGACCTGGATATCCATTGGTATATGTGACTATGTCGTGGTCTTCATTTTGTTAAATAATTGTCTGCTTTGTTGATATTGGTTGAATTGTTGATAATAAGATTATAATCTTTTCATAATGATGAAGGATTGTTTGAGCACAGAATATAATTCTCA
This sequence comes from Bathymodiolus septemdierum, assembly GCA_963383655.1. Lineage (NCBI taxonomy): Eukaryota > Metazoa > Mollusca > Bivalvia > Mytilida > Modiolidae > Bathymodiolus > Bathymodiolus septemdierum. The sequence continues at coordinate 90,245,999 of OY726520.1, forward strand.
TAATTATTGAAAAATTACTACCCAGGTGACCTGAAGTTATTAAATAGCCACTAATCATGTCTGGTGGCTACCTTGAGGAATGCTTTTTTGGAATATGCAAACTTATAATTTTGTTGTTTAGCTTAAAACTTGTCAAGTGTATTCTTAAAAATTGGTCCAAATATTCCTGTGTGCTCATGCTTGATGTTCCATTTTGCGATAATTGGAATTCAGTGAAAATTAGTTCTCGACCAGTATATTCTATGGGCGTTTTTATTGCAAAGAAACCAGTTTGAGTTTGGTTTTCCGGTCTAGAAACTGGTTTGAAACTAGTTCATTGGTTTGTCTTTTGTAATAAATAAATGGTTTTATACATTATACATGCCGGAAAATAATGTTCAGTATGTCGAGCGCTATTCCGTAACTAAAGAAGAAATAAAAATGGCTGACTTCAATATTTTAATGCAATATATTATATGAACGAGTATACAGTTTTTTTTTCAAAATAATATTACAATCAGTTACATTTTTTAGACTTTTTAAAGTTTCATGCTTGCATCAGACAAATTTGCAAGACAGCAATCATTAAATCATTCATGTAGACTTGCAGTCAAAAAGGGCTCATTAAATCAGTTGAACATAAATTTTTCCCACTGGTACAGCATGGATGGTCATTAAATTGCTCTAAGCAATCAAACTGTCAAACCGCAAAAACCACACCCGGAGCAGAGCTGTCGAAATCTCTTTCCTGTCTGTCAGACAATAGGTCTGGCAGATGTGGACAATGTGTCAGACCTATCAAACATTTGCCGGACGTACATTTTTTTACGACTTCAATTGAATTACACATATACTGGCTAAATCCATAAAATGGTTTGTTTACAGCTTCAAGTGATACCTTGGAATACTCAAAGTTAGTGCAACACATTTTTGTGTGACATGTGGAAATATACATACAATACAATAGACTTGTGTATGAAATAAACAAAGATACCAAGTTTGCATAATGCTAGCTATGCACATGTTTCAAGGTGTTACCTCTTATAAGTAGCATTGCCATTAGATCTGGACCGAATCAATTGGATGACTGACAACCTAGGCCTAAATTAAAATTAAGTTTGTTTCCCCTTTCACCGACCGACCCTTAAAAAAGCCGCAGTAAAAAAAAATTATTGGCAATTTTTTTTTTTTTTTTTTTATATAAATAAAATCGTAATTTCCGGAAAATCGATGCGCGTCCGTCCGGAATCGGTTACACATTTAGTAGTCAAACTCTTCAATGTGAAGTCAAAATTTGATTACATAGACAAAAATCGGAGATTGAAGATTGCAAACAACGACAAGTTTGAGAAGCGAAATTAAGTAATGATGCCGGTCATCTTCAAGCGTTTTGTCGGTCCCAAGTCACTGAAAAATTGCTCCGGACATCGGGTCTGACGCGAAGAAGTTTAAATCGGACCTAGTCAATATTTTGTCCGACAGGTCCGATGATTTTTGACGGCTCTGCAGAGGTGGTTTGACGAGTTTAACGCCGATAAATAAAAAAAACGGTTCGGGTTTAAAACTGGTTGAACCAGTTTGGACAATAAATAAAAAGTTTGAAAAACAGAGTTAAAACCTAAACTGGTTTCTCTGCAATAAAAACGCCCTCAATTTATTTAGTTTTATACTGCTGTGAAGCACATCTTGACTACTTCTAATAATAAAACCCTAAATGCTCGCTTACTCGCAAGGGTTATAACGGGATGCCATTACACGTAATGGAACAGCCGCCGAGATTTTTTGCACTCGCTTACAGAGTTTCTGATGCCTGCATTTATCAATAATAAGACAACCTTTCCTTTTGTCCATTATTATAACAAGTTTTTATCACCTACCAGTATTTTAGAATGTAATTCCCACAAAATAAAAATCCATGTTTACTTTCTCTCTGAACATTTTGAATTTCGTCGTTTCCGGCCTCACTATTTGGCGATTTGAGGCGTGAATGTTTAGATCAGCCGTTTACTACGTGTAGTAAGAAATACCATATTTAGAAAAGCTCGGCCTTCCGTAGTTTCCGGTAATGGCAAACGATCGATAAATTTGAACAAGGTTGTTGCTACCTTTGAAAAGCATATATTTCTCAGCCAAACCGATTTAACAAGGACTGGGATCATCAGTAATAGTTATAATGAAATGTTTGAAGCGTAAATAGTGAGTTTTTATGTTTCAACTGCAACTTTTTTTTTGCTCCATTGTGACGAATGGGACCGTGTTGTAGCTCTGCCGAGACACAAGTTTGTCACAGGAGCTACATTATTGGAGCTAATCTTGACCAGTTACACCACACACCTTAGCAGATGTGCAGCTGATGAAAATGGGAATGCGGATGTGTAAGTGGTAAAGACATATACAGGGGTTTCAAAGTTTTTTATAATAGGAGGTACTTCTTAAATTTTAGGAGGTACCTAACAAATTAGGCTGAGGGCCATAAGGTATCCAGGGGGCAGAAGCTCCTGAAATCTAGCATTTTGTGGACCAAAAAATGTACTTCAGAGACTGCAAAACATTAAGTGTTTTTGAAAGAAAAATCCCATTAACTTTAGAGTTCAGATTTCACCAAGAGTGAAGACCATGCATAATGCCTGGATTCCCCCAAATTTCTTTATTGAATATTTCAGTTTACAGACTTTAGCCTAGATTATTCATAGATAGTCTGCCATATCTTATAAAAAAAAAAAAAAAGGACCATAAAGAGCTACGGTTCAGCAGCTAGGCTTGACCAAGCCATTGTTATCAAAGCTTAAATCTCTCAAAATTCATTTGTTGGCTTTGTCCTTTTCTTTTTCACAATACCTTGGCTTGTGTTTTTTTTTACTTTATTACCAGTAATTAAACTCATCAAAGACCATTGGCAGGATCAAGACATATAAGTGTCATAATTAATGAAACCTAGAACGTATATAGAATACGTCCTTGATGAAACATATAAATTTAATTTGCAATCATCAATCTTTAATAAAATTTATAATTTTTTAATAGATGAATACAAATATAATTAAACAAAAACAATATATATTGTTACTTTCACGACTCATGTGCAAAAAAATGTTCGAACAAAAACGATTCGCGGGAAGACATTTATTAACATTTGAATCACAAAAGTTAAATTATTTTGGAAAAAAAGGGGGGCCGGCGTTTTGACATTACAAAGTAATTCGTATTTGAGCCATGTCCGGTCCTTTTTCAAGATTTCTAGTAATTTTCTATCCCTTATCTCTTCGTACCCCCTTTTAAAAATGTTTTTCAGCACACTTTCATTTCTGTGAACAACCGTGGTAGGGCCCCGTCAAAATATGTAAATAAATTAGCCATAGGTTTTTATTTTTTTATACCGGAAGTTAAATAATACGGACGAAGTTAAGCAACAAGACAGTACGCCCCAGAATGATTAACTCGAATAATACTGCGCCCTCTATCGGCACTATTGCTGGATGAGGGCTTGATAAAAACGCGTCAGCTGCTCTCTGAAAGAGAGAGCCAATCAGCGATGATTATTTGCAGAGTATGCGTAAGGCGGTTCTTTCAATTTCCGGTAATGTTTACAAACAACAAGAAATGGAAATCGACAAGTTGATTAACGATGTTTAATTCATTATTTAGTTTTCCTACATTTCTTCTCTTTTCACCTTTTAGATTAGTAAGGTCAAACACGTGGGTACAATGAAAACATTTGACACCTGAACGCTCTATTGACCTATGTTTACAAACATTTTCTAAGCTCCTCCTTCTTTTAGTGCCAAAAGTCACCACGTGCAGTTTATACCCAGAATGCATTGCTAATTTTAAGCTTTCGATTGACGCGTTTTATCAAGAAAGTCGTTCAGGCGTTAATATAGCAAAGCGTAATATAACGACTGGATTATTCGGGTTACAGAATGATTCGACCTTGGGTTTTAAATGGATAAAAAAAATCGCACAAAATATTGTGTAGTCATATATTCATAATACATAATGATCATACTTATATTACTGGAGATTACACTAAATTGTATTTGAACATAATTTGTAATCGGTCATTTTTTTATTTTGAAATGATGTCAGCTTTGTTCCGGTCCGAGTTTTACACAAGGATGAAAAGATATTTGGGCGAAAACATATCTATTTACCGCATGCGCAAACTGCTATTTACGATTCTAAGGTAAAGTTATTTTTAAAACAGGGAATATCCCATCAACTTGGTCGTGACACAGTTGTTCGATTTGAATGCGAGAATTCAGCAATTGACGTGATCATTAATTTTTAATGAAAAATATTCCACAAGCCAATCGACCATCGTACTTGTGGTTTTGACCACCGCTAATTTTGGGGGGGTTCAGTAATTTCTGCCGGTACTATACACGATCTCAGGCGGGTAAAAGTACCGGGTACCGGCCCACTTTGAAACCCCTGCATATACCGGTTATTAGCAATTTATAAACAATTCATAGAAATAGGTGACGGACCATATTTGTGGTCAATAAATAGAAGGAAAAAAAAGGGGGGGGGGGGGGGAGGGGGATGTTTCAGGTAAATGACACTTTAGCATTAATGTATGAAACATAATCAAACATTTTTTTCATACAATTGCATTAATGTATTTATCTTAAGAACACATTTTTTATCTTCTATTTGCTTCATCAAATCGAAAGTGATTCGCTGATCAAGTCGACACGTGTTAACAAGTCCAATTTATTTCAGATTTTTTCTGTTTGTTTAACACATATGTAGAGTTACCTGGCTTTGATTTGAATCAAGCTGTGATGCTTGAGTCTGTGATTGTGTTTGAGACGGGAGTGTGAAGTCTGTAAAATCAAATTCTGTTCCTTGTGTGTCGGCCCCAATGAGATCCTCCTCCGTTTCGAGGAATGTCAAAGTTTGGGAATTCGGGGCGTAAGCGTCGACACTCATTCTGTCATTTTCTTCTCAAATGTTCCAACTAGTTCTCAACTATATCTCTGTGGCAAATTGCCACTCAAATCATGTCAAATAACAGTAAATTGAAATTTGTATGTATTTCCTTCTAACTCATGCCATTTGTGTCCAAGGCCGTTGACGTCATTTAAATAACAGAAAATGATGACGATACAGTATGGATAAAAGACAGATTGCAAACGAACACGGGACTGGGGAGTTTGTCCATAATTGTAACCGTGGTCTTTTATTTAATACGATTTTCGATATTTACAATTATTAGGTGTTCATGTTACTAAATCATGGAATTAACCTACGGCAAATTTTAAATACGGAAGCTAAAATATAAATGCAGCGGTATGGAGATGATCCGTTGACCAGTTATAGTCCACTTTAGTAACTTTACAATACGTATATACCACAGGTACTCGTTTCATATATATATTTGTTTACTATCTACGTCTATATGGATAGACGTAGATAGTAAACAAATATATATATATATATGAAACGAGTGCCTGTGGTATGTACTCCCCTGGGAAAATTTATTGTTCCTTTGGTTTTCTCTAATATTTCTTTACTATTTTTTCTCTCAAGTTTTTTTCAAATTTTATTGGCTTTTGAAATTGGATTTACTATCATTAAGGGACCGGTCATTATTTATCTCCAAGGGGGGGGGGGGGGGGGGGGGGGGCGGCAAATGTAAATTTGGAATGAGCAAACATAACTGACCCCTCTCCTTTTTTTTTAAATGGAACTAAAGGTCCTCAGTTCTGTGTTCATGAAGGCAACCACAACCACATCTAATGAAAAGGACACCCTTATGTCACAGTCTTCAACAAGCCAGGAGCCCACTATTTAAAGAAGTTGCATTAAGAATTTTTATCATAAATACAATGTACCATAACAATAGTTTTTTTAATATATTGAAATATTATTTTAATCATCAGTTTCACAATTAATCTCAACTTGAATAACAGAAATTTGCAAATTAAAAAATACTTTATAATACAACAAAACAATTGAGAAAGTATTCATAGTGCACAAATTATCAAAAGATAATGTATTTTAAAGCCAAATTTCCCTTTATGGGTTTATTTCAGAGATGATTCCAACACCAAAGTTTTTTTTCCAAAACAGTTCAATGAATATTATTGCACACAACCAAAAAAAGGACAAAAATAAAAAAAAAAAATGCAGAAAGAAGTTAAGAGGCCAAATCAAATTTCAATTAAATTTAACACAACACAAATAGAAAGAAGCACGCTTTAGTACTTGCATTATGTGAAGTTAAACATCATTTTATAGTTATATGGCTCTATTGCAGTCTTTTAAAGTGTTAACATGTAAATTGAGAAAGGAAATAAAATATTAAGAACAAAATGAATAGCAATATAACAAATATCATAACATTTAACAATCATAATTTATGCAAATTTAATCGTGTGGCCTGTCTTCCACTTCTGGGTTGTCAAATGAACAATACCATCATTTGATTCATAACCACCAATCTCATCATCATTGTCATCAGATTCATCACCACATATTTCAGCCAATACAATATTCTCATCCTCACTCCCCTCTTCAGCCTCAAAATCACTCTCCTCTTTCTCATCTTCATCACTATACACTTCCCTTTCTTCACTATCCTCTACCCCTTCCTCACTATACTCTGCCTCGTCCTCGCTCACCATCATCTGATCTGCTACACCACTTTTGTCTGGCTTTTCTGAATTGTGCAGGACGTGTTTTGATACTAAAACTCCTCATTAAATACTCCGATGATTGCTTTTATTTAATTTTGAAACAGGGGTTTGTTTCTTGCTAAAATGCATCAGTGGCTATGATACTTTATTTTAAGCATACAATACAAAACTGTTCTAATTTGTTTTATTTATATTTTTGTTGGGCAGCACATGTTGTTATTTTGTGATGCATTTAATTTTAACAAGTTTCATAATGTAGTCAGAACTATTTAATTTATGTAAATGCGTATTATACATATGAATTTATTACTGCCTAGTCAGTTGTTGTATTCCTCTGGATTGAAATTTGAATGTTATTAAAGTGTTTCAGATTTGTTTTTAGCAATTAAATAGTTACCTTTAAAACCATGTTTTGTTTTCATGTTTGAGATGTTGAAAGGAAGCCTATCTTGGTGTGTCCTTTGAAAAGAATATATTATCAAAAACATTTTTTGTCAAGAATATCTAAGACATATCAGTGTTCTCCCAAAGATTTTCAAATAGTACCATGGAAATTAAGGTAGCACTGGTTTTCTGAAAATTAAAGCACAATTGCCCTAATACATTCTATTATAAAATTACACAAAATAGCACCATGGTACCATGGTGCTATATGGGCCTTGAGAGAACACTGCATATCCTATGTTCATGCATTGATCTGTCTCTCTCTGGGTTGATTCTGGAACTGTAATGTAGTGAATCAGAAAGCCTGGTCCCTTTGTACTCTATACATATATATTTATTTATATATAGCGACAGTTTGATATTTGGCAAAATGTATGACAAAGGAGACATTTTTTTCGGCTGAATATATTTATTTCCATTTTACATGCCAATAGATTTTATCTATAGTGTATGCCTAAAAAAAATCATGACCCCCCCCCCCCCCCCCCCCTTGCTTGATTAACCAGAAAAGCAGTTACCCCCCCCCCCCCCCCTGCTTGATTAACCAGAAAAGCAGTTACCCCCCCTCTATCAATTTCCAATTTTTTCATGACCCCCCCCCCCTACCTTTTTGCCCCCCCCCCCCCTGGAGATAAATAATGACCGGTCCCTAAAATACATATTTTTATAATAAATAGATAGATAGATAAATAGATTTATTTCGATTAAATATCAACATTACAGTGTATATACATATACAATACATACAATAAAAGTCTCATCACAATTACCTTCCATGTTAAAATCATAAATTTTTAAAATCTATAAAGGTTGATATCTAATCAAGGATAACCCATAAAGCCATCATGGCTTATTTTCCAAATAATGAATTCGTAACCAATGCAATTGAGTGAGTGAGTGAGTGAGTGTTGCTTAACGCCAATTCAGTAATTTCATGACGAGAACAAGTTAATTTTCGATAAGATGATGATATATTGCTTTGACAACTATTTTACCTATTTTGTTCCAGTATTGTTATAAATACTGTTATATTATACTTTACATTTTTATGCTATTTCCCCAGTCATTCATAAAAGTTTGATTCTTTTGAGAAAGTAGACTTCAACATAAATTTACATGGTGACTACAAGTCTTATGATGAAAATTTCGAATTTTTTTGAAATTTTTGAAATTTTTGACAATTTTAAAATTTTGAACTTTAATTTTTTTTTTTTTTAAATTTCAGAATTTTGAAATTTTTTGAAAATTTTAAAATTTGATGACATTTTATGAAAACTGAAATTTTTGAAATTTTTTTAAAATTTCAGTGTTCCGAATAAATATAAAACTTATCCAATCCGGTCGCGGAAATAAAAATCCGCGAAAACGATTCACATTGCCGGTTCATAGTCTTAAAAACTATGGATCGCTCAATAGTCAAACAACTGGAAAAGGAGAAAAATAGCAATTTGAATGTAGAAAATTTTGTAGCGATGTTCATATACTGAGGTACAATAAAACGTTATATGGACCGGGACTGGACTGCCTCGTTTTCGATTCGGTTCCGGAACGGTACCTGCATTATCATTTTAGATAAAAAGTATAATATAGCAAATAGTTCATGTCACTTCGGGTCATATGGCAGTATATGGACCGGTTCGTCACCAAAAAATATTATATGGATCTCAGAAGCTTCAGCCCATATAATATTTTTTTGGTGACGGACCGGTCCATATACTGCCATATGACCCTCAGTGCCATGAACTACTTGCTATATAGTGACAGCCGGAACCTTTGAGCCGTAATGAAAGCGGGAGGTTTGGTGCTTTAAAATCTGATTCAACCCACCATTTCTTTAGAAATGCCTGTACCAAGTCAGGGTCATTACGGTTTTCATAGTTTTCCAGTTGTTGACTGATTTTGTCTGTTTATATACTTATGAGTTTTGACTTTCCCTTTGTAAGATTGTTCGGAGTTCGGTAATTTTGTTATTACCCTTATTTTGTACTAGACCAACACACTGAGTTGGATTTTTATAGCGCTAGATCGGCACTGAAACAACAGTCCGCGGGTAGACACATTTATTCTGATTCCGAGCAAACCAGTTTTTGTTCTTTTTCCTTAATGCTGCGTGCGGCTTAGCGGAGAAGCAGCAAATGACAATTTTATAGTCATTGGTTTGACCCGACAGGGGCTCGAACCCACGATCTACCACATTCGAGGCGAGCACGCTAACCAATACGCCACCGATGTGGTCAACCTTTGATGATTCAGGTAATACTCAATGAATTCCAGTGGTCGAAGAGGTGATATCCGGCGATCCGGAAGGGTTGTCAGGTCCAGTTTTTCTTATCTGCACCACACATTAGTGTTAGGACAGGTGTAAACAGGCACTCATCAGTGGTCAAAATCGGTGTGAGATCGAAAAGAAAATAGAATAGCTGTGACCCACTTTAAATGTTCTTTTTTTTTATGTAATAGAAACATTTGAATAAATGTTAAGCCTGAATTGAAGTTCATATACTGTCTGCAAACCGTTTTTTTTTTAACTTCAAGGTAAATCAAAGTATAAATTTGTATTTGAAACAAACATATATATTCTAAATTTTCTTTCAATTAAATTTAATCAAACTGCATGTATTAGAAATCTTAGTTCGCGATAAGTGATATTATGAAGCTTAATGAAAAGGATATTTGGTACCTTTTTTTTTGCCATTGTGTTGTCTGTTCTTCTTCGATATATGGATTCTGATTGCCCTTGGTTTCTTCAAACTCTTCTTATTTTCGATTAAACATTGCTTCCATTACCCAGAGCAGCAACACAGCTGCACATACCTTATTGGTCAATATTAATTGACAAGTCATTTTATTGTTCAATAAATCATTTTATTGTTTAGTCCTTGATATGTACTGATTGTGCTGTCATATGCTGTTTTATATATGTTAAACAATCATGACTGTTAAATGTAAATGCCCCCTTGGGGACCTGATTTGGAAAAATAAAATCATTCTATTCTATTCTATATAATTGAAAAATTACAAAACCTTGAAACATGAAACCTTTTCATTTAAGTGTACTGTGTGGTAATACATTATACACAATCGTATACTTTAAATCTCTTCCGGACAATCGGCAAACCTCGGGCGAGTCCGCTTCTCTTCCTCAATACGATGAAGGTACGGAATCAGCCGAAGTTGCGACGAGTGCTCTTCCGGAGTGACATCACATTACGTAGTTTGCCTCAAATCATCGAATCTTAAATAATACCATGACGTTGGCCGTTTGTTCCTGTGTAGTGTGTAACATCACATGATGGTCAACCATATCAAATCTACATTGTCATCTTGTGTGTAGTGTGTAACATCACATGATGATCAACTATATCAAATCTACATGGTCACATGATGATCAACCATATCAAATCTACATGGTCACATGATGATCAACCATATCAAATCTACATGGTCACATGATGATCAACCATATCAAATCTACATGGTCATCTTGTTTAATGCCACTTGTGATAAAGTCTGTTTATTAAAATCTAATTTCATATGTCCAAATGTGTGGTAGTTATTTCAACATTGAGACATCAATATTATGTTTCTTTTTCCAATGTACAAACAAGTGACAAATCTTCATTTCTCCACACTTGTTTGTGGAATTCTTGTTACAAATATGCCACAACTTATTCTATAAATAGTTACAACTAAATATTATATATAGAAAATATATATTAAATTGTTACCAACAAAAGCGAGCACTTATGTAGTTTTTGTGATTATTTTATCATATTTTTGAGATATGAAGAGAAGCCAATCATAATCCTCGGAGTTCTACATAGACTTTTGTGCAAATTAATTATTTCATATCTATCTGTAAGTAAGTCAGTAAGTAAGTAAGTAAATTTTATTTAGAGTCGGTATAAATTTCTATATATACATAGACAACAAATCTGTAGAAGTTAAATATGGTAATTACATTCGCATCTAGACATTGTTAACACTATATCAGATCTGTTTTAATTTTCATCCAATTATATTTTACAGGTTTATTCTAAATTATAAAAATAAAATTCAAAATGTTCATTCAAGTTGGTCCATTGAAATAGATGTAAAATCCGGAGAATTTCGGTTGTTTTACATCTTTCAATTTTGAAATGCCAGGATGTGGGATAAGAGAATACATGCATTTCATTTGGTTTTTTTTTCTCTCTCTTAGTTTTCCATTTCTTTCTTTCGGCTTTAAAATTGCATAGCATTTTTCAATATTGAAACCCTGCATGAAATCCCCTATTTAAACGAAAAGGGGGAAGCAGAAAGGGGGATAATCGTATATTGTTTTACAGAATAATACTTCCTTTATTCGTATTTATGTACAAGCAGAATCGATGACGTGAACAACATTCACGTGAAACACATTGCAAAGTTAGTAGTAAATTGAAATTGGGCAAACATGTTTATATCCTTATCTAAAAAAATAAACAAGAAATAACCCAGCAAGGATAAACATTCATTACAGTACATAATTCATATCAATAAGACGAAATTACGATATTAACCTTACCTTACCTATCCTGTATATGCCACCTAATCAGATGAACCACTGCCACTGGCGTTGCTGCCGCTGTTAGTCGTCAGTGTGTAGCTCCTCTTTATCAATCCACACAGTGAAATACTATACAAGTTGAATTACTTCGAATAAACACACAATTCTTACATTAAAACGGTATACTATTAAAAATTAAAGTCAGTATTGGTCAAATGCTGTACATGACCAACCAACCACTATAAGACCACAACGGCACAAGACTTCACAGTCCTGAATAAAAATATATATCTGCAGTTCCAAGTTCATACACAATGTATATACACTGTATATTAGTTCATCAGCATCACAAATAAGTCAATAAATTCCAATGCACGTTGTCATTACAGTAAAAGTGAAGCTCATTTCTGATGCAAGTTGAAACACAGACCAGCAGCTATCTTTTCAGTTCTGTGTTGTTGGTTCAATGACAAAATATGGAACCTTGAGCAGTCTATAATCAAATGAAGTAAGTTGCCACTATTATCAAAAAGTTCTTGCAGCAGTTTTGGACGTATAATGTCTATAAGGTAACATCTCAGCTTGTTGATAAATGGAGTTCTGATTTCCTCTAATGCTTTACACTTAACAAGAAAGTGAAGACGGTCTTCAGATTCACTTTTACATAGTTGGAAAGTTAGACTAGCAGAATGTTTACTGAATTTTGATCGATCCTTTTGCAATGTGTAAGTTCCACTGGCTAACAGGATCTGTTAACAGCATAGGGTTCTGCACCACCATTATAACAATAATAAAACGTTCAGCATATAAAACTTGGAAGATATTGTCATTATATAAATGATCTTTATTTGAAGCTACTTAATAATATTGAATTCTACAGCCAATTGGGCGAGGTAGTTGTTCAAGGTGATTTTAATGCTTATACAGGCAGCACCCCAGATTTTGTTTGTCTGATAATTCCCCATACCCAAATTCAGATGACCCAAACTATTTTATAGATTCTTGTATTCCGAGGAATAACTGATCGAAAACACCCTAATAAAAGTGGTAAATTATTAACTGATTTATGTAAAGAGACTGGTCTCAGAATTTTGAATGGAAGAACATTAGGTGATCTTCATGGCAAATACACATGTATTACATACAATGGTTGTAGTGTTGTAGATTACACACTGGTATCATCAAGCCTTTTACAAGGTATAGGAAGTTTTATGGTAAACAATTTGGGATAATGTCATTACTCCAACACTCAATACTCTGACACTTATTACTCCGGAGGTGTACCCTTATATATCGACCTGATTCAATATGGAGATGATGTGATGATATTCGAAATTTTGTTAGGTTTCTCCTGAACTCAGAATTACTTAAGTAATTCTGAGTTCAGGAGAAACATCAAAGAAAAATAGTTTTCTCTTCCATAAACAGTTTTAAATTTTACATAAGTTCTCAATTTACCATCAGAACATTTGTTCCTATCTAGGGCCCATTGATGCCTATGTGCTTCTAGAAGTATTTTCTTGACTGTTTGTTTTGAAACTTTTTGATTAGTTGACAGTTGTTTAAGCTTAGGAATGTTATTCAAAATTTGTTGTAAAGCACCATACCAAAAGGATATCCAGTTTTCATATAATTTTCTGGACTGTAAGCATCCTTCAACAAGGGAAAAGTGTCAAGTTTCTAATAAAAAGTTCCCATATTTCAGAGCAATATAGTAAAACATGTTAAATGGTATGGTCAAAAAGATATGTCCTAAGCGATGTCGCTAAGTAAACATTGATGCACAGGAACACTGAAAACATAGTTCATCTAAATTTTCGACTATCTTTTATTTTCGTCAATGAAATAAATATAATAATCAATTGCAGTCGTGAATATTGAATATATGATCACTCGTGCCGAAGCGCATTCAGATTAAACTTGTGAGCGTAGCAAGTTCCGCACACTCGTTTAATCTGATGCGTTTTGCAGCACTCGTGATCATATTTTCAATATCCACTCTGTGCAATTATCCTATAGTTGTTTGGAGTTGCGATTAGATAAGATATGATGATACAGTCAGGGATGCATGGTCGGAGTATTAATGAGTGTCAGAGTAATGACTGTCGCAGTTATGAGTGTCGGAGTAATGACTGTTGGAGTAATGAGACGACCCCAACAATTTAACACCTATTTCGGACCATTGCCCAATAAGTTGTTCATTACTCGCATGTTTTGATGATAAAACCAACAAAAATAAAGAAAAATTAGAACCTCTTGCAGGAAAATTTATCTGGAATGAGGAGGCTATTACCAGATACAAAAACAACATGCAGTGTTGAAGTAAAGCAGAAATGCAAAATTTTATAAATCATGATTATAAAGACTGTTCCACTGCAGTCGAAAAGTTAACTTCTGTGTTACAGGACACAGCTTTGGCATCAGCTAAATTTGTTAAGAGTCTTGTACCTAAAAGACTTAATAGGTCCAAAAAGAAACCATGGTTTTCCAAATCTTGTCATGACCTCAAAAATACTGTCAAAAAGTATTGTTTTCTCCTAAATAAATACCCTGATAATGGATCCTATAGGAAAGCATTCTATTCCTTCCGCTCCAAATATAGAAGAAAGAAAATATAAACAACAGTTATGTGATGATATTTATTCCAATATAAAAAATGATCCAAGAACATTTTGGAATGTAATTAATAAAATTGGTAATATGTCAGAAAAAATTGATGAAGATATACAAAATAAAGATGACTTTATAAGGTACTTTGAAAATATTAATAACCATTCTGATAAAATTCCAAATAGCAATTTTCATAATTCCATTATTTCTCATATGAATCAAATGTTGGAGAAACTAATGGATAAACAAGCTGATGACACATTTAATTAACCCTTCCAACCCAATGAATTCTTTAAGGCTGTTAAAACACTTAAAAATGGAAAATCAGCTGCAGGAGACTTAATATGAAATGATCAAGTATGGCTTTCCAGTTTTAATTGAACCAATTTTAAAATTTGTTAATCTTGTCTTTGAAAAAGGAGAATTCCCCAAATTATGGAATGAAAGTTATATCGCCCTCCTACATGTACATAAAAAGGGGGAACAAATCTGACCCTGCAAACTACAGAGGGATCTCACTAATGTCCAAACTTGGAAAGTTATTTACTAAAGTTTTATTATGCAAGAATTTTGAAATTTCTCAACTTAAATAAAATTATTTATGAAAACCAAATAGGCTTTAAAGAAGAAACCAGGACTACTGATCACATCTTTACTCTAAAATCCATTATTGAAAACTATAAATCTCAAAAAAAAATAGTTTTTGCAGCATTCATTGATCTAAGAAAAGCATTTGACACTGTCTGGCATAAAGGGCTTTTTTATGTGTTATTGAAACATAATTTCCCACATAAAATTTTCATAATGATACATTCTATGTATCAGGACACCCATTGTAAAATCAAGTTCAAAACTGGTATCAGTAGAGACTTTGTTTCTACATGTGGAGTAAAACAAGGGGATGTTTTGAGCCCCATATTATTTAATCTATATATTAACAGCATAGTAGATGACCTTGAAAAGGCAAAAACTGACCCAGTTATAGTTGGTGATGGACAGGTCAACCCTCTTCTATATGCAGATGACATCATACTGTTGTCAAGTACACATGAAGGACTACAAAATTCTTTAAATGTATTAAGTAATTTTTGCTCTTCTTGGAAACTGGATGTAAACCAAGAGAAATCAAAGGCCATTGTATTTAATTCAAATGGTAAAACATACATAAATAGTTTTAACTTAAAAGAAAAACACCTGGAAACAGTGCAATCATACTGTTTTCTAGGAGTGACAATCAAATATACAGGTAATCTTAACATTTTCAGTAAATTACTAATGGAAAAGGGTAGAAAAGCTTGGTTTAAAATAAAAAAAGAATTGGTTTAAATAACCCCTGTAATCTCCTTGAAAAACTTTTTGATACTTAAGTACCGATAGTCCCCATAATTTTGTATGGTTGCGAAATTTTGGGGGGGGTTGACCACTGTTTTAAAGATAGTGAACCATTTGAACACCTACATATTAAGTTTATTAAAGAAATATTAGGTGTCCATTGCAAGGCATCTAATGCTGCTTGTCTAGCAGAATTAAACAGATACCCTTTAAGAGGTAGGGTACAATTAGCAACAATTAAATTTTTAGAGCATATCTTAAATGCAAATAACTCACTTGTTAGCAAAGTATATAGTACTGCAAAAAACAGTAAATGGTTAAATACTGTAAAGGATTGAGTAAATAAATTAGGATTTGAACACCTGAATTTCCATACTAATAATATTACATTTTACTTGACAAATATAAAGCAACGAATCCATGACCATGTAATTCAAAACCTTGATTGCTCAATTAGAGAATATTCGAAACTAGAATTTGTTCAAAATGTGTTTAAAATTAATGAAAGACCTGCATACACTGATATATGTAAATTTAAAGAGGATAGGTGTACTCTATGCAAATTTAGAATTAGTGCCCACTCTCTTGAAATTGAGAAGGGCAGGTACTATAGTATTCCACGTGAAAATCGTGTTTCCTCATCATGCAAAGCTGGTAAGGTAGAAGATGAATTACATCTGTTCCTTGACCGCCCATCTTATGCACATTTAAGGCAAGACTTTTTTGAAAAAATAAAAAGTATCTTAGGTGAAGTAAATCAAAAAGTTTTCAATAAACGTCAAATGATACTGAACAGCAATTCACCAAAACTTCTCAATATCATTGTCAATTTTATGAATAAATGCATGTCCAAGAGAAATTCAGCCTAGTCAACGTTTAGATAACAAATAAAATGAATACATTTTCACTCTATATATATATTTATATATGTACGTATGTAAGCTAATGCCACTGTCGCTTCCACATTTATTGATATTATATATATTTTACATGTATATCTTTCTTTATGTGTCATAACCATCTATTGTAAATGTGTTAGTACCAATAAATATTGTCTATTGTCTATTATTATACATTGTATTGGGAATGGTCCGAATATTTTTGTTTATCAATAATTGATGCCCATTTTTGTCGTTTGCTTAGAATTTTTTCTTGAATAATACTCCAAAAATAGTCAAAGATAATAATTACATTCATAATGGAAATTGGTGTATAACAATATATACAACATGTATATGGGCTTGAATACAACAACAGGAAAATGCCCAATGTAGTGGCTTTCTACACTCGCTACAGTAGTAGTACGTCAGTAGTCCCATCTAAAATTAGATGTTTGTTGTATCTTTTTTTATATGTAATGCACAAACATCTAAGAAAATCCCGTTTGGGATCATGTTGTGTAACCTTTTAATCGTCTTTGACCATGCAAGATAAATAAATATATTGACCAATCTGAGAATAGCCCTTAAAATGCTTAATGGCATTGTACACAGTTTTAATGCCTAAGGATTTTGTAGGCTTGTTGCTGATTGATTGGTTGAAGATATTAGCCTTGACATGACCCCATATGAGATGTCGCTAAATGTTAGTGTATCACCCAAGTAAAAAAAGCTTCATCAAATATCTCATTTTAATTGGATTGCATAGTAATATTCTGAGAAACTATGTTATATAGATCATATTAGATGCTTCTGAACATTTATTCCTCTTCAATGTTCTTTAATTACATGGCTGTTGAATGGCAAAGTACCTGTGAAAATTACCAGTCTGATAATTCCTGTTATGTATAAAGGATGATCATGAGTGATGAAAGAAATGGAATACCTGTTTGATTAATTGTTATATAAACATTAGAGCCAATTAAGCCCAAAAGATCATTATTTTTGTTTGTAACCAACTAATGTAATGCCAGTAGGTAAAATGGTTCTATGTTTTGCCAGGTAATGGTAAATCTGACATTGTATTTAACACCTAGGGTAAAAGGTTCATGTACGTCTACCAGCACTTTGAAGTCTAGAATAGAGTTATTCTGGAATCAATATCCATCAAATATCTATTTACTAGTACATTGTACTATAAATTAATTTTAGAGTCACATGTCATTAAATACGTGTTTTGATTGGTTTAAAAAGTTGAGGTTATTTTCGTATGTACTGAATCTGAAAATGGACGTCGTTCCCAAGGCATTGCGTGCTGTTGTCATCAGGCGATTTTGTTTAAATGAGGCACATTTGGGGTTATTTAAATTGATTTCCGATTATTTGCCTTATTTTGAAAAAATGAATACATTTTTCAATATCATAACAAAAACAGTTTGAATTAATTTATAAGGATTGATCGAAATTATTTGTTCGGTTCATTTGAAATAACCTCAATCAGGTTGTAGTTTTGTACACACCTGTGTGTACAACCTGATTGAGGTTATTTCTTCATGAACCGAACAAAAATTGCGATCAATCCTCAAATATATATTTTCAGATTGTATGGCATATAGCTTACTAGTTCCATCACAGTCATCTGTTAAACAGTCATTATTTACACGTCTTTTTCAATGGATTGCTGTACTACAAAGTGACTGGTTTTGTGAGACAGATAAATATATAGAGGGAAAGATGTATCATCAGGGATTTAATCCTCAGTATAATAATGAAGGCTTTTTTTTCCTCCCACAACAATTTCAAGCAATGCCTCGTTTCAATATGAACAATCCTATGATGTTTGCCAACCAGAATTATAGCCCTCGTCCACATTATCAAGGTAGGCGTCACCAAGGACAAAGACAATGGCAGCAGTATGATAATTTTTACAATGTGCGTGACAGAATACAACAGGATATATTCGGTCAACTAAATGTTGATGCCGACCAAGATACAAGCTACACATCATTCTCAAATAAGTAAGTCATAAGACTAAGCATACATGTGGCTTTAATACTAAAACAAATCCTTTTATTATGTTGTAGTGAACATGGCATCTCTTTTAATGGTTCACATCTACAATTATGTTACATACCAGGTACCATTATATATTCCTTCAATACAGTGAAGCATGTCTAAACTGAACCTCCTTAGAGCCAGTTTTGTGTCTGGAATAGGCTGGCATTCGGTGTTTACAGGTTAAATTAGCAAAGATTTCCTACATTGCAACTATTCAAGGTTTGGTTTAAACAGATTTCATTGTAGTAACAACTGGAAGGGATTCGAACTCACAACTTTACTGATGATAGGTACTGATTGCATAGGTAGTTGTAAATCCAACAAAAACCATGCGATCACGACCACGGCAGCCTCACTATATCAACAAAATGAGTATATCTCACTATCAGGAACTGTCTCCTATTTGGGTTAGAGGTTTATTTAGAGATTATTGTGATAATCTACCACATTATCATGTAACAGAGATATTGATATCCAAGAACACTAGATGACATATGTAAACCAATCAGAACCATGTATTTGTTTGTTGTTAATCACGCCACCAGTCAATTAAACATCTGGTAATTATATATATAATGTCAAGGCCATTTAAAGAGGAGCAGATGGTCTCTAGTCAATATGTGTTTTACACTACTTGTTTTTTTTATGTAAATTTCTGCTACTTGTAGGAGAAAGTCAGACGATGATGAATCATCAGGTCCAAGTAAAAGATTAAAGCCACAAGATTATGTACTTAAAATTCCCCCAACTCCAAAATCATCATCAAATTCACAGGTAAGGATATGGAGTTTATTAGAAAGGGTGAAATTAATTTACCATGATACATAAAATGCATTACATTGCATTGAGATGTATTTTAAACAGAAATAATTTGTTAATCTCCAATATCTGAAATAATTGGTTAAATTCCAATATCTGGCAAAAATTTGTGCCTTGGAATGAACTACTCCTCATAAACTTGTTCACCATAAACCGTTGCGAGTTGTTTTTAATATACAAGAACATGACCCACACATAATTTTGAAAGAATTTGGACATTGCATATTAAAAATCTGAACACTTGACTTAGTAATAAGATCAATTTATACAACAAAACATGAATACTCCCTTGTCATCAGTTCTACAGACTTTATAATGGTCCAACTTCTTAAATATTCTAAAGAGTAAATATATTCCTCTAATGTTGTTGGGGTTAAGATTATGGCTTTTAACGCCACTTTCAACAATATTGTGGCGGTCAGTTTTATTGGTGGAGGAAACTTGAGTACAAAATGTAGCAGGATAAAACCACCGAACTGTCACTAGTCACTGAATTCTTTATCACTTAAAAGTGTAACGAGTACACCTCACCATGATTTGATTTGATTTTTGGTGTTTAACCCCACTTTCAGCAATATTTCAGCTATATCATGGCAACCAGTTTTAGTGGTGGAAGAAGCCAAAAACCCAGAGAGAACCACCAACCATGGGCAAGCAACTGGTAAACTTTATCACTTGTGGCTGCGAGTCGAGTGCACCCTTTTTTGTAATTTACAAAGCCGGGCGCGAACCCACGCCGTATTGGTGTTAGGCTTGTATGAGTTATAAGGTAATCTAACCACCTCTCCATGGGCAGGATTTGAACTAATAGGCACTGATTGCATATATAGTTGTCAACTACCATACAATCATGACACAGTTGTCAACTACCATACAATATTGATACAGTTGTCAACTACCATACAATCATGACACAGTTGTCAACTACCATACAATCATGACACAGTTGTCAACTACCATACAATCATGACACAGTTGTCAATTACCATGCAATCATGACACAGTTGTCAACAACCATACAATCATGACACAGTTGTCAACAACCATACAATCATGACACAGTTGTCAACTACCATACAATCATAACACAGTTGTCAACTACCATACAATCGTGACACAGTTGTCAACAACCATACAATCATGACACAGTTGTCAACAACCATACAATCATGACACAGTTGTCAACAACCATACAATCATGACACAGTTGTCAACTACCATACAATCATGACACAGTTGTCAACTACCATACAATCATGACACAGTTGTCAATTACCATGCAATCATGACACAGTTGTCAACAACCATACAATCATGACACAGTTGTCAACAACCATACAATCATGACACAGTTGTCAACTACCATACAATCATGACACAGTTGTCAACTACCATACAATCATGACACAGTTGTCAACTACCATACAATCATGACACAGTTGTCAACAACCATACAATCATGACACAGTTGTCAACAACCATACAGTCATGACACAGTTGTCAACTACCATACAGTCATGACACAGTTGTCAACTACCATACAATCATGACACAGTTGTCAACTACCATACAATCATGACACAGTTGTCAACTACCATACAATCATGACACAGTTGTCAACTACCATACAATCATGACACAGTTGTCAACTACCATACAATCATGACACAGTTGTCAACTACCATACAATCATGACACAGTTGTCAACTACCATACAATCATGACACAGTTGTCAACTACCATACAATCATGACACAGTTGTCAACTACCATACAATCATGACACAGTTGTCAACAACCATACAATCATGACACAGTTGTCAACTACCATACAATCATGACACAGTTGTCAACTACCATACAATCATGACACAGTTGTCAACTACCATACAATCATGACACAGTTGTCAACAACCATACAATCATGACACAGTTGTCAACTACCATACAATCATGACACAGTTGTCAACTACCATACAATCATGACACAGTTGTCAACTACCATACAATCATGACACAGTTGTCAACTACCATACAATCATGACACAGTTGTCAACAACCATACAATCATGACACAGTTGTCAACTACCATACAATCATGACACAGTTGTCAACTACCATACAATCATGACACAGTTGTCAACTACCATACAATCATGACAGTTGTCAATTACCATGCAATCATGACACAGTTGTCAACAACCATACAATCATGACACAGTTGTCAACAACCATGCAATCATGACACAGTTGTCAACAACCATACAATCATGACACAGTTGTCAACTACCATACAATCATGACACAGTTGTCAACTACCATACAATCATGACACAGTTGTCAATTACCATGCAATCATGACACAGTTGTCAACAACCATACAATCATGACACAGTTGTCAACTACCATACAATCATGACACAGTTGTCAACAACCATACAATCATGACACAGTTGTTAACTACCATACAATCATGACACAGTTGTCAACTACCATACAATCATGACACAGTTGTCAACAACCATACAATCATGACACAGTTGTCAACTACCATACAATCATGACACAGTTGTCAACTACCATGCAATCATGACACAGTTGTCAATTACCATGCAATCATGACACAGTTGTCAACAACCATACAATCATGACACAGTTGTCAACTACCATACAATCATGACACAGTTGTCAACTACCATACAATCATGACACAGTTGTCAACTACCATACAATCATGACACAGTTGTCAACTACCATACAATCATGACACAGTTGTCAACTACCATACAATCATGACACAGTTGTCAACTACCATGCAATCATGACACAGTTGTCAATTACCATGCAATCATGACACAGTTGTCAACAACCATACAATCATGACACAGTTGTCAACAACCATACAATCATGACACAGTTGTCAACTACCATACAATCATGACACAGTTGTCAACTACCATACAATCATGACACATTGTCAACTACCATACAATCATGACACAGTTGTCAACTACCATACAATCATGACACAGTTGTCAACTACCATACAATCATGACACAGTTGTCAACTACCATACAATCATGACACAGTTGTCAACTACCATACAATCATGAACACAACAACCCCTCTTATATTTGTACATGAAACAATGTGGATGTAAACACACATGTATGAAAACCCACTCAAAGCTCTGTTAAAATTCTAAAGGTGATCAGTTTTATTACTGTTCTTTATCTTAAATTAAAAATTCAGGGTGTTCTCTAGTACTCCTTTGAATAATTGCCCCCCCCCCCCCCCCCCCCCGTATTTGAATTGATTAACACGACATATGGAAATCAACATGAGATTATACTTGCTTAGTAGACAAAATATAACAATATTTCTATTATTTTCAAATTAGGCCAGTTGAACTAATTGAAGTATATCTGCAAAAAATATTTAGTCAAACTAAAATCTTAAACAATGGTGTTTTTACTCCCAATTTGTAATTGAGCTATATTTGTATTATCAGATTACACAAGCTATGATAGAGTACTTTATTGAAAACCACCAAACAGAAGAAATGTATCTGAAGAAAGTCAAATTACGGGATGCATTATACAGTATTTTGAATGGAGTTCTTCCACGTAAGTGTTAAGCAAAAGTTGTGTATAGTTCTATTCATTGCTAATGAATTTCGTCCACTGAAACTCGATCAATGAACTGCCAGGGGCTCTTCATATATTTTTTTCATTTCAATTAAATTTATTCTTACCAGTCTAGTTATAACAAAGTTGATTATAACTTACTTTTATTGTACAAAGTAAATTTTGGAAACTAGATTTTGATATATATGTTATATTAAATTAGTGTAGATCTATACAAATATTATAACATCAAGGCAGATTTGGTAGTTTTAGCTGGTCCTGACAAATTATTCAAATATGAAATTAGACTTGTAAAATATTTCATTCTGTTATACCCGATTTGCGATAACTAGAGTTATCGTTCTTGAATCGAGTTATCTTTTCCTGACAGAGGGTATGTACACTTCCGGTTACATAACTTAGGCACGTCACATAACTTTTAAAAAATTGAAAAAACTATGTATTCTTATTAAAAAAACATCTGATTTATTGGAATTATTTTATTTAGCTTTTTATATCACCCGATATCAGTGGTTTCTATGAGATCTGTATTTTTATTTCATATCCTGAATGACCGTATTCAAAGATGTAGCATTTTCTCGAAAATCGGCTTTGCTGTTAAAATTACGGACGTTAATAGCGATGTATGCAAAATTCATTCTGATTTTCGCAGTGGAATCATTTGTTTTATTTTCTTTTACAGGGGATTATCTTAATCTTGAAATGTTCAAGATATTTTATCTGCTCTGAGTCTATTAAAAAGATGTCTATTTTTACATGATATTTAGTTTTGTTTTCTTTTTTTCAAGAGATCAATGCAGATTCCCATAAAAATTCCCACAGGCTCCATTCAAGAAATTGAATATTTTACCTTTAGTTATATACATGGTTCATGACTATTCATTCTTTGGTTCAACTGCGGATTTTGTAATAAAAAAGGAACATTTAGGGTTTTTACCGGATTTTGCCATCTCCAAACGTCGGAGACGTTGGGTAGAAATATGACCGTAGAGTTAGACAGCCGGCATCTGCTCCTTCTAAAAGCTGGATGGGGAAAATGAAGATTTGACTCTGATCTTAGGGGGAAAAAATTGAAATTTTTACAGATACAAGAGCTTTCAATGCTGGTGTAAAGGAGAAAAACACGAAAACAAACAAAATTACAATTGTTAAAAATCAAAAACTTGCAACACAAAACTTCCTTTTTAACATGCATATAAATTTTCCCTTTGGTAACATATAAAGACTTTCCCTTTATGGAATATGATTTTATGAAATATAGGCATCGTCTGCTTTATTATAGAGTTGCACCAATTTACATTTTATACCACAAAAAAGAAAACAAAACTTACAAATTTGATCATTGTACCATAACCGTGATCCCTGCAGATTTACACTGAGAGTGCGAATCCTATCGGAGCAGTTTTGGCTTGTTTTTTTTTGTATTTTGTTTTTGTTTTTTTTTTGTTTTCTTTTTGTTTTTTTTATTTTTTTAGTAACATAATGTGTTTCGTTATTAATTTCGGTTAAAGTGAAAAAAACTGGAGGCTATATTTATATTAAGTTTTTTTAGTTTTTTTTGTTACATATTATAAGAATTGTGAGTGTACAGTAGATTTGTATTGATTTTTCGAAAGCCGCACAACGAATATTTCCTTACATATGAAATCATAACACGAATATACATGCAAGCTGTTAATTTCATATTTTTCTTGATCAGTATTAACTATTCTGTTGATTTTTTTTGTGTTTTTTTTTCTAACATCACGTAAACTGTCATAATCACTAAAAATAAAGCAATTTAGCACATGTCGTTTTAATCGGAAGCAAACGGTAGTTATTTTCTTAAATCTGCAGTTGAGAAATCAAATCGTCTGCTATGTATACTAATTTGCCTTTTACCCCATCACTACTCTAAGTAATAAATTTACTTGACTAAATGCGGGAGCACAGTAGTCATGATCGTATTGGCGCTGCCTTGTGATGGAATGGATTGTTCTAGAAGGTGGTTCGAATCCCATCAGTCCCTTTGTTTGTTTGTCTACATTGTTAAGCTTAGCTTCAGAACAGCATTTTTGGCTGTAAGATTATGAGACTGTAAATGCATTTATTGCAAAATAACCTATTTATCATCAGTACTTAGATGGCATCCTAAATCATGGGTAGCGGTCGAGAAGTGCATGTGTCTAAAAATACATCTTTAATATGACAGATAAGTTTCAATGGACAGAGGTGCGATCTCTAAATACACCATTGTTTTTTAAACGATAGACCGATTGCTTGTTCTTGCTATATTAAAAACAGAAAAAAGCCGCGTTCGTGATCGTTTTATTTCCTATTCAAAATATTCCAGACGAGGGACATTATTCATTCAGAAAAAAGTGGGATCTGCTCTGATGGAAACCGAAAATTGGGATTTGCTTGTTGACTGTACAAGTCGAGATGGTCGGCAAATGTTAGATGCAGGTGTTCACCTATCTGATAAGCGCACGGTGCTAATGAAGACGCACAGACCGTTTCAAACACAGTACAAAATATTCTACCGAATTCGCTTCTGCTTTTACAAATGGTGAAGAAACAACAGATTCTATTATTTCTAAAATGCTTTCAAATTTATTTTGCCTTGTCTTCGACCGCGCAGTATTTCCGTTTTGCAGAAAAATCTGGTGACAATCATTCAAAACATTTCAGAAAGTTAATTATGTAACGTGTTCAGTGGTAGGAAAATACAGATTTGGAGTTATTTGTACAAAAATGTTACAAATCCAGAGAAAAATATGTTAAATAAGTAAATAACTTTTTTTTTATAGTAATTTAAAAAAAGGGAATGTCATGTATATAATTTTCTTTATAAAAGTTAAAGCCTCTAAATCTAATGAATTGTCTATAGCAGCTCATTTTTTCATTGTCATCTGACCGGCTTTTTAAAAGATACATCTCTACATCTTTGTCGGAGCGCAAGCTCATTCTTGTTACCACTGATTTTTTCATTACATTTCCATAGAAACTACAAGTTCAGTCTTTTTTTAAAGTTAGGAAGTCTTTAAGTGTTGCCTTGGAATCTACGTCAATTAATTTCATATTTTTTCGCACTTATTATTTATTCAATCAATTTATTAAAAACCGCCAGGAAAACTTTTGCAACCGGAAATGCTATAACCCACTGCCAAGGACGATAATTCAAATTACGAACGATAACTCCATTTTCCGCAAAGAGGGAATAATGCAAACATTTTGGTGGGTCGTTTGGGGCTTGGAAACAAGATGTTTGTCATGTGGTATTCAGGGCATTTTTGAGTACAGAATTAAAAGGCATATGAACTCATCCTTAACACATTTTTGTTTGTTTTACAGACTTATAATGTAGTGTTTGTTCCAAGTAACCACATATACATTGACATTGTCAATTCTAAGAATGATATTATTACACAGTAAATAAATTTATTATATTGACATATATATTTACAGACAGTGGTTTATATATTGTTGGATCATCAATGAGTGGATGTGGCACCATGAAATCTGATATGGACATTTGTCTTATGATAACAGACCAACCAGTATGTATCATGTTCAAATTTATTCTAATGCAGTAATATTTTTTCTAGCAACATATATATTATCATATGTAATGAAACTGTAGCAGTAATTTTCTTACCATAAAATAATAACATAATTCTACTATTCAAATATGGCCATCAGATCTATAAAAAACATGGACTTATTTTTGAATATGCAATGAAAAACGAAAGTTACTAAGTTGATTTGAGATGGATGTAATACCTGTACCAAATTATGCAAAATCTTACACAGACCTTTTTTCAATTAAAAAAAGGAATTAAAGTGTTACTTAATATATTTTATACAATAATGGTATTGGTAGTTGAATTTTGTTTTTATTAGTAAAGGCTTTGTAACAAGTTAATAATTCACAAATCTTTAAAGGAAGCTGCACTACCTTTACATAAATAACAGACACTTGTCATTTAATTGTTTTGTGATTGGTTTAGGAAAATGTTTGATATTTTGTGATTGACCTTGGAAAATGTTTGATGTTTTGATTGGTTGAGGAAACTGTTTGATGTTTTGTAGATAGAACAAATGAAAGAAGCTACAGAATTATTATATCTTATACAGAGGGCTTTCACTAAATGTTGTAAGTATTAATTTTTCTGCATACTCATCTGCAGAAATTTATTCCAAAAAATTGTTTGAACTACATACCAATATTCTGTGGTTCATTTGTAATTTATTATTTTTGTGACAGCATCATCTGGAATCTAGCTTATGACTTCACTTAAGTGATGTTATAGTTGTCTTATTTCATATGATATGTATACATTCAAGTAAATTAATTTTTAATCTTGGCATACTGAGTTGGAGGTTTTGATTTTCGTGGTCACAAAACAAAACAAAAAATCAGATAGAGGCATATGGTATGAAATATTGACTTTGTACAATATAATTGTGTAGAGGTTCTTTGAAGTATAAGTATTACTTCTATATTAACATTTCCAGTGGTCATTATGTGATAAAGTTTGTCAGTGACTTGCGGCAGGTCCTTAGTTTTCTCCTGGGACTACGGTTTCCTCCACAAATAAAACTGACCGCCACGATATAACTGAAATATAGTTGAAAGTGGTGTTAAACACCATAAACCTAACCATTTTCAGTGCTGTATTTGTATTTTGTTGTATCAGAGTTACAAATGACAAAGTTATGTAGTTTGATTGGTTAACATGAAACCTTAATGAATCATTGAAATTTTAATACAAAGTCCAGATTTTTAAAGAGATGGTGTCTGCAATTTTGGGTATTATGACCAAGATAATAGAAAAAGCTAGGAATATTTGTTTATAACTCTTGATCTAGGACCCTTTAGAGCCTTATTTACTCAACCATCGGTCATGCTGGTACCTTATGTTGCTACTTGTTTTATTATATCTTGACAAAACTTCTTTTTTGTTCTCTTTTCTTGTGGGATCTGCTAAATTTCTTCGACATCTCATAGCATCCATCTTCATTTCTAAATCAATAACAACTGTATGTCTGCACAGTGGAAAGTCATTGAAGCGTCTCGCGAATCAAATGAATATGAGTTAGATATTGTTGTGATGTCAGAACGATTTTCAGGTGATCTTTTCGCTAAATAATCTTGAAAAGGTTGATTTGATGCTCTAAAAATTGTCTATTTGCTAATTTGGTGTATATTTATGTTTATAATATATTCCCAGCTAAAATATTTAGGTAGAGAAATTTAACCCAAATCTCAGACACTCTGTGTTTAAGATAGGTCTTATGTTATATGATTGGAAGTTCTTAGGTTTTGTAAATTTATTAAAATGTTTTACATGAAGAAAAAATCATATCTCATCATTTACACAGTTGTACATATGATCTATTTCAGCATTTTTAGCAAAAACTATGGTTATTAGAGCCAAAGTTCCCATTCTAAGATTCACAGATGCAATAAGGTATGATATACTAACCTTATAGATAAAAAGATATGTTATCACTTAGTTAATGTGATCAGCAGCATCATCAATAGGGTTTTGGTGTTTAATGTCACTTCCAACAATATTTCAGTTATATCGCAGTGCATCTTCAATAAAACAATCATTTCATTCATTTTGTGGTATAGGTTATGTTCATTGTTGAATAACTGTGAAATGGGGAATAGCAGTTCCTTTCCTTTTTTTTTTCTGAATGTAATGTTGGATAGTCTCAGTACAGGCACAGAAATGTGACAGGGTTAAAGTGTTTAATGGGATCTCAATTGTCCTCTTGATAAATTAGATCTCCAACATATATGACA
Source organism: Bathymodiolus septemdierum (assembly GCA_963383655.1). Classification (NCBI taxonomy): domain Eukaryota; kingdom Metazoa; phylum Mollusca; class Bivalvia; order Mytilida; family Modiolidae; genus Bathymodiolus; species Bathymodiolus septemdierum. The sequence continues at coordinate 90,274,729 of OY726520.1, forward strand.
AACAAATACCTGAACAGATTCACAACCACTCAAAAAAGACACTCAATATTACTAAAATGAACAACAATATAAACATGGACTGTCCCATAACAGGGTCAGTGAAAGGTTGTAGTTCATTGATTATTAACTAAGAAGATTAAATCTGTTGGTTTAAAAGCATTATTAGGACAAAAAAATCATAACTGATACTTCCAACATATTAATATCAATTAGTCATAAACCTCTTTTGAGTATGTTGCTGTAATGAAACTTTTTTAAAAGTCGTGGTAAGGTAATGCAGCCTTGTGGATAAGTCCAATGAAAAAGGAGAATTGTCGGAAGACCACAAATAATAGCTGTGGTAACTGATGCAGGTTTCACTATAGGATTAAAAGCTTCTTTTCAGGAGTTAATGCATGTGTAAATGTTGCTGATGCACTCACAAACTTTACATAAACTTTGAAAAGAAGCATTTAATCCTTATTATTCTTCTATGTGAATCTTTTCCCTACTTTTGTCATTTTTCATTGAGACCCTCACTATTACAACGTAACTATTACATTCCAGAGTTGTGTATTGTGGAGTAATATATATCTTTAGTTTCCTGTCAGCGGCCGCCATATTGTTTACATTGGCTACACAAAAAAGTAGTTCCGGCACGCAAAAGTTCATCGAGTTATGAACGGATAAAAAACAAACAGTTGATAGTGCTCTTGTCCAATCAAAAGGCACGAAAACAATATAGATTAATTGTATAAGAATTATAGTATTATGTTGTGGGTTATAACTGTATGTTTTGTGTTGTTTATTTCAGTAAAGTTGAATGTGATTTGAATGTAAATAACAGTGTTGGTATTAGAAATACACATCTCATCAAATATTACTGTATGTGTAAGTATTTTAACCCTTAAAATAGATGTTGAAGTAACTATAGTAATCCTTTTTATTTGATATTAGTTGCTGTAAAATGTACATGACAATGTCAGTTAATTACATGTATATATTGAATTCAGGAATTTAGTGTTGAATTATTTACAATTATATTCCTGATAATATTCCCTGCCTATTTATTACAATCTGATTTGACCTTGCTAGATATGATTTAACCTTGCTAGATCTGATGATTTCCAAGATTAAAGGTGTTAAAGTGGACTAAAAGGGACAAATGTTTAAAATTAAAAAAAGACCAGACAAATGTCAAAACTACAGCTGGTCCAGCAAATTACTGTGTTCAATATTCCCTTGCTGACATGCTGTGGTCTTATCATTCTACATTTTGCACAGCCTTTTTTATTTGTTCATATAGTTTTTTCTTTTATAATATTATTTAGCCTGTATTAAGCATGTAGTATTTTATCCTTCATTTATTTTCAGTGGACTGGCGAGTGCGTCCATTAATGTTATACATTAAAATGTGGTCACGTTTCCATGACATTAATGATGCCAGGAAGATGACAATATCCAGTTATTCACTGTGTCTCATGGTCATCCATTACTTACAATGTAAGTATGAGGAAATTTAAATATGATATGGACATACCTCAATATTTTAACTTACTTAAGTTGTTTTCTTACTTTGGTTGTCAGTGTTCTATTATTAGATAGTTGCTTAATTGACTTTTCTTCAGATTACTGGAATATTATTGACAGTCAATTTTATCTTAACACAACAAGGCTCAACTATTGAAGATATTTTCTTTAGTTATAAATCAACCTTTAAGCAAAAATGACATTTAGGTGGCAAAAGAGAAAACTTTTTCGACCTATAAACAATCCATATATTTCTTTTTTTTTTGGTTTGGTTTGGTTTATGGTGTTTTAGCGCCACTTTCAACAATATTTCAGTTATATCGTGGCGGTCAGTTTTATGGGTGGAGGAAATCACTGACAAGCTTTATCACATGATGTTGCATTGAGTAGACCATCGCCTGAGTGGGATTCGAACTCACAACGTTGGTGGTGATAGGCACTGATTGCATAGGCAGTTGTGAATCCAACTACCATACAATCACGACCACGACGGCACCAATATTCTTTAGACACCATGTAATTTGCCAGAAAAGTTCCTCTGGATGTTAAGAAGAAGTGTTGTTACTTAAAGGAAAGAAAATTTGAAATTCAAGTTGTCTGCACTGACCTCTTGATTGGCTAAGACATTATTGACATTTCCTCCAGAACAACTGCATTCCAATTCACAAGATTTGTCAGAACTGTTCTCTTGTGAGGTCTTTTAGAAATTTATATATTACCTTTGAAGCAATTTTAAAATTCAAATTGGCTGACCTGGCCTCTGATTGCCTAAAACATTTTTTGACTCTTTTAAATAACTATGGAATGGGAAGTCACTTGAGTAGCCACGAATGTCCGAGTGAACCTGAAAAACTATTAAAACCTTTTGGAGCAAATGTTTTCGTGGTCTAACTCAAACCCCATTAAAACTGGGGGTGAACTTGGCTGATTTGAAAGGGAAAGCAATTTCCTGCTCCACAATGCTTAAAATCCAGTGATTAGTCATGAACGATGAAAAAAGAACTGAAGATTTCCGTGGTCATCTGTGACACAGATATTCTGTCACGGTTAACCAAGTTGTGGGTTTACAGAATTCCTTACTTTTATATTATAAAGCAGTTGAGTTCTTTATATTTTACCATTTGAAATAATTCTATTATATGTGTTTTTGACTATTACAGATGGTTGTAAACCAGCAGTTCTTCCTTCATTACAGAAATTATATCCTGTAAGTAAGTCTACAGTTTATTAAATGTAGTCATGGTAAAAAAAGAGACAGGAAATTTGATTTAACAAGTCAAACTTTGAGGGTTTGCAATATTGGAAATGCTATGTCAATTTTTATGAGCAGTACTTCAGCAATGATCATGATGAGAACAAGTTTGTAAATACTGTATAAGTTTTTAGTTAAAAAGATGAAAATAGGGGGCAATGTTTTAATGCTATGACTGAGAGGGGAGATAATTTATAGGGTCAGGAAGTGTTGCCATGCAACAGGTCATCAATAACCACTCCTAGCAGGTTGTTGTTCTTTAAAAGATACTGCAAGTAATCTACGAGAAATGTGGCATTCTTCAAATGTGAGGCATTCATTTATGTCCTCATCCTCAGGATATATTTGATACATCTTAGAAAACTCCAAAACATATGGAAAAAAACCACCAGAAGCATCTTAGTAATATATTTATATCTCAATATTTATTACAAAGATCAATTTAATTCCTAGGTGATGATTTTACAATACACTTATCTAGATTAATTTGATCTTTTACAGGATATATTCCACTGTGATTCAGATATACGAGCTCTGAGATTTGATCATCAACTTAAGTACAAAAGTAAAAATGATCAGACAATGGGAGACCTTTTCCTGGGATTCTTGGAATACTATACCAATAATTTTGAGTAAGTATATTGTCTATTATACATACTTTTGGACTGATGTGTTAATCACTTTTATAATTGGAGTTAGTGAAAGAGTTATTGTTGTTTAATGCAAAATGATCAATTTTTCAGCTATATCATGGGGAGAACAAGTTATATTTGATGAATTGATGATAATGTCTGCTTTGTACTAGACCAACAATCTTAGTTGGATTTTTATAGTGCTAACTCACTGTAACAACAGTCTGCAGATAGACTTGTCATTCCACTCGGACACATTATTCTGATTCTGAGCCAACCAGTCTTTGTTTTTACTCCTTAATGCTGCGTGCTTAGTGCAGGGGTTAACAAATCTTGGACCACCTCACTAGCCCAGGGCTAGCATACTCCCAAATATTACTAGCCCGAATCTATGAATCACTAGTCCTGGTCAATACCGTGATTTCATGAATCCGACTTGCAGACTTGAACCCTTGTACAACATGTACAATGTATATTAGTTTAACTATCTTTCTTTTCAGATCTGGTATTGTGTTTTATTTTCACTTACTTTCTACAGTTCAGATCACTGCAAGGCCAGAACCGGAAATAGTCGGTTCCGGAATCCGATTCCGGTATTTCTTTTTCGAAATTTCTGGTAAGCCGTCATTTGTTGAAGCTGTGTTTAATGACGAGTTATGCAGTTTTTCTACCTTCTTTGCTCTCAATTTCGACAAAAAGCTAGCGGTTGAATAAATAAAACATTGCTGCTGATTAAACAACATATAACATATATGAATATAAGTAGATATGCGAATATTGACAAATTTGTCAATATCCAATATATTTTTTTACTAGCCCGTCGGGCATACAGCTGATTATTTCAGCTAGCCCAAATGTGGAAATTACTAGCCCCGAGCGTCGGGCTAGTGGATTTCTTAACCCCTGTAGTGGAGAAGCAACAAATACCTATTTTATAAGTCTTTGGTTTGACCCTACTGGGGCTCGAACCCACGATCTACCACACTAGTGAGCATTACGCCACCAATGCAGTTCTTTTATAATTGGACAATAGCTCTATAAATCAACCCGTTTTCTTCCAATAAAGTGTCTCTGTAGTGTCGTCATTTGTTTAACCAGATTTTGAGATTTCAGAAGACAGGATTTTAACCAAAAAATGAACAATGGATACATTTTCAAAAATTACAAGCATTTTAGCATAATACTTTAATAGAATTAACTAATTTCAAATAGAATAAATTTTAACTGGTGACCAGTCTTGTGCCTGCAAATCAATAGACCTAAATTGTATCCCTTTGTAAAAGATATACCCATTAACTGTCTCTTGTACATCTTTTCTGCTATTGTTCAATATCTAGACAGCTTTTTGTCACAGTAAGTTGAAAGCCTATTGTTCAGCTTAGAATATGAACCATGAGTAAATTTTTTTTGCACAATAGTTAAGCTATAGGGCAGTATCTATATATATATATATATATACAAATGATTTACATGTATAAGAACCTTTAGACACTTTGATATGGATTACCTAATAGTGAGTGATTGTTGTTTAATGCCAACTCAACTATTTTTCAGCTATATCATGACGAGAGCTAGTTAATTATCCCCTCGCCAACGAAGTTGCGAAGGGATATAGTAACGCTTCCGTCCATCCTTCCTTCTGTCCGTCCTTCCATAACATCCTTGTGAAGACTCTAGAATCAACATCCTTCAATAGATTTTGACCAAACTTGGTACATACTTAGTCCTTAAGATAATCTGGAATCCTATTGATTTTCAAGATCGAAGGTCAAGGTCACCAGGTCAAATTTTTAGGCGAGGGGATACGCCACACTTTGCATTGCCCTTGTTTTCAATGAGATGATGACCAGTTCTGCTTTGTACTAGACCAACACTCTTAGTTGGAGTTTTATAGTGCTAACACACAGAAACAATAGTCTGCGGATAGACATGTCACTCCACTAGGACACATTAGGATTACCTAATATTAATATCGTAAATCAAATAATGACACAAAATATTTTCTCTTAATTTTTCAGTTTTAACAGTCATGTGATTAGTGTAAGAACTGGAACAAGAATTCAGAAATATATGGCTGTGAATCAAGCTGATGATAAGAAACAGTGGAAGTTTCTCAATATAGAAGGTATGTAAACATGATAGGTGATATATACTTTGAGGGATGACTCTACTATCTTTTTTAGCTCACCTGGCCAAAGGCCATGTGAGCTTTTGCCATCGGGTTTCGTTCGTCGTCTGTTATTAGCTTTTCACATTTTAATCTTCTCCTCAGAAACCACTGGGCAATTGGTGGAATGGTCTTTGTGTCCGGTGATCCCGACTTCCAACCAAGATGGCCACCAAGCTAAAAATAGAAAAATGGGGGGATGAAATTAAAAAAAAATCTTCTTATCTGAAACTACTGAGCCAATTTCAACCAAACTTTGTTGAAATGATCCTTGGGTGGTCCCCTTCCAAATTTGTATCTGACATTTCAGACCTCCGACCAAGATGACCACCACAGCCGAGCTTAATTTAACATAGGACCCTATGGGAAATTCCCATAAAAATCTTCTTGTCTGAAACCATTTGCTCAATAAGAACTAAATGTTGATGAAATAGTCTTTGGATGGTTCTCTTCCAAAAATATGTCCTGCGATACGGCCCTTCGACCAAGATGGTCTCCACAGCCGAACTTAGCTTAACATAGGACCCTATGGGAAATTCACATAAAAATCTCCTCAGAAACCACTGGGCCAATTGCAACCAAACTCTGGTGGAATGGTCCTTGGATGGCCCCCTTCCAAAATTGTGTCCGGTGATCCCGACTTCCAACCAAGATGGCTGACAAGCTAAAAATAGAAAAATGGGGGGATGAAATTTAAAAAAAAATCTTCTCCTTTGAAACTACAGAGCCAATCTCAACCAAACTTTGCTGAAATGATCCTTGGGTGGTTCCCTTCCAAAAGTGTGTCTGGCATTTCAGACCTCCGACCAAGATGGTCGTCACAGCCGAATTTAATTTAACATAGAACCCTATGGGAAATTCCCATACAAATCTTCTTGTCTGAAACCATTTGCTCAATAAGAACTAAATTTTGATGAAATAGTCATTGGATGGTTCTCTTCCAAAAATGTGTCCGGTGGTTCGGCCCTTCGACTAAGATGGCCCCCACAGCCGAACTTAGCTTAACATAGGACCCTATGGAAAATTCACATAAAAATCTTCTTGTCTGGAACCAGTTGCTCAATTGGAACCAAACTTTGATAAAATAGTCATTGGATGGTCCTCTTCCAAAATTGTGTCTGGTGGTCCCACCCTCTGACCAAGATGGCTGCACAGATGAACTTAGTTTAACATAGGACCCTATGGGAAATTCACATAAAAACCATCTTGTTTGGAACCAGTAGCTCAATTAGAACCAAACTTTGATGGAATAGTCATTGAATGGACCTCTTCCAAAATTGTGTCCGGCAGTCGCGCTCTCTCACCAAGATGGCCGCCACAGTGCAGTTGCGTTGTTATTGAAAGCAGCTTTGATCCAGGTGAGCGATTACAGGCTCCTGGGAGCCTCTGGTATGGAAGATAATAATATGTGAAAATAAGTTTGTTGGCTGTCTCATGTAGGCAGGGGAACCTCATTCTCTGTAAACTCTGAACTGTCTCATGTAGGCAGGAAACACTGAAAATGTTTAATTGTCTCGAGTGGGCAGGAAAATCTCACACTGAAAACTGTTGACCATCTCATGAGGTAACAATTATATATAAATACCGTTTGTTTTTACAGAGCCATTTGACTTGACTAATACATCCAGAAGTTGTTATGATGAACATACATTTGAGAGAGTGAAAAGAGTCATCAGACTTTCTTACCAAAGACTGTCAAGATCACGTGATGTAGAAAAGATATTATCAAGTCCATTCTAATGTTCTAGTGTGTTGATAAAGCTGTTCTGATTGGCCATGTGTGTTGATAACGCTGTTCCAATTGGCCAATGATAACATAGAAAGACATGATAACATGGGGAGACGATTGTTGATGATTGGTATAAATACAGATTAATGAACATTTTATTAAAGCTGCAGATCATGAATTACATTTCCTCCAAGTGTTAATGGGAATGTCCATGAAGAGAGGATAACTTATATTGTCATCACATGAAAATGAATTGTCTCCCTTTGATGGTGGTGGAACAGAATCATGAATGATCTCCCATTGAAATATTTTAATTAATGATATAACACATGCTAGGGATTTTTTATAAACAAAACAAACTATTCCCTGTTTTTTACAAGTCATTGAAATGAAAGGAGAAATTGTCATGTATGACATTAATTAATAGTGTATGGTATCACAGTTATTGTATATTTATCAGAGATTACAGATTTATTATTATGTTTTCTATCAAGGAGGTAGATATGACTAGTTTATGACTCAGTAAAGAGATATACAGAAGACTTTATTTTTGTGATGATGTACATGTATGTATTGAGATTGTTTTGACAACATATTTGAATTCTTTAATAATCCTATTTGACAGTGTACAGACTTATTTGATATGTAATAAAGATTTGTGATATACCTGTTTTTTTTTAATTCAGATTCTGATGACCTTTATCAAAAGGGTATCAATCGCACAAATACCAGTCCCTGGATAGCCTACCAATCTTACTAAAATCATATACAGTCAAACTTTCTTATCTCAAATTCACATATGTTGCTTCCTCGGATAGATTTAAATATTTGGTTCTTTTGTAGTAGCTTTTTAGCTTAATTTATCCCAGATGACTTAAATGCTTAAAGTAAATTCGCTCCCTTCAACTTCCACGACATAAAGAGGTTAGATACTGGTATAATACGTTCAATTAACGTATGACACAACTTAATTTTACTTTACATCCAGATGAACTTTAGATTAACCAGTACAAATGTCACTGACCAAATCTGGCAAAATCTTGCCAGCAGGTTTTGATTACTGGGAGTTAAGGAAGATCCTGAGAGAGAGAACATATAAGTTCTTCTGGACTAAAGTTAGATCAAACTGTGTCAGATGATAATGTATACTGAGTATTTAGCACATTGTTTTACTCGGACTCTACCAGTAGAAATTCACCACAATATATTACAGGACTTATTTATTATGAACATTAGTTCCTACATGTATGCTATTAAATATGAATCTATGGGTAATAATTTTGAGGCCCATTGTTAATTTACAAGTATGTATTTGGGTGTGTTGATCACTACAGAGTGTCCGTCTCTCAGATAACTGTGCATCTGTTTTTGCAGTCGTAATCTCTTTCCGTCCCCTTTACCTTGTTTGGCCATTGTACTGTCTGTCCTTCGAGTTCGATGTACGTCTTTGATATTTTCAAACTTTCCTCTTAAAACATTTAAATTTCGTTAAATAGCCAGAACTTCTTTGTTTCAAGATGGAAGTACAAACATGACAAACATTTCTATGACATATATTCATAATTTCCCTATTATGCCAAATAGACAATAAAACAAAAAAGAATTCTTTGTTACGTAAAGTTTTTTCTAGAATATTCTAGTAACAGAAAGATATAACCAACAATCAATTAAGTTTCTATGCTTGAATAAAATAACAAAAATTACTTGACAATATTATACAACTACAAATATAAAACCAATAAATCACAACTGGCCTGTCAATGTTGAAAGTCAAATCCCCTGGAACACATGTCCCCTCCGGCACAACAGTTGTCTCCTCTCCTATGAAACCGAATCCTGGTGAACCAAAACATCCCCTAGTTCCAATCCACAAAGTCCCCAAACACTATCCGTTGAAATTGTTAACAGTTCAATGTTCAAGCCACCTCATTGAAGTAAACATAGCCAAACACAATGCTACAAATTTCAGCTGTTATTTAAATCCCAAATTTCAGATTGGCTGCTCTCAAACCCGCTGTCCCCTATATAGTTATTTGAATATTGTCTAGAACCTTCCAAGTAGGACCCTGTTATTTTGTTTACACAAACAATAGACAGAAAAATCCAGAACATATCAAAACTCAAGATCAAACACCAAAACCCTGCAAACAACTTAACCTATCTGCACTGATGACAAAATATGATCTTTATCTATGTCAACAACAAAAAACACTCATGAACAAAATAATACATCATATCCATCACACATACATAACACTCTTAAACAACCATCAAATTAAACCAAGCTTTAATGGCGTGGTTCAAGGACATAGCTATTTATCCTCACCAAATACAAGGCAACCGGTATCAAATAACAGTATAAGTAGTTATCATAAATATAAACATGCAGCTTAATTTACAAAGACAGCCATCTAAGAAGCTAGGTAAAATGGGAAGGAGTCGAGGAGAAATAAATATGAAATACAGGACCCTATAGTAAAAATGTTTTAGAATTGTGTTCTTTTTGAAACCACTATCTATTAACTTGGCTGGTATGTTCTTTGGATTGTCCTACTAAATATCTGGGATTTGTTTGTTTTGATCAGAAATCCATGATGTCCGTCAATGTCAACGTTTAACATTAGGACCATATGCAACAAATCAAAAAATATCTTTTGCGACTATATATCATGTTTACCTACATCATTTTATAAATATGTAAACTTGTTCTCTTCATGACTTTATCTTTCTATACTGTTGCTTACACGAGGATAGTAATTGTTTTTAAACTTTCCAATCAGTACAATGTCTGATTTACTTATTTATTTATGCTCCTGCTCACAGGCTCCTCATGCATGCTCAAGTAGCTATTGGTTTTCAGACAGAAATCTATAAATATAACAAGAATGAAAATGATGCTAATATTAGTTCCTGATGTTGTAGATCAATATAGATTTTCCTCCCTTGTTGGCTATATATAGCTGAGATCGTCTTTGTTGAAACTTAAAGCTTTAGATTTCTTTACACCATCTTCTTTTTTCAAAATGATTGTATTCTTAATTTCAGTGCCGTCATACTTTAGTTGGTGTATATTAAACGATCCAAATCCAGCTACAAACAAGTTACCGAGATCATATATACATGTAGCTAAGCCAGCAGGGGAGATAAGTCCTGGAGATGTGAAGGAAAATATCTCTGTTCCGTCCATCGAAATACATTGGACCTTGTTATTCTGACTGATGAAATATATTTTGGTTTCTTCTTCTCTAGTTTCAAGACTAAAATAACGTACACAATTTCCAGGAACTGATATTGTACTTTCATAACGACCATTAATGTCCATTATATATATTTCGTCATCACCGCCTACAACAATGTTATTACTTGTTATAGATATTCCCCAGCAATAACCCCTTGTTTGGACTTGTTTCCCTGGCGTCCAGTTGACAGTGTCAACATACTGGAGAGATTTGTTTCCCCGTCGTCCATATGCATGTGACAGTGTCAACATACTAGAGAGATTTGTTTCCTGGAAGTGTTACTAGAAGTTGTGAAGAGTCGGGTATTATTGCAGCATTGTAGGGTCTATTTGCCATTTCACACGACTGCTTGAATTCACCATCGATATCAAAAATAAGTAGTTTGAATTGATTTCGAAAACACAACACAAGCTGGTTTTTATCTGTTTTAGCTAAACCTGTTGTCCAAACACCGGCATCAGGTGGTACATCAAACTCGTACTTCAGTGATAATGCTTGGTATGGAGGACGGGTTTCTATTGGTATTTTGATCCCCGTAATGTTATTCTTGCCATTACAACAACCCATTTGCTGAAATAATACACAGCCACTGATTATTTATTTGACCTAGATCTAAATCTTTTATGATACATCTGAAGTGTAATTAGAATTAGCATTATTTAAATCACAGTATTAAAGTATAATTTTCAATTCCTGACGCCTCCATATAACTATTTAATGTTCAGTCCCTCAGATCGACTAAAGATGACAACTGAAGCAATACAAGACTTTGTATAACCAACGTACAAATTCGTTTTTTTGTGAGAAGAAACATTTCATTTTTTTTAAATACCCACTTAAGCTATTGTGTGTAAGAAGAGATTGAAGATACCAAAGGGGTAATCAGAATCCGTATATCGAAGAAGGACAGACAACACAATGGGCAAAAGAAAAAGGACAAACAACGATCTACAAAACATACATATACAAATTAAAGATCGAGTTACAAGAACCCCACTAAAAACCGAGGTGAACTCAGGTGCTCCGGAAGTGTAAGCAGTTCCTGCTCCACTAGTGACACCCGTCGTGTTAGTCTAGTTACAAACCCGGTGATAAGTCTTAAATGAGGAAAGGACCGGGAAGTTTTTACGACAAATGGAACATATCCGTGGTCATTTGTGACACAGATATTCCATAACGGTCAACCAAGTCATGGTGGCGACCGTAACACTTTCGAAGTGATGATTGCAACTTAGCTAAGAGGAACACTTGGTTCAGTAGCTTCCTTGTTAGCAGCAACCCTCTATCAAGGAAATCCTGATAGGAACCACAAGCTCTGGAATATCGTATCAACTGAGAGATATATACTCCATATGTAGGTGCTGCTGGATTGTTCCCACATATAAATGGAAAGTTTTCACAATGGGAAAATTGAAATCATCTCTTTTGTAGTAAAGTTTCGTTCTTAACCGCCCCTACTGTCAACTTCGAGGTGTAGGTCAAGGTATGAAGCAGACCTATCTGTGGTATCCTTTATTTTAAGCTCAATGGGATAGATGCGATCAACGAAATCACAAAACCTAGAATTATTTAGTGAAAGAACATCATCTATATAGCGGAACGTGAAATTAAAGGATCGGGCTAGCTTCTTTTTGTTTTTCTTTAGAAACCCCTGTATGAAGTCTGTCTCATACTAATAAAGGAATAAGTCGGCGAGAAGAGAAGCACAGTTTGTACCCATATGTATGCCGACTCTGTTGAAAACACGTCCACCAAAGATAACAAGAGTAGCTAGTGTCCCAGTAACTCTGAAGCTCGGTTTTGACCGCCGATAGAATACATGTTAATAATTTGGAAATAGGTTTTGTGGAGCATTTGGCAGACCCAGCAATATAGTGTTGTTTGAAAGGACACTTGTGTAATTTAGGAATCCAGTGGAGTGATGGTAGATCCAGTTCTTCATCTTTGGTTGAAATTCCAAAGGAACATAAAACAGACCTATGATTGTCCAGGATTTCCTCTTTCGTAAGTGTCGTCGAGGTATATGTAGGGTTGCCAAGTGAATTGTCAATACCTAATTCCTTTATCAAGCAGTCTATGTGATTTACACACAAAAACAATATTGTTAGGGGCCTTGTCGGCGGAGACAATAACATATTTGTCATGAAGGAGAGACAGGTGTTTAGCAACATTTGGGTCTTTAAAGATTGATGTAGAGCGAGTGTTCATAGACCCATTGAGTTTTTAGATTCTAATCTGTATATGCGACCTCACTCTTCACCCATTCGGAAAGTCCTCCTTTTCACGTTTTGCCCATTGTCTGGCATAATCCTCGACGGAATCCATATATAAGTATTTTAAAGTTATGTTTTCAGCTTATGGATTTAGGCCCACGATACTTAGGCCCTTTGGCGAACACATCTCGTAGAGAGGTGTTGTTGATACATTTAAGGTCACCAGTTATAACGCAGCCAGTCGAATTATATATGAATGGGGAACTTGCACAGGTGCAATCAGGAGGCTTAGATTTTAAATCGTCAATATTGAGATTAGTCAACACGTTTTTGTAATTAATTTTGTTTTATGCTATTGGTATGTCATACGAAATCATAGACACGGACTGATCCTTAAAATATGGTGGAATTTTAGATTTGACGGATTTGTGATGAAGGATATTGCCTAAGGTAATGCCATCATTGTTGGCAAACGATAGTTTCAGAAAGGAATTTGTGTCTATTTCATCTGTCTTAATACCAACAGGTTTGAAAAATAATATCCAAGACGATTGCTATACGTTTGCATTCATTTGAATGCGGATTTGTAACATTGTTTACCAATTGTACAATACATGTAGTTTTGAAAGTGGTAGCTAAAATAGTATCGAACGAATGTGATACCGGTATCCAACGGTTGTAAAGAACCTCTGCTACTCATGATATGACTGACAATGATGATAAACACAAAAACCACTAAAGCTAGCATAGCTAAAATCTGTGTAGCTAATGACATAGCATAGATATGGTTGTAATAATAATCAAAACATTTATAGAGAGTATACGCTATGTCATATTATACTTATACTTATTATGTATACATGTGTAATTTACTGTTATTGTCCTCGCTGACAAAAAGTAAAAGTAAATGTATTTTATTCTAACATTATACTTCATTTAAGATTTCAGTGGGATAATTTACATTAAAACAAAAGAGCTATTGATACCCAATATGGACATATAATGGTTACACTTTAACAATTGTTTTGTGTTTTGTGTGTGATTTTAATAGAGTTACAATAGTCAAATATAATGAAAATTTCAAATATCTATATTTTAGTATATTGTTATTGTTATTGATATTTTATGGAACACGGTTTGAAAATACAAAAAAAAAAGGAAATCAAGATATGATTATGGGAAATACTTACTTTACATGTACATTTAACCTTTAATTAGAATTCAGTCAAGAAATAAAATGTGTAATCAGTTTATATAAAAACAAATACGACATAATAATTACACTTCAAAATATGATGACATAAGAACCTAGATTTCTAACGCCCTATGTCGTTGTCTTTTTTTTATGTTCAATGAGTTAATCATGAGGTGAGAGGTGATTGTTAGTTTTGTTGATATTGCTAAGATTGTTGACCATCACTTTCCTTCATAAGTGGATAAAATAGAAAAGCTGGACGACGTGGACCAACATAACTCTTTATATATGAACCATTTTGCTATCAATAACCAACTTGACCAATATAATTCGAGCATTACGGGAACTTGTTGTGGAAAAGAAACTTTCATTGAGTAATCTTTTAAAGCAACAAAAGTACCTCCTTAAATTAGGTTTTATAAGAGAAAGGGCAGAAATTCGCAAACAACCATTGAAGATATGTAAAATTCATATTCTATGTAGAGTGTAGTAATTGATGAGGGGCATGTGCTAGGAAATTGGAGAAATTAATATATGTGTGGAAAGGAACTGCATTTCTTCAAATACACAAAGTAAAAGTCTAGAAATGAATCGATAGGATTCATTCTGAAAAAGGGAGATAATTAGTAGGGATCCAAACCGAGACCATGTATTACCATGATTCGTGGGATTTGATTGGATACTGTAAAAACACAAGAGCATTGCGATAATTTGTTTCATAGAAAAGAATTTCAACTGCCGAACGTCAAGAACTTTTTAAATATGGAACACTGAATGAGATAAACGTTTTTCGGAGAATCTTTGCAAAGAGGCCAGATGTTCCGGAAAGGTAAACAGTTCTTGCTCGTCTAGTAGACCCATCTTGTTACTCTTATTGCAATGATATGGGGAAACGGAATATATGTGGTCATATATGCCACAGATAGTCTGTAGCGGCTAACCAAGTCATGGCGGAGATGTGTGAAACATTCGGAGTGACGACTTCAACTTTACCACTAGGAACCCTTGGTTCAGTAGCTTCCTTGTTAACAGCAACCCTCTATGAAGGACATCATTATATGAACCACAAGCTCTGAAATATCATATCAACTGAGAGATATAAATTATACTCCATATACAGGTTTTTCCGTGAATTTATAGCTTTGCATTTTTTTAATGAATATGCAAATTAGTTTGCCGAATTAAAGGAAGCTCTCTTGTATGATCCTTGGTAGGGCCCAAACTGTATCCACCATCATTGTTCTCTACCTAAGAAAGTCACTGATATTAAAAATAGAAATTTCTTTAAATAGTCAGAAGTTTCAAGGTGGAAGTAGCTTAATTTAAACAGCAAGGCCATGAGAAACATTTTTATAACACATGCATGTATTCCGGTTTTTTTCTGTGAACATTATTAATATGCAGATTATGCAAATTAGTCTGGTTTCCATACAAATCATTTAAAAACATTCTCTTAAACATACATTGTACGGGCCAAATTAAACCAAACTTTACTAGCGACGATAACTGGACTAATCTACAGTCCATGGACATAAGTATTCGTCACCTTCAATTTTAACTATATATTTCATATAAAACCACATTTTTTCAAAAAGATATTTTAAAGCTATCTCTGGGTAGATTATTATGAAATTTATTTCAAGACATGCAGAATTCTTTGAATTTTATTAGTTTATCTGATAGTAATTTTTGTCTGCATGGTTTTTGTTTTCTGGTGATTTAAACACAAATGTTGATTTTTCCGATTTTATTTTTGTTAAAATATATAGCAAATTTTACGTCAGAAAACAAAATTTTTCTTTAAATCATAAGAAAATAAAGGCAATCTAGCGAAAAATCATGCTAAAATAAACAAATAATCTTTAAATATTTCTGCTTCTTCTGGTGCAAAAATGATCAAAATCCGTTTAGAAATGACTTCACAATATATTTTTTTGAAAAATGTGGTTTTATATGAAATATATAGCGTAAAATCGAGGGAGACGAATACTTATATCCATTGACTGTAGATTAGTCCAGTCCAAATAAAACAAAACAACATAATTAGATTTCATGAATATAAACATACAACTTTATTGTACAATGTTAACGATGTAAATAGGCTAAGTAAAAGGGGAATAATTCCGGAAAATAATAATTTTCTTAAAAGTATAATATAGGACACCATAGTAACACTATTTTAAAATATTCCATTCTTTGAAATTACTGCACCATTCATCAATCCTGATTGGAATGTTCTTTGCACGGTCCTACAAAATGTTTGTGTTGAAATCAAAGATGTCCGCCAATTCATGACATAGTTTAATATAGTACATATGTAAAAACGAACGAAATAATTTTTAGACAAGATTTGAATGAACACTGTGAATGAATAACAATGTGAGCGATCCGTGGATTGATGAGTCTCTGGTTTATCTACAAGATTTATTAATGAAATCATGTATTTTCATTAATATGTTTAATACACTTCATCTTTCAGTAACAGTTTGTATATTGAATGTTTTAAACGCTGCAACCAGCCGTGTGATTTTATTTATTTATTTATGCTCATGTTTTCTTCAGCAGACGTGTAGCAAAGCATCCATTCTCAAACAGAAAAATAGTTTAATGAACGAAATGTAACTGTTTGATTTTTCAACGACACTTATGAATATAAACAAGAATGAATATGACACCAATGTTAATTCTTGGTGTTGTAGATCAATAAAGATTTTCCACCATTGACGGTAATATAAAGTTGAGATCGGTCTTTGTTGAAACATAAAGCTTTGGATTTCTTTACACCATCTTCTTTTTTCAAAATGATTGTATTCTCAATGTCATTGCCGTCCAACTTTAGTTGGTGTATATTAAACGATCCAAATCCAGCTACGAACAAGATACCGAGATCATCTATAGCTAAGCCAGCAGGGGAGATAAGTCCTGGAGAAGTGAAGGAAAACATATCTGTTCCGTCCATCGAAATACATTGAATATTGTTATTCTGACTGGTGAAATATATTTTGGTTTCGTCTTCTCTAGTTGCAAGAGCAAAATAGCGAACACAATTACCAGGAACCGGTATTGTATATTGATAACAACCATCAATGTCCATTATATAAATTTTGTCATCACCGCCTACAACAATGTTATTACTTGTTATAGATATTCCCCAGCAATAACCCCTTGTTTGGACTTGTTTCCCTGGCGTCCAGTTGACAGTGTCAACATACTGGAGAGACCGGATTCCTGGTAGAGTGACTACAAGTTGTGATGAGTCGGGTATTATTGCTGCATTGTAGGGCCTATGTGCCATTTCACATGATTGCATGAATTCACCATCGACATCAAAAACGAGTAATTTGAATTGATTTCGAAAACACACCACAATCTGGTCTTTATCTGTTATAGCTAAACCTCTCGTCCAGACACTGGCATTAGACGGTAGGTCAAACTGGTACCTTAGTGGTAATGCATGGTATGAAGGACGAGTTTCTGTTGGTTGTTTGTCATCCGTAATTTCATTGCGCTTGCCACTACAACCACCCATTTTTTTTCTGAAATAATACACAGCCACTGATTATTTATTCGATCTACATCTAATGCTTATAAGATACATGTGAATTGTAATTTTTTAATGGAGACCATTCACCCATTTTCCCCCCAGGTGGCGTCGCTGTACCAACGGTGGTTAGGAAAACGTTTGTTTTCCGATAAACGCTTGTAACCAATGTATTCAAATGGCAATATCATTACCTACGTGGTGTCCTTGACCTGAAACGTTGCGTAATATGACGGTAGGCACGGCCTATAGAGAGGACGGAAGTGAACATAATAGATTTTAATTTGATATTTCCAATACCTTTTTTTCTAGTTTATTTCACAGTGACCGGTAACAATCATAGCCTATAGGGTCCAATGACAATGTAAAATTGCATGTACGTTTTTTTTTTTACTACATTTGGTGTCTAATGACGTAAAATTGTACACGAGTTTTTTTTTTTGCTTCATTTGTTGTCTAATGACATAAAATTGCACACGAGTTTTCAGACTAAATTGAATCCGATTGAAAATTGTACACGTATTTTTTTCACACTGTATAGGGTCTAACCATGTAAATTTGCGTACTCGCTTTTGCTTCAAAAACAATGCAAGAAGAGTTTTAATATCCCCAAGCGCAAGGGCAGACAATACAATGGCCAAAAGAAAAAGGATAATCACTGATCTACAAAACACTACACAGAAAACTATCATTTCCCCCACAGCGATATATTTTTTCACAGGAAACAAAAATCAGATTTTTATTTTTTGGACAGTAATTTCCCTTCAAAATTGTTATCATACATTTCTCGCTGAGAACTGTAGGGCCGGATTAATGATATTTTTGCATCTTTCGTGTCAATTTATTTTGCTTCTTTAAAATTTCACTACATAATTAATATTTTTTTTTCAGAAAAAAACATCCTAAAAGTTAAATGGTCGTCCCCTTAATGACATGAATGTGTGTTTCGGCCGCGTCCATGCAGCTTCGTATAATACGAACCGCATCGGTGGCGTAATGGTTAGAGTGCTCGCCTCGAGTGCGGTAGATCGTATGTTCGAGCCCCGGTCGGGTCATACCAAAGACTATACAAATTGATATTTTTGCTTCTCTGGTAAGCACGCAGCATTAAGAAAAAAGAGCAAAGACTGGTCGGCTCGGAATCAGGATAATGTGTCCGAGTGGGGCGACATGTCTATCCGCGGACTGTTGTTTTAGTGAGCTAGCACTATAAAAATCCAACTCAGTATGTTGGTCTAGTACAAAGCGGACCTCATCATCATCTCATTGAAAATTAACTTGTTCTCGCCATGATATAGCTGAAAAATTGCTGAATTGACGTTATACAACAACAATCACTCGTATAATACGTGTCCGGATTTCAAGAACCTTATGCAAGAAAGCTCAACACTTTAATTATTGCTTCTGATTCGCGGATTTGTCCCGATAAGATTGATTCCTTAAAAAGTAAACCTTCAAAGAGATAAGTTGCATTTTAATGCTTGGTGCTTTAACCATTCATATGCTTTTCTTCTATCATCATATGTAGCACTATCATGTAATTTAATCAACACCGCTCAAATATATTTTGTATTTAGTGTAGAGGTTGTTAAATAGCTTGTATTACCGTTGAAATGAAACAGTACACTTCTTGTTTCGTGACGGCCAGTTTTATTCGGCCCGTTTTATTGGTGGAGGAAACCGGAGTTCCCTGAAAAACCATCGACCTGCCGCAAGTCACTGGCAAACTTTATCATATAGAAATCACATTAGTATTATTACCAATCAATAATAGTCAAGCGACTGTTGATGAAAAATAAAATCCACACATGACTCTTGATGAAAATAAAATGTACACATGACTGTTCATGAAAAAAATCAACATTATCTATAATACGACCCAGGTATTCACGTTTGAATTTTATTTATCAAAATCTTCAGAATGTTTGATGCCTTTATTTGAATGGCTTAAGATAAAGCTGAAATCGTAAAATTTTTAATTTTGCTTTTTTCAATTTTCGCAAAATTAGAGCCCACGCGAACAGTTTGACTAAAAAACGCAAAATTAACACCCCTTCGAAAATAACCACTTAAATAGTAGATTAATAAATGTAGATATTTATGTTTGAGGCAGAATATGTTTTTAACATCATGTGAGTAATTGTTGTTTACGGCAATTTTTCAGCTATATCACGACGAGAACAAGTTAATTTTCAAGGAGATGAAGATGAGGTCCCAACACGCTTAGTTGTTGTTTTTTTTTTATAATATATATACATAATATATATATATATATATTAAAAATGATATAGGGGTGCATATTTTTTTATTAATAAAGTTATATGAACGTAACAGTACATAAAATTCGCCAAGAATAATTAATGTACGTGAAATTGATCGAAATTATTTGATTCTAACCATTAATAAACGATTATTTACATTGAAAGTAGAAAATCACGATACAACAAAACTAGGAAACCAACACGAAAATCTTTTAAAAAGGGAAATACAAAGAATGTGAACAAATATCAAACTTTGCTTAACAACGTACGGACACGTGTACTATAGTTTCCTCAGTCAACAGTTATTGTACGTATGCTATGCGTATTTACTAATTACAAATTATTGAAAATATTGATTTTTGCCCATGGAGAACATAAGAAAAAATTAATAAGAATGTATTCAATTTTATTTTATATTCGCATACACAGTTAGTAACAGGTGCCCGTGACGCAGATATGATTGCAACGTTGTCCTTGTCTTATTTCAACGTAATGACGTGATCACTTTAGTAATTTAGTAACATGTCAGAAGATGGTTACAACTTATGATGCATTTGTTGTTAACTTGAGGAATATTGTTATACAAATAAAAAATAATTATTGTTGGATAATTAGATAGAAATTGTGTTTGAAATAATAGTTTACATAGGTTACAAACGTCTAAGCGATAATAAAACGCTCCGCTAACCACCGTTGGTACTCGAGCGACACCTGTTGAGTAAATGTGGGTGAATGGTCTCCATTGACAGTATAATCTTTTTTCAATTCCTTACGTTTCTTTCACCATTCTTTAAAGTTTAGTCCCTCATATTAACTATTAATGGCAACTAAAGCAATAGAAACAAATCTAGAGTCTTTTTGTTTGTGTGTGTGTGTGTGTCATAAAATATTTCAATTTTCTTAATATTCGACAACACACAATTTACATGTTTATTGATTATTCTACCATTATTATGTTGTTTTATAATTGTAAGGAATTCGCAACCCGGCACCAACACCACGTGTCAGGTTACGAGACACCCACCCAACTCCAGTGAAAGAGTGTCGTCGATCATCTCGCCAGTGTATGGCCAAAAGTGAGTAATCAAAATGGCCGATGAAAATAAAAAATAAAATGATTTATTATTTATTTTTCCTAAAATTTGAAATAAGCAAGGCGATGAATTTTATATGTGTGTTAAGTAGGGTTAATACGGTAACATTTAATGACGTCACATTGGACATTGACCTTTCTGTTTATGAAAAATCGTCGGCTGAAACAATGGCCGGCAAACGTAAACAAATGTCAACACCGCAGAAAAAAGTTGCTATATCTTTGTTCGAGAATGGAGTAAACCAGCGCCGAATTACAGAAATATTAGGAGTAAGTCAATCTGGTGTGTCAAAATTTTTGAAGCGATTCAATCAGCGTGAAAGTTGTGAAAATGAACGACGAAGTGGTCGACCAAGAACAACTGATGACCGCGGTGACAGAAAGATTTTGCGTTGTGTGAAAACGGACAGACGACAAAGTTTGATGGAAATTACGAACAAAGTAAATTCATAATGTCTTGCCAAACACGATTTCTACAAGGACTGTTCGTAGACGATTATGATTCCATGAGTTCACAAGGAGAAAAATTCGTAAGACCCTCGCCATTCGGACTGAGAACATACATCGCCGCGTACATTGGTGTTAATCAAAACTTAGATGGACTTTAAATAGAGACTGGAAAAGGGTTATATTTAGCGATGAAACACATGTGGTGGTTGATTCAAACAATCGTGTTTATGTGTGGAGACGCCCTGATGAAATTTGTTGACCTGAATGTCTCGGACTTCGTGGTAACTGTAAATTTTCAATTTTGCAGATTTTCACAGGATTCTGCATATATCTTAATTTTACTAATAAAATAAACGATAGATCATACCGCATCATAATGACGGTTGATTTTTGTATCTGGGTACTATAACAATGTCAAAAGGGAATAATTATGTTCCTTCTACCTACTGATTAACAAAAAAAATAGCAAAATATTAGCCCTACCCCTCTAAAAAACAAGTAAAATTTGATGAAACTCGGTTTATTTCCTTAGAAACATGGTCGGGCAGGGTGAAATATTTATTTGCTCTGTAAGATCTTTCAATTTTTTATTTAAACAAATCATATGAACATCATCTAAGAGGGTTTAAATTCTACCAATGTCAGAAAACATGAAAAATTGGTAATTTCTGATTATCAGAATTTCTACAGAATATTCCTTATTGGCCAGGTAAAGCTGCTTTATGGGAATTTTTGTCCAATCAATATAGTTTTATCTGAATGCTGAATGTATTGGCATTTATTTTAAAAACCATTAACCCTCATAAATGCATACCTATTATGATGCCCATTTTAGCCAAATTCTACCCCTTCCTCTACTTGAAAACTGGGACAAATATACATGATATACTCAATATTTCCATATTTCAGTTTCATTCTTCAACAAATGACATGAACAATGAGTATTGCAAACGGCCACACAGTATTGAAAATTGGCGAAACAGTTCTTCACCATCAATCAACGAGTATAAAACATCGTCGAATTCATCATCACTTTCATCGCTTTCTGTCAAGCCTGCAATATTTTCCTCGACTAAAACGTCGGCGAGTTTTTGTGGAATGAAATCACCAGACACACATTTTGGTTCAATCATCCCTTCAACACACTGCCAACCATTGTCATGAGTAGGCTCCGGATATACTGGTTTTGCAATATGGGCTCTTTTCCAAATTCCTACCTGATAGTTAACTCTTTTCAGATGTTCTCTCAGACAGTTTCTGCATGGAGGCAATACACCTAGACCAATGTTTTTTTTAGGTCGCAAACGTTTCACCCGTTGAACAGCACTTTCCTCTGATCTTAATTATTATAGCGCAAATCATTCACACAGGAGACCTCTTTACCGCCATACAACAAGCAGGTCAAAGCCTCCTGCAGAAACAAATCCTCTGAAATTTGCCAGGAATCTCCAATTTGTGCAAGAGCACTTTGGAATTGGGGTGACTTTTGTAATGTCTTAATTGGCTTTACTTTTCCAATCCCCTTAAATGCGCTCGTTGTATCACAGCGTGTGAAAGCGTGCATGCCTAAAAGTGCTGTGCACAATTCCTGCTGTGCTAATTTTGTGATATCTATCAACCTTTTCTTGTTTCCAGTTCCAGTATCAAAGAGAATTGTCACTCCTTGTAATTCCAACGCGTAGTGAAGGAGGATAAAGAATATATCGGTATCCGGACTACGAATTCTAATATTTCTGTATCCTTGTTGTTTTCCATAGAAACAATAAAGAACAACTCGTGAATCAGTTTCTACCTGTGTCGATTCAATTGATTTAATTTCTGTGCGACATACGCTGGTACCATCATAGCTTGTAATATGAAAGGCATGCCCATCAGAAACGGTTATTACGTTCTTACTAAACAGTTTAGGGGCGAAATTATCCGTGCTCCAAACACGACAAAGAAGTTCAATGAGCTGCTTTTTGTTTTCTTCATTGGCAAGGAAGGTCTTCCAGTCTGGTGGCTTTTTCGTATTTTCACCAGTAACAATCAGTTTTTCACTGCAACCTCTGCGCTTTCGTTCCATCGATTTCATGGAGTTTTCTAGATACATATCTGTGCTAAAGATAATATCCGACTTTCTGACTACCATATCAAACAGTCTGGCACAGATGTTTCTGAAATTGGGTGGCAAATCTTTCAGATAGTAAAAAGCCGCATTGCCATCCTCTA
The DNA here is from genome assembly GCA_963383655.1 of Bathymodiolus septemdierum. NCBI lineage: Eukaryota > Metazoa > Mollusca > Bivalvia > Mytilida > Modiolidae > Bathymodiolus > Bathymodiolus septemdierum. The sequence goes on from OY726520.1 coordinate 90,298,221, forward strand.
TCACTAGCGTCTCATCATCTGGAGGAGGTGGAATATCCTCCACATCTTTAGTCAAAAAGTGATAGCCTTTGGATTTATCTGCCTTGTTCAGAAAACCATCGGGAGTCGCAATACTATATGGAACTGGAGTGAGGGGATATGCTAGAAGTTCCTTCAAATCAATCCTGAGATCGTCACATTGTGAACGAACAAGAAGCTGAAATGCAATGTTACTTTTTTGGCGATATTCGATAATTTTGTTTTGAGATGACTTGATTGTCGTTTTCTTTGTCAACTCAGACAGCGTTTTCAAATTTAATCGTTTGATCGGATGAAAGAACTTCTCGTGCTTCTCCAAGCGTTCTGAAATGAAATAAACTTTAGCGTCAGCACCGAATGCTTCTGCAAGCATAACGTCGCGTTCAATCTCTGAGGTAGCAGACACACCAGATGAAATACAGTACAACTGGTCTTTTTGTTCCATTTCGATTGGATTTATGAAACCAACAATTGCTTCAGCAACTTTTACGACATTTGCCTCACTCCTTTCTATCTCGGTTCTGCGCAGAACACGATGTTTCTTTGCGCCAGAATCGTCCGCCAACATATCAACCATGGCTGAAGCTCCCTTCACAAACTGTACTCTTTTATGGGCTGCTCGCACCCATCTTTGATATGCGTCATAATTACTAAGCAAACCAGACAAACTTGCACTGCCACCTCCAGCACCTCCATGTGATTTAGAGTGCTTCATAAAAATGATTCCCTTTTGACATTGTTATAGTACCCAGATACAAAAATCAACCGACATTATGATGCGGTATCCTTTATTTCATTAGTAAAATTAAGATATATGCAGAATCCTGTGAAAATCTGCAAAATTGAAAATATCCCATTTTTCAAGTATTTTGACCCCAAAAATCATTTCATAAAGGATTACTAGTGCTTGTTTTATTAAATGTGATATATGTGTTTGGTTTAGTATAAAAAAGATCACAGTTTAGTACGAAATATTTGTTTATCTAAACTTTTAAAGGGAAACATGTCTTTTTTTTCATTTCAGGAAGGGGGAGGGGTAGGTTTTTCACGTCTGACAAAACCTGATAGCCACAAAGTGTATATACTATATCTTGTATTCAATTGAAAGGTAATATTATAAGCTTTCATTTGATACCATATTGATATACTTTCAAGACTGTTTAGTATACATTTAATGCTCGCAAAGACACAAATTGAAAAAAATACGGGGGGTTATGCTAAGCCCACGGACTAATACTGATGAGAAAATATTATGCGATTTTCGGCAGGGTAAGGGGTCATATTTTGCCGCTAGATGTCTCCATAACATAACTACACGACAGATGTATAATTTGGTTGTCAATTTATACTATGAAAAAGATATTACGCGCTTTGGGCTGAATAGAGCTAATATCGGCAAAAATCATAATATTCCATTTTTCTGCTATCTACACTACAAAACATGTTTTTTGATGATATAATGGGTTTAATTTTCCGTAAATACAATAGTTTTAATAAATTCAATATACAAATAGTTTTAATAAATGCAATATAAAAATATCATCAAAGTTGTGTAATATTTTGTCTATTCAAAACAAAAGGCGAAAAATCTTATCAGGGGTAGGGATAGATTTTTTGCCTCCTACGATTACTGAACTTCATAAAATATTAATAACTTGTTTTCATTTGAATGATAAGATAATCAGCTATTCACCAAACCCCAGTTTTTATATTATAATAGTTGTTCATAAGCTACAAGACCTCAGCAACAGTGAAGAATGAAAAAATCTGAAAATCCGGCAAAATTGTCGAAAGGATGTAAAAAAATGGCTAAAAAATGTAAGTTTGTCCCACAATATTCAATGTTAACATGTTTTTCATTCAAAAGGACATATCAAAGGACACATTTTTTTTAATGGGGTTCGAAGGTGGGGATGTACGGTAGGCTATCTCAGCCCATGGCCTATATATATATATCACGTTTTTAAGCCTAAAACAGTAAAAGGTTAAAGTTCATATATTCAAGAACAAAAGAATAAACTGTAGATTCTTAAAAATAATCCACTGTTCGAACAATAGGGTGACGTCAGAGAAATTTATTATAGTGACGGTAAGCACCAAAACGCTAACATAACTAAAATCTTTGTTAGCGGTGCTATGATAAAGATATGATTGTAATGATAATCAGAACATTAATATAGAGATATACAGTATATAATATGTTTATACTTACACTGTAAGTTACAGTACTGATTCATCTGTGTCTTCTTGTACTTAGTGGAATGACACAAAGTAAAAGTAAAATATATAGCCTATTATTCTAGCTTTATCATTCATTTAAGTTCTCAGTCAGATAATTTACACTAAAATAAAAGATCTTGATCTATTGTTACCCATTGATGGACATATGATGGCTACACTTGACTAACTGTTTTGTGTGTGATTATAACCGAGTTATTATAGTTAAGTTTACAGAAAGGGACAGTATCGTACATTGTTTTTGTTACTAATATTTTTACAGTTTAAAATAATAAAGCGGAAAATCAAGATCTGATCATGTCAGAGATACATAATTACGTTTCGATTTGAGGGGTCATGTCTTATTTATGTTATTTGTGTTTGTTTGTTTATAGTGGTGTCCAACACACATTGTGTTGTGTTTTTGTTCTGTTTTTCGTTGTCTTGTGTACCCTACGTTGCCAGTTATCCATTTTCTATTACCCATTCGGTATTCTCTAACGTTGATTTATAATGAGTTCTAATAAAAGCAAATAAGATTTTAATAATAATAATAATAATACTACAAAATGTAATGATATTAAATAAAAAAAAAATAGTTAAATAGTTTTGAAGAAGAAATTTCATATAAATAAGCACAAATGAAACGACAGATAATTGTAAATGAAAAATAAATTCAGAAGATTCTCATCCCAGATTCATGCTGCAGCATTCCAGGCGCACACTAAGCAAAACCACCCATCTGCAATTTAAACGCCATGTTGTCTACCCTCACACAGATTGTTTTACTTGTTCTAACATAATGGTTTGCCTTGAAAAAGGGGGTGGCTGCAGATGTGTTATATATTCTATTTTTTGTTATTTATTGCCGTTGACGTATGTTACATCTAGTACCATAGAAGGATAAACTCTTTTATTCAATACATATGGAACCACACAGAAGTACCATGGACAGAGATATACATGTGTAATATAAATTAACGAATCATATCAACAAGAGGAAGAGATACATAATCAAAATTAGAGCAGTATTCGTCTTTCGTCTACCTTTGTATAAAACACAACAGACAGGTCTTGAAGTGAATCGAGCGGTTTCATTCTAAAACAGGTATTACCACATGTCGTGTGACTGGATTGTATACTGCTAAGGCATAAGAGCATTAATGTTTCATGGAAATGCACTTCAATGTATGTGCCGAACTTCAAAACGGGTGTCACATGAGGGGGAGGAACCGCTAATCCTTCCGGAGCACCTGAGTTCACCCCTGGTTTTTAGTGGAGTTCGTGCTGCTTGATCTTAAATTTTCCATGCAATGGTTTGTAGATCGTTGTTTGTCATTTTGTCCCTTTTCTTTTGGTTATTATGCTGTCTGTCCTTCTTCTATTTACGACTTCCGATTACCCCTTTGATATCTTCAAACATGTCTTCAAGAACTTACACTTTTTGAACACCCCTAGGCTACCTGTTTTCTTCCCTTACTCCTCATTCAGAAAGTATGAAATTGGACTATTCATACGTAATTATAGTGGTGATGAAAGTTAAACAAATGAAAATAAAAATAAATGGAAGTCAAACTATACTTAATAAAAAGGAAGGACAACGGATCGGCAATATGAAGCCCAGAGGGTGAAGTAATGTATACAAGAGTTACCACACTAAGAGCTTAAGCTTAATAACCATGTGTGATGAACGATGAGGTGTGGAACAGAGAGTACACTTTAGTAGAGGATAAAAAGTGCACAGAACAACAGGAGTGACCATGTAAAGAAAGAATTGCTTTCCGACTGTAAAGATTACAACCACACCTACTCATTCGTTTCTTTATTATTGGTGAATGAGCCATGCACATGTCATCTAACAGACACTACATGTATACAATGTAGCGACATTTTGTTTTGCTAGTAGAAGACAAGTTTGGATTCTGCAAGGAGCCATCAACACTAATTGGCAAGCCAGCAATAGAAACCCTATCAACTGTTGTTTCTGACATTAACCGAATACCTTCTAGTACTGGTATCGTAAATTGTGCCTATTTACTATACCTTATTTATATGTTATGGGTAGCGATGTTGCCTCTTTCTGCGAGTGTGGTATTAGATTTTGGAACTATTCCGACAGTGTGGTATCTTCTGTTTTTCATTTTATTACCAGATTTCGGCATCACAATGTCCTGCTTAAGAAAATGATTCTCAATAATAAAGTGTCACACTTGCAATTTGAATGTTAAAGCTCTAGCATATTTGGAATTGGCAGTTTCAGACGACAGCAAAAAATCACTCAATGTTTGTAGATTTATGAATTCAGTGTATGACAAATTACAAAATGTGAAAAGAGAAGATTTTATAAATTTGAATTGTTTATTTCCTATAAAAATCCACTACGATTTGATGAAAACAATTTTAATTAGAAAAGAAATGAAAATAGAAAATTAGAAATCAGTTCCTATGGGGAAATACAGATTGCTCTTTCTGGAAAAAATATCATAAATACAGATTGCTCTTTCAGGAAAAAATATCACTACATTTAAAACAATCGCTACAAAAAAGAAAACATCAATCTTTAAGAATAAGAACCAGCTGAGTATTCTGAAACAAATACTTTCACAGATTGATGAGGCTATATTACGTCTATCATAAAAGGATAAAAAAAAGAAGAAAATTGTGAAGTTTGAAATAAAAACAAAACCCTGGAGATTCCTAAAGACATGTCTATATTTCGTCCAGAGAATATTGATTTAAAGTCGGTAATGGTGAAATGATTACATCTTCATTAGTTGTATAATCTAAATAAGAATCAGTATCATTGGAATAGTTCTTTTTTAATGTACTGAATGTATTAGACAATCCTTTACAGTTAGTGAATTAGACCTCTTCAAACTTTTCTTAGATCATCTCCTAGTCTCATTCTGATTTTGATTGATTTTTGTTGTTTTAGTGCCACTTTCAGCAATATTTCAGCTATATCATGGCGACCAGTTTTAGTGGTGGAAGAAGCCGGAGTACCCAGAGAGAACCACCGACCATGGGCAAGAAACTGGTAATCTTTATCACTTGCGGCTGCGAGTCGAGTGCACCTTTTTTTGTAATTTACAAAGCCGGTCGCGAACCCACGCCGTATTGGTGATAGACTTGTATGAGTTGTTGGGTAAATCCAACTACCTAACTCATTGAGCCACCCGGGCCCTCATTCATATAAGATCTTTCTATATGCTCAAAGATTTTAGACCAGACAATGTTGACTTGATAAGTGCCTTGAACGGCAATCCCTTTAATGGTACAAAAAAAACATACCAAAGATATAAATTACAATAGTGTAAGTATTTGTTGATGCGGTCATCTGAATTTTGAATTCGTTTTTTTTAGAAGTGTACCTAAAGTATAAAAGGAGAGTTTTGTAGGTATTTGAATAAAAATCAATAATAGTCGGTCTGAGAGAGCAGATGAAATATTGGTTCTCTGATTGAAGAAATATACTTACTTTTTATTATCATACGTTATAATTTGCAAGAGCTAGGACACGATTGAAAATTATTACTTTTGTTATGTGGCCATCATGACTTACGCTTTCTGTACATAATCACAAAAACTAAGAAAAGTGTTGTATCTAAACGCTTCGAATATTCTACCGAACAATTGGCACATGACTTGTAAGATAAACAACTTTTGAGCCAAACATATATTTTTTTCTACATATTCAATTAGCATATATAATTATATTTGTCCTACATGTCATTGTGATAAACTATTTGTAAACAATGATACTACAAATATATACATACATTAACATTCACATAGCTGAACACAGAAACAAATGTTCAAGATGTGTATATTTTTTTTCATTAACATCCCATTACTTTAGTTGTACATTTTGAGGCATTCCTTTAACATTTTGTTTATGTTTATCTATATTATTTTTTATGTAAATAATTTGTGATCTCAGTTCGTCTTCCATGTATTGTAGAAGTAGTAAAGCTTTCTCCCGCTTAATGTGCATGTTCGTTATTTTTAAAGTTGTGCAATTTCTGTGTGACATGTGATGAAACTATTTCATGTTTGTGCTTCTTTTAATGAACTACCATTTCAAAATACCCATTGATTTTACAAATAACTTGAGATACGGTGTGTCATTGTTTCATTGATTGTATTAGTTAATGTGTTGTGGTGTTTATCAAAGTAATTGTCAATTTACTAGGCGCAAATCTAACAGTTTTTCCGGTGACCTCGATAATTGTAAATTTACTAAGCGCAAATCTAACAATTTTTCCGGTGGCCTCGATAATTGTAAATTTACAAAGCGCAAATCTAACAGTTTTTCCGGTGGCCTCGATAATTGTAAATTTACAAAACTCAAATCTAACAGTTTTTCCGGTGGCCTCGATAATTGTAAATTTACAAAACGCAAATCTAACAGTTTTTCCGGTGGCCTCGAACCTGTGGATGAAAGGACAGAACACTATAGTGACCGCCATACATTTACTTTGTTCTGATATCCACAGTTCGATGAAGAACTGTAATGAAAGGGTTGTTCCTCGACGTTTGCCTCAGTTTCAGAATGTTTTTTGTTTCGTGTTTACCTATATCTTTATTGTTTCGTGTTACACTTGGTATTTTATAACGTTTTGACATATATTACACAAGACAAAGTTAAACTGTCGGACAAAAGACGTGTTTGTATTTTTGTATATGTATACTGTGTGCCTTAATGATTCAGATAGAAGTTACCAAAAAAGATAGGTAGACAATTCACTTGTCTTAATTAATTAGATATGTTAATTCTAATTTGTATTCATCTTCGTACTACCAAAAGCATTTAACATGTCAAAAAGATTTACACGTTTTAACTGAAATGTTTAAGTCCTATGTTAAGAGAACGAGGGAATCATAATGGTGGTTAGTGCTTCAGCAACGTATGTAGTTCTGTTTTTACTACAAATGTTACCCGTTATCTATGGTCACGGGATGATGATAGAACCTGCCATGCGGTCATCCCTATGGAGATTTGACTACCCAGGGGCCGAGCCAAATTACAATGATAATGGACTAAACTGTGGAGGATTTACGGTAATTTGTTTCTTTTATACTTGTAAAGAGAATGCTTTCATTACTGACAAAATGTCTAAAGGGAGAATATTTACAACCAATATGTGTGAAGACATAATCCTATCAATTTCCTTTTAGGAAAACTAAACTGTCGTACAGGTGTCGTCGTATTCTATCAAAACCATACAACTGGCATTGTCTATTAAGTATATTTATGTTTGAAATTTAGTTTCTAAATAATAGATATCTAAATAACCTCCCTAGTGCTTAGTTAAGCTTAGCTGACTTTCGCTTTCCTGTTTAAGTTCTTTGGTTTACTTGCTCCTGGAGACTTTAAAATTATATATCTTTCTGATCTTTTAACCATGAGCGTACTTGATGAAGGTTATGTCTGATCTTTTAACCATGAGCACCTGATGAAGGTTATGTCTGATCTTTTAACCATGAGCGTACTTGATGAAGGTTATGTCTGATCTTTTAGCCATGAGCGTACTTGATGAAGGTTATGTCTGATCTTTTAACCATGAGCACTTGATGAAGGTTATGTCTGATCTTTTAACCATGAGGTACTTGATGAAGGTTATGTCTGATCTTTTAGCCATGAGCATACTTGATGAAAGTTATGTCTGATCTTTTAACCATGAGCGTACTTGATGAAGGTTATGTCTGATCTTTTAACCATGAGCACCTGATGAAAGTTATTTCTGATCTTTTAACCATGAGCGTACCTGATGAAGGTTATGTCGGATCTTTTAACCATGAGCGTACTTGATGAAGGTTATGTCTGATCTTTTAACCATGAGCACTTGATGAAGGTTATGTCTGATCTTTTAACCATGAGGTACTTGATGAAGGTTATGTCTGATCTTTTAGCCATGAGCATACTTGATGAAAGTTATGTTTGATCTTTTAACCATGAGCGTACTTGATGAAGGTTATGTCTGATCTTTTAACCATGAGCACCTGATGAAGGTTATTTCTGATCTTTTAACCATGAGCGTACCTGATGAAGATTATGTCTGATCTTTTAACCATGAGCGTACTTGATGAAGGTTATGTCTGATCTCTTAGCCATGAGCATACTTGATGAAGGTTATGTCTGATCTTTTAACCATGAGCGTACTTGATGAAGGTTATGTCTGATCTTTTAACCATGAGCACCTGATGAAGGTTATTTCTGATCTTTTAACCATGAGCGTACCTGATGAAGGTTATGTCTGATCTTTTGACCATGAGCGTACTTGATGAAGGTTATGTCTGATCTTTTAGCCATGAGCGTACTTGATGAAGGTTATGTCTGATCTTTTGACCATGAGCGTACTTGATGAAAGTTATGTCTGGTCTTTTAACCATGAGCGTACTTGATGAAGGTTATGTCTGATCTTTTAACCATGAGCGTACTTGATGAAGGTTATGTCTGATCCTTTAGCCATGAGCGTACTTGATGAAGGTTATGTCTGATCTTTTAACCATGAGCGTACTTGATGAAGATTATGTCTGATCTTTTAGCCACGAGCGTACTTGATGAAGGTTATGTCTGATCTTTTAACCATGAGCGTACTTGATGAAGATTATGTCTGATCTTTTAGCCATGAGCGTACTTGATGAAGGTTATGTCTGATCTTTTAACCATGAGCGTACTTGATAAAGGTTATGTCTGATCTTTTAACCATGAGCGTACTTGATGAAGGTTATGTCTGATCTTTTAACCATGAGCGTACTTGATGAAGGTTATGTCTGATCTTTTAGCCATGAGCGTACTTGATGAAGGTTATGTCTGATCTTTTAACCATGAGCGTACTTGATGAAGGTTATGTCTGATCTTTTAACCATGAGCGTACTTGATGAAGGTTATGTCTGATCTTTTAACCATGAGCGTACTTGATGAAGATTATGTCTGATCTTTTAACCATGAGCGTACTTGATGAAGGTTATGTCTGATCTTTTAGCCATGAGCGTACTTGATGAAGGTTATGTCTGATCTTTTAACCATGAGCGTACTTGATGAAGGTTATGTCTGATCTTTTGACCATGAGCGTACTTGATGAAGATTATGTCTGATCTTTTAGCCATGAGCGTACTTGATGAAGGTTATGTCTGATCTTTTAACCATGAGCGTACTTGATGAAGGTTATGTCTGATCTTTTAACCATGAGCGTACTTGATGAAGGTTATGTCTGATCTTTTAACCATGAGCGTACTTGATGAAGGTTATGTCTGATCTTTTAACCATGAGCGTACTTGATGAAGGTTATTTCTGATCTTTTAACCATGAGCGTACTTGATGAAGGTTATGTCTGATCTTTTAACCATGAGCGTACTTGATGAAGGTTATGTCTGATCTTTTAACCATGAGCGTACTTGATGAAGGTTATGTCTGATCTTTTAACCATGAGCGTACTTGATGAAGATTATGTCTGATCTTTTAGCCATGAGCGTACTTGATGAAGGTTATGTCTGATCTTTTAACCATGAGCGTACTTGATAAAGGTTATGTCTGATCTTTTAACCATGAGCGTACTTGATGAAGGTTATGTCTGATCTTTTAGCCATGAGCGTACTTGATGAAGGTTATGTCTGATCTTTTAACCATGAGCGTACTTGATGAAGGTTATGTCTGATCTTTTAACCATGAGCGTACTTGATGAAGGTCATGTCTGATCTTTTAACCATGAGCGCACTTGATGAAGGTTATGTCTGATCTTTTAACCATGAGCGTACTTGATGAAGGTTATGTCTGATCTTTTAACCATGAGCGTACTTGATGAAGGTCATGTCTGATCTTTTAACCATGAGCGCACTTGATGAAGGTTATGTCTGATCTTTTGACCATGAGCGTACTTGATGAAGGTTGTGTCTGATCTTTTAACCATGAGCGTACTTGATGAAGGTTATGTCTGATCTTTTAACCATGAGCGTACTTGATGAAGGTTATGTCTGATCTTTTAACCATGAGTGTACTTGATGAAGGTTATGTCTGATCTTTTAACCATGAGCGTACTTGATGAAGGTTATGTCTGATCTTTTAACCATGAGCGTACTTGATGAAGGTTATGTCTGATCTTTTGACCATGAGCGTACTTGATGAAGGTCATGTCTGATCTTTTAACCATGAGCGTACTTGATGAAGGTTATGTCTGATCTTTTAACCATGAATGTACTTGATGAAGGTTATGTCTGATCTTTTAACCATGAGCGTACATGATGAAGATTATGTTTGATCTTTTAGCCATGAGCGTACTTGATGAAGGTTATGTCTAATCTTTTAGCCATGAGCGTACTTGATGGCGGTTATATCTGATCTTTTGACCATGAGCGTACTTGATGAGGGTTATGTCTGATCTTTTAACCATGAGCGTACTTGATGAAGGTTATGTCTGATCTTTTAACCATGAGCGTACTTGATGAAGGTTACGTATGATCTTTTAGCCATGAGCGTACTTGATGAAGGTTATGTCTGATCTCTTAACCATCAGCATACTTGATGAAGGTTATGTCTGATCTTTTAGCCATGAGCGTACTTGATGAAGGTTATGTCTGATCTTTTAACCATGAGCGCACTTGATGAAGGTTATGTCAGATCTTTTAACCATGAGCGTACTTGATGAAGGTTATGTCTGATCTTTTGACCATGAGCGTACTTGATGAAAGTTATGTCTGATCTTTTAGTCATGAGCGTACTTGATGAAGGTTATGTCTGATATTTTAACCATGAGCGTACTTGATGAAGGTTATGTCTGATCTTTTAACCATGAGCGTACTTGATGAAGGTTATGTCTGATCTTTTAACCATGAGCGTACTTGATGAAGGTTATGTCCGATCTTTTAGCCATGAACGTACTTGATGAATGTTATGTCTGATCTTTTGACCATGAGCGTACTTGATGAAGGTTATGTCTGATCTTTTGACCATGAGCGTACTTGATGAAGATTATGTCTGATCTTTTGACCATGAGCGTACTTGATGAAGGTTGTGTCTGATCTTTTAACCATGAGCGTACTTGATGAAGGTTATGTCTGATCTTTTAACCATGAGCGTACTTGATGAAGGTCATGTCTGATCTTTTAACCATGAGCGTACTTGATGAAGGTTATGTCTGATCTTTTAACCATGAGCGTACTTGATGAAGGTCATGTCTGATCTTTTAACCATGAGCGTACTTGATGAAGGTTATGTCTGATCTTTTGACCATGAGCGTACTTGATGAAGATTATGTCTGATCTTTTAACCATGAGCGTACTTGATGAAGGTTATGTCTGATCTTTTAGCCATGAGCGTACTTGATGAAGGTTATGTCTGATCTTTTAACCATGAGCGTACTTGATGAAGGTTATGTCTGATCTTTTAACCATGAGCGTACTTGATGAAGGTCATGTCTGATCTTTTAACCATGAGCGTACTTGATGAAGGTTATGTCTGATCTTTTAACCATGAGCGTACTTGATGAAGGTCATGTCTGATCTTTTAACCATGAGCGTACTTGATGAAGGTCATGTCTGATCTTTTGACCATGAGCGTACTTGATGAAGATTATGTCTGATCTTTTAACCATGAGCGTACTTGATGAAGGTTATGTCTGATCTTTTAGCCATGAGCGTACTTGATGAAGGTTATGTCTGATCTTTTAACCATGAGCGTACTTGATGAAGGTCATGTCTGATCTTTTAACCATGAGCGCACTTGATGAAGGTTATGTCTGATCTTTTGACCATGAGCGTACTTGATGAAGATTATGTCTGATCTTTTGACCATGAGCGTACTTGATGAAGGTTGTGTCTGATCTTTTAACCATGAGCGTACTTGATGAAGGTTATGTCTGATCTTTTAACCATGAGCGTACTTGATGAAGGTTATGTCTGATCTTTTAACCATGAGTGTACTTGATGAAGGTTATGTCTGATCTTTTAACCATGAGCATACTTGATGAAGGTTATGTCTGATCTTTTAACCATGAGCGTACTTGATGAAGGTTATGTCTGATCTTTTAACCATGAGCGTACTTGATGAAGGTCATGTCTGATCTTTTAACCATGAGCGCACTTGATGAAGGTTATGTCTGATCTTTTAACCATGAGCGTACTTGATGAAGGTTATGTCTGATCTTTTAACCATGAGTGTACTTGATGAAGGTTATGTCTGATCTTTTAACCATGAGCGTACTTTATGAAGGTTATGTCTGATCTTTTAACCATGAGCGTACTTGATAAAGGTTATGTCTGATCTTTTAACCATGAGCGTACTTGATGAAGGTTATGTCTGATCTTTTAGCCATGAGCGTACTTGATGAAGGTTATGTCTGATCTTTTAACCATGAGCGTACTTGATGAAGGTTATGTCTGATCTTTTAACCATGAGCGTACTTGATGAAGGTCATGTCTGATCTTTTAACCATGAGCGCACTTGATGAAGGTTATGTCTGATCTTTTAACCATGAGCGTACTTGATGAAGGTTATGTCTGATCTTTTAACCATGAGCGTACTTGATGAAGGTCATGTCTGATCTTTTAACCATGAGCGCACTTGATGAAGGTTATGTCTGATCTTTTGACCATGAGCGTACTTGATGAAGGTTGTGTCTGATCTTTTAACCATGAGCGTACTTGATGAAGGTTATGTCTGATCTTTTAACCATGAGCGTACTTGATGAAGGTTATGTCTGATCTTTTAACCATGAGTGTACTTGATGAAGGTTATGTCTGATCTTTTAACCATGAGCGTACTTGATGAAGGTTATGTCTGATCTTTTAACCATGAGCGTACTTGATGAAGGTCATGTCTGATCTTTTGACCATGAGCGTACTTGATGAAGGTCATGTCTGATCTTTTAACCATGAGCGTACTTGATGAAGGTTATGTCTGATCTTTTAACCATGAATGTACTTGATGAAGGTTATGTCTGATCTTTTAACCATGAGCGTACATGATGAAGATTATGTTTGATCTTTTAGCCATGAGCGTACTTGATGAAGGTTATGTCTAATCTTTTAGCCATGAGCGTACTTGATGGCGGTTATATCTGATCTTTTGACCATGAGCGTACTTGATGAGGGTTATGTCTGATCTTTTAACCATGAGCGTCCTTGATGAAGGTCATGTCTGATCTTTTAACCATGAGCGTACTTGATGAAGGTTATGTCTGATCTTTTAACCATGAGCGTACTTGATGAAGGTTACGTATGATCTTTTAGCCATGAGCGTACTTGATGAAGGTTATGTCTGATCTCTTAACCATCAGCATACTTGATGAAGGTTATGTCTGATCTTTTAGCCATGAGCGTACTTGATGAAGGTTATGTCTGATCTTTTAACCATGAGCGCACTTGATGAAGGTTATGTCAGATCTTTTAACCATGAGCGTACTTGATGAAGGTTATGTCTGATCTTTTGACCATGAGCGTACTTGATGAAAGTTATGTCTGATCTTTTAGTCATGAGCGTACTTGATGAAGGTTATGTCTGATATTTTAACCATGAGCGTACTTGATGAAGGTTATGTCTGATCTTTTAACCATGAGCGTACTTGATGAAGGTTATGTCTGATCTTTTAACCATGAGCGTACTTGATGAAGGTTATGGCCGATCTTTTAGCCATGAACGTACTTGATGAATGTTATGTCTGATCTTTTGACCATGAGCGTACTTGATGAAGGTTATGTCTGATCTTTTGACCATGAGCGTACTTGATGAAGATTATGTCTGATCTTTTGACCATGAGCGTACTTGATGAAGGTTGTGTCTGATCTTTTAACCATGAGCGTACTTGATGAAGGTTATGTCTGATCTTTTAACCATGAGCGTACTTGATGAAGGTCATGTCTGATCTTTTAACCATGAGCGTACTTGATGAAGGTTATGTCTGATCTTTTAACCATGAGCGTACTTGATGAAGGTCATGTCTGATCTTTTAACCATGAGCGTACTTGATGAAGGTTATGTCTGATCTTTTGACCATGAGCGTACTTGATGAAGATTATGTCTGATCTTTTAACCATGAGCGTACTTGATGAAGGTTATGTCTGATCTTTTAGCCATGAGCGTACTTGATGAAGGTTATGTCTGATCTTTTAACCATGAGCGTACTTGATGAAGGTTATGTCTGATCTTTTAACCATGAGCGTACTTGATGAAGGTCATGTCTGATCTTTTAACCATGAGCGTACTTGATGAAGGTTATGTCTGATCTTTTAACCATGAGCGTACTTGATGAAGGTTATGTCTGATCTTTTGACCATGAGCGTACTTGATGAAGATTATGTCTGATCTTTTAACCATGAGCGTACTTGATGAAGGTTATGTCTGATCTTTTAGCCATGAGCGTACTTGATGAAGGTTATGTCTGATCTTTTAACCATGAGCGTACTTGATGAAGGTCATGTCTGATCTTTTAACCATGAGCGCACTTGATGAAGGTTATGTCTGATCTTTTGACCATGAGCGTACTTGATGAAGATTATGTCTGATCTTTTGACCATGAGCGTACTTGATGAAGGTTGTGTCTGATCTTTTAACCATGAGCGTACTTGATGAAGGTTATGTCTGATCTTTTAACCATGAGCGTACTTGATGAAGGTTATGTCTGATCTTTTAACCATGAGTGTACTTGATGAAGGTTATGTCTGATCTTTTAACCATGAGCATACTTGATGAAGGTTATGTCTGATCTTTTAACCATGAGCGTACTTGATGAAGGTTATGTCTGATCTTTTAACCATGAGCGTACTTGATGAAGGTCATGTCTGATCTTTTAACCATGAGCGCACTTGATGAAGGTTATGTCTGATCTTTTAACCATGAGCGTACTTGATGAAGGTTATGTCTGATCTTTTAACCATGAGTGTACTTGATGAAGGTTATGTCTGATCTTTTAACCATGAGCGTACTTTATGAAGGTTATGTCTGATCTTTTAACCATGAGCGTACTTGATGAAGGTTATGTCTGATCTTTTGACCATGAGTGTACTTGATGAAGGTTATGTCTGATCTTTTAACCATGAGCGTACTTGATGAAGGTTATGTCTGATCTTTTAACCATGAGCGTACTTGATGAAGGTTATATCTGATCTTTTAGCCATGAGCGTACTTGATGAAGGTTATGTCTGATCTTTTGACCATGAGCGTACTTGATGAAGGTTATGTCTGATCTTTTAGCCATGAGCGTACTTGATGAAGGTTATGTCTGATCTTTTAACCATGAGCGTACTTGATGAAGGTTATGTCTGATCTTTTAACCATGAGCGTACTTGATGAAGGTTATGTCTGATCTTTTAACCATGAGCGTACTTGATGAAGGTTATGTCTGATCTTTTAACCATGAGCATACTTGATGAAGGTTATGTCTGATCTTTTAACCATGAGCGTACTTGATGAAGGTTATGTCTGATCTTTTAACCATGAGCGTACTTGATGAAGGTTATGTCTGATCTTTTAGCCATGAGCGTACTTGATGAAGGTTATGTCTGATCTTCTGACCATGAGCGTACTTGATGAAGGTTATTTCTGATGCACATTGTGCAAACTAAATTAGGTTTCTACATTTTATTACTGTGACTGGCTTGAGACTGGTCGATATATTAGTCCCCGTGGATATTATCCGCCCAGTAGACAGTTCACATTGACATCGTATATATATGTATATATTTATGCTTGAAAGTAACAGTTCCGAAATAATTCTAAGATCAATCTGCCTCAGGCTTTGGTAACCATAGCCGGTTTTGACTACCATGTTTAAGCCCATTGTTTTACTTGCTCCCAAAGACTTTTAAATTATTTGTCAGTCAACCATTTTGACTATGATCGTACCTTATGAACTTCATTCCAGAAACGTGTCAAGCGCACGAAATTAGATATCTACGTTTTTATTAGACTTACATTTGAAACATGCATATAGTGATCTAAGGACACAGAACGACAAACAAGGATTTGACATTGTTTACAATTAAATTGATTCTGTAATAGCTATTTTTTGTTTACTCGGACTCGTTTTAGAGTTCAAGAATATGTTTAAAATATGAACAATAGATTTCATGTTTTTAACAATATGTGCTTTGTAGAATCAACATGAGTTCCAGCATGGTCGGTGTGGAGTATGTGGTGATCCTTATCAAGGCCCAAGAGACAACGAGGCAGGCGGAAAGTAAAGTATTAAACTACATGTATCTATAAGTAGACTGAGATTCAAGATTTACAAGGGGTGTTTTACAGTCCCAATTTAAGTTACACTTGCCATGTTTTAAAATTAAGTAACGCTATAGTACAATGAATCTACCATCAGCTTTTATTATCCTCGTCTTTCATGACTTTCATACATACTTTGTCAGAGTTTGATCATATTTGTAATTCGGACGCATGATTGGATATCGGTCAATTCCCCCACTGCTTCTCCTTCCTTGCAGTATGTCAGGAATATCCATATTAGTATTAGTTATTTCTGGCAGTTCTGGAATCCCCCTTTCCTTTCATATTTATTTTTGCTGTAAAACAGTAAAACAAAGCGATCAATACAAATTAATATTCTTTGGAATATTTTTAAAACAAAATTATTTGTTGCATTAGACAGTCGGTTATAATGTTCGCCCTTCTTGTTTGACTTCTTATTTTAATGTTATACAGGGTCTCATGCACCCATAGTTCAAAATGCGTTTGAAAGTATATTTGAATAGAATATTTCATTTTAAATTAGTTTTGTCTCAAAGCCATTGAACTATTTTTAATAGATAAAATAGATCGACCATAGAAAATCCTTTGTTCTTTAAACGTATTCCAAAGTATACTGTGGGATTTATTTTTAGACAAATGTGTCCTTCTGAATTAAAACGAAAACGTAATTGTGATTGTGTTTGTGGTGCATATGACCTAAACACTGACCGATTGCTTTGTTGTTAAAGTGTCCCAAATGCAATTTGATTAAAATTATATGTTATATATGCTACGATCCATTAGCATCTGACACCCATATTAACTTTAGATTAACCAATGAAAACAACACTAACAAAATCCATCCAGCGGGTTGGTTGTAGGCAACTAAGGAAAAACCTCAGAGATTACTAAGGTTCGCCTGAACGCAAGGTTTTAAGCAAACTGGTGTCAAATGATATCATAAAAAGCAGTATTGCAGACTTTGGTACAGACAAATGTTTCACATACGACAGACAAATTTTTCACATGTATACGACAGACAAATGTTTCACATACGACAGACAAATGTTTCACGCATGGATCTTTATGGTTGTTATGCTCTTTACAATTTTTGGTTGTCAGATTTGAACATCATTTGTAACAATACTGTCGGTTGGTATCGTTGTGTCTTCACAGAGATTGTGTTGGATTTCACAATACTTACATTGACACGACACATGAAACATAAAGGTATGACATGAAATCCGTGTACAGACGAGTAATAAAAGATAATAAACAACATTCCAGAAGGAAAACCGAGCACCAGTTTTACGCATAAATCAGTATGAACATTAGTACTATACCTAGAATAACACATTACACGTGTATAACACCAGAGCTGACAGTCATAATTAACATTAGTACTCTACCTAGAATAACACATTACACGTGTATAACACCAGAGCTGACAGTCATAATTAACATTAGTACTCTACCTAGAATAACACATTACACGTGTATAACACCAGAGCTAACAGTCATAATTAACATTTGGTCACTTTACACATGTACATCTATATAATTTATTGCAATTTTAGAATATCACTATACGTAGTTCGGTTTGGAACCAGTTTGATCTGAAATCAAATGTATATTGGTACCCCCTTTCAACTGTTCCTTTAAAACTGAATATTAATCTGTCAAAAAGTTCTATTTACAATGATACATTTGTTTGACCTTTTTAACGACATTCGATATCAGGTCATGTCAAATAACCGTTGATTTACATTCAAACACTCTTTAATATTTTCATAAACGTTTATGCTGTCAAATTCCTGAGTACTGTGTACTCTCGTGTTTGATTAGTCACAGTGTGACCTCTGACATGAATCGTGAAGGAACTGTGACTTCTGACATGAATCGTGAAAGTTGTGGATGAAAAGTTTGATTGTGCTAAAGGGGTAATTAGAAGTCGTAAATCGAATGAAAGAGAATACATTGGACAAAAAGAGAAAAAGTGGTCAACAACACATTAAACAAAACTAAAAACTAAAGACTGAGCAACTCACACCCTGTTTAAAACTGGGGTCAACTCACATCCTGTTTAAAACTGGGGTCAACTCACATCCTGTTTAAAACTGGGGTCAACTCACATCCTGTTTAAAACTGGGGTCAACTCACATCCTGTTTAAAACTGGGGTCAACTCACACCCTGTTTAAAACTGGGGTCAACTCACACCCTGTTTAAAACTGGGGTCAACTAATGTCCTCCGAAGGGTAAGCAGTTAGTGGATCACCAAAAGAATAAGATTCAACAAGAATTTAATTGGTATTTGAATGATATAAATAATACATATTTAACACAAAGACTTATTATGTAATTATGACTTGTGAAGATTGTGATGACAAGCATTTATTTTCAACGCTACATTATGATATCATGTGTGAAGTGACATATTAAAACATCTTTAGGCAAAAAACGTGTTTTAAAAATAAAACAGAAAATTAATCATTGTAGTAATAACGCACATTTAAATAAATAATTCCAGGTATGCCAAGGGGATTATAGCTAGGACATATAAAGCAGGACAATATATAACAGTGGTATCAGATATTTCAGCTAACCACGGTGGCTATCTAGAACTCAAGTTATGCCCTCATAATGACTTTCACGTACCAGTTACCCAGCAATGCTTGAACCAGTACATCTTACAGATCAAAGGGCATGGTAGACGATATCAATTTACAACCAATAAGAAGAGCGACTTCAAGATCAGACATACAGCTAAATTACCAGATTATGTCACGTGTAGACATTGTGTACTACAGTGGTTCTGGAAGGCTGGTTAGTAGGTATAAGACACTAGTTTTATATTTTAGGTTACGGCCATTTATATACTGTTGGATCTTGTTATGTCAAACTCGGTTTACTCGAAATGTAGATTAAGTTCCGTTTTAAACTTTGTGATTTACAACTTAATTTACTCCTCTTATCTCAAATTTCGGGTATCTCGAAGTAGCTTTTCAGTCCCTAATATACAGATCCATTCAAATTATGTTCGTTATATCGAAATTATCAATTAAATCAATTAACAAATAGGTATATTAATATTCATTCACATCATTCGCTTGTAGTTTGTCTTTGGATTGTGAACCTAGAACAACATAAAATATCAAAGAACAACAAAAAATATTGAACAGAAATTACGTGTTATGCATTTTAATTTGCTTCATAGCATACTTCGTCAAAACAAATTGCTATTTCATGGATGCGCTATTGGAGGTATTTCCTTTTACAAGTAAAACAGAATACATGGTAAATAATTTTGATGATACATAGTGTAGTTATGTTCAATTAGAAAACGAGAAAATTCAAATAGTTTTAGCAATGAATAGAATAACGAAATACTGTGAGTTGATTTTGTTTCCAAAGTGAAATTGATAAATGAAATCTTTGGTCATTAAATGTTGTCCTGTATATATATCCTGCTTAAAATGTATAATTTGACTTGAATAATATGAAATATACTTGTGACCAAACATCAAGGCAATACTGCGAACATCTGTCTAGTTCTGTAAGCAAAGATTTGAATTAGGATTTTGGGTGTGTGTAACGCAATTTGCCACAATATGTCGTTATATGGTGACGGAAAGTTTTAATGGCACCAGAAAACGGAGTTTCTAGAGGCAAAAATAATGACAGAATTTTAAACTACAAAGCTGTATTGAGTACACTTCAATCGTGTACCAAGTTCTCAACATTCCGTGGTGATAGGCACTGGGTACATAGATAAATGAAACTTCCACTGACTTACAATCGTGGCCACGGTCCCCTCTCCAAATAAACAAAGCGCAAAGGGTTGATAAAAGTCATTTATTTCGCAAACTGTTAACAATATGATGTTTAATAAGATGCAGAAATTGCTTACCCTTCGTGAGCACCTGGGTTCTCTCCCGGTTTTTGGTGGATTCCGTGTTAATCCTATTTCTAGTTTTCTGTGTTGTGTTTTTGTGTTTTGGTTATCTTAATCCTGTGTCTTGTGTGCCCAATGTTCTCAGTGTCTCTGGATTCTTGATTGCCCAATGTTCCCAGTGTCTCTGAATTCTTGATTGCCCAATGTTCCCAGTGTCTCTGAATTCTTGATTGCCCAATGTTCCCAGTGTCTCTGAATTCTTGATTGCCCAATGTTCTCAGTGTCTCTGAATTCTTGATTGCCCAATGTTCCCAGTGTCTCTGGATTCTTAATTGTCCAATGTTTCCAGTGTCTCTGGATTCTACATTGCCCCATTCATGAACGTTTATTCATTATCAGTAGTGTATTTTTGTGAATTTTCTACTGTTCCCGTGATTTGATGTATTATCTTTATTTTAAGAGGAAATAACTTGACTTTACAATGTTAATGACAAATAATCAATTAAACCCGAATAGATATAAATACAGGTCTGATAACCAGGTCTTAGGAGGTGGCGAGGCTCAATGATGTTCTCTGTTTAATCTGCAGTGTGTTGTTGTGTGTTGTTGTGTGTATCCGAGAGTAGATAACTCCAGGGCGAGGCTCTTAAAGCGCGGGACCCAATTGGCGTAATACCGGCCCTGCAGTGATATCATTATGAAATTGGTATATTTTCAGTACATATCACGTTCATGTCTTCAGTAATATAGTGTTCATGTCTATTTCAGGTCAACATGCAGGTATAGACCCAATAACAAACGTAGAATGTAAAGGTTGTGGTAAACAGGAATCATTCATCAACTGTGCTGATATCGCTATAACAGACGAGTACGGAATGTTCCCGTCTGTAAATACAGCACCGCCACTTCAAATGACCACTGCTTTCCCCATGTACGACACATCGTCATTCATGTTTGAAGGACAAGGAATGTTTCCCGATTATTTTGACGAGTACAACCCATTTTTCAGTACGCCTTCTTATTTTGATCCATTCGATAATCCTTACATGAATGACAGAGCTAATTTTAGAGAACAGCCGTTTCGAAATGACTTTGTTTCGGGACAGTTTAATAGAGCTCCACAAAATACAGGCTTTCGTGCAAATGTACAACGAAATATAGAATATTCTACAAACGGAGTTCGTGGTTATATAGAACAAAATACTGGATTAAATAAAAATGGTGTTCGTGGAAATATAGAACAGAACTTTGGAATGAATAGAAACGGTGTTCGTGGAAATATACGACGAAATATTGGAAGAAATAGTAACGGTGTTCGTGGAAATATACAAGGAAATATTGGAAGAAATAGTAACGGTGTTCGTGGAAATATACAAGGAAATATTGGAAGAAATAGTAACGGTGTTCGTGGAAATATACGACGAAATACTGGAATAAATAGAAATGGTGTTCCTGGAAGTATGCAACGGAATACTGGAATAAATAGAAATGGTGATCGTGGAAATATGCAAAGGAAAAACGTTGGAATGAATAGAAACGGTGCTCGTGGCAATTTAGAACAAAATCCTACAAGGAATAGAAATAACAATTCTTTCAGAAATACCAGACCTTCATTTATCAAGGGTAAGCGTCCTTTTATTTCTAGAAATAATAGACCCGACGTTAATATGAATGTTGAAATTGGACCTAAAATAAATAGAAATAGAAATCCCATAAATCCTATTAATGCAAGGAGAAATAATGGACCTTTAATGACAATGAACAGAGACAAAGGACCTCTGAATGATGGAATTAATACCAAAACATTTTCAAAACCCGACGATTCTGAACCGAACGACTTTATGGAAGATTTGATAGATGATGAAGATTTATTTCTAAAAAATTCTGAGTTCTGGGAAGATTTTAATAATTTGCTTAACATGTCATCTCCAGAAACGAAGCATGCGCTGTATGAAATTGCTGAGGATGCAGACAACTTACAAGAATTCCATCAGAACATCAAATTGATGCTACAAATGCAAGGGAATTCACATGATTCACTACCGTCAATGACGTCAGACAGTGAAAGCGACGAGTCTTTAGATATGGCATGGCTAATGGCTGAGGCAGAGGATATAGAATTAGACAGTGACGAAAAAGACTTATTGGGGCTCTCTAAAGGAGATGGGACAAGCGACGAAAATGGACCAACACAAAATAAAAATACAGGAAGCAGATATAGTAACGAGAAGAATGACCCTTATTATCATTTTCATGACGAAAATCGTATTCGCGATGATACTGAAAGTGGTGAGGGCTATAGCGATGGTTTCGGTGGAAGTTCGAAGGACGACTACCTTTCGAACGACATAGGATCACCCTACGATTACGATGATTCAGGTCCTGCAAGTGATGACTTAAACAAAGATTACGACAACGGCGATGACATTGCAGATACCGAAGTTAATATTGATAATCATATTAGTAATATTCCCCGTAAAAACCCGAATTATCAAGGCACTGGTGAATCAAAATACTGGAATAACGAAAATAAGAAGTCATACTATTTCCAAAACCAAATAATTCCATGGAATGAAAATTCGTTATATAAAACAGATGTACTGGATTATGATGACAAAGATGTGGATATAGAGGGAGATAACTCCAATCGGTATGTAAAATCAATGTCTGAGAATCATATAACTCAGGATTACCAAACAGAACAAACTGATATTGCGAAACCAGATAAAATCACCGTCAATTACTTAGAAAGTGATACACAGGATTACACGGATTCAGAAACTGTCGACGAAGGCGACGATTTCGACGATGTTGACAAAAACTGGGGAGATTTTACTGAGGAGAAAAATGAAATGGACAATGATCATTGGTCAGATGAACAAAGGCATGAAATTGAAGCAGAAAATGTTATTGTGACGGCTGATAGTAATAACCTTGGTAGTGGAGAAACAGAAACTAATCTGGAGAAAGAAAATACTGAGGATAAGTCCGACACAGTGCTCGGTCATGTGACGACAAATTCATTAAAAGGTAGAACAATGGATACTGAAGTTGACAATAAGGAAGACAATACGATAGAAGAAGTTGCACATGACGATGAAATTACAGAAACAGAATATACGAAAGATGTGGGTGAAACAACAGGGGATATAGTAGATGATCCGGCGGATTTGAATTCCAAGGATAAAAATGTCGAACCTGTTGTAGAGGAATTATCAGTTGATGACATCCCCATTTCAAAAGAAGACATTCCGGAGGATCAAACCAAACATACTGAGAATAATCTCAAAAGTGAGACACTTCATAAAATTGATGATATGAAAGAAACAATGAAAACTGTAATGTCGGGTATACAACATCCTATGTCTGTTGATGATCCAAATGAATCAAAGGAAGGCATATCAAAAATTAGTATCTTTGATGATGGTCCGACCATAGAATCAAGTGTCGACGATTTTAAGTCAAATCCAGGTGTGGGAAGATGGCCCGAAAGAAGAATATTCACCCCAACAAATGACGTATTCAATAGACACAACAGACATACCACCATATTTCCACCATTTACATCGTTTCAACAAAAACCTCCTCTAACAGAGGCACACAACATTGTATATAAACAACTCACCAATCCATCTTTATCTTCATTTCGTAAGAAAATAAAAGATAGAATATCTAAATCAATGAGCGATAAAGACCCAAATAGCAACCTTGATTCCATTTCAAATATGTTAAAGAGTTCAGATGGAAAAGATACTAAAAAGGAATTATCTCCAAATCTTTCAAAACTTGTTCTCAAAATGTTTATGAATGCAAAATCCACTAAGACATCCTGTTCAGGATCACAACAGCCTATTTGTAGCCCTGTTTCACTTTGGAATAAATATCAGCAGGTAGCGAATTGGTGTAGTTCCCTTTGTCCGTATGGCAATTGTCCGTCTGCAGTATGCACATGTACTTGTGAAACGTTTTCAAAGGGATCTGGTCAGAAACTATGCAGAGCACAAAGCGCATTCAAGGAAAAAGCAGGTGAACTGGATGTATGGTGTGAAAAGACATGTTCTGCTGGAGACTGTCCCGATCTATTATGTGTATGTACTTAGCCAAGATCGTAATAAGACTGTGAAGAAGCACAGGGCCAGTATAATTAAAACAAATACAAGAACTGAAAGTTTTAGTCCCAGTGACACATATGGTTACAGCTACAGGGGTTTTAATTAACAATTTATATACATCTACTTGCTCGAGATAACTGCACTTTAAAGAGCAAATTGCTTTACCATCCGTGTGACAGAAAAATACTCCAAAGTCTCTACATTTATTTGAATTATCGTTGATTACTTTTGACCACTTCTGTTGGCGTCCGTGACTTTAATGTCGGTATCATCTGATCATTCTCTCCTTTCATCTGTTGGGGGTCAATCTCCTTAATGTAACATAATCTTTGTTTTTGAATTTATTCATATTTAATAAACGCTGTTCAGTATAGACCCTTTGGCATTCCTACTATGATTTTTTTTAAATGATTTGGCTTTCCAATTTTTTTACTTTGAGCACTCCTGACGAAAGGTTTTTTTTCCAGAAACAGGCCGTGTGTATTAAATTAGATATCTACGTTCTTATTAAAATCTATAATGAAATTAAATTCATTTCTAAGTAAATTGATGTCTGTCTAATTAAATGACTTACAAATAAAGATAGAGTTATGGTGTTTAACGCCTCTTTCAACATAATTTCAGCTATATTATGGTGGTCAGTTTAATTGGTGGATGATGAAACGTGAACATCCCGAAAAAAGTTACTGACAAACTTTATCACATAAAGTTGTATAGAGTATATCTCTCCACGGGTGGGTATTATTTAAATAATTTTGTTTGAATATTTCTATTCAGGATTAATTGATTGGTTTATTGGTGTTTAACGACAACCATAGCATCATTGTAGCTATGTGTTGTGTGTTTCTATACAGTAACCTTGATACACTATAATAATAAACTGTATATCATTGAAAAATAAAAGTTACCTGAAATAAAACATGCCAAATATATTGAATTCAAAATACCTGTATGTTAACGAAAAGAAATATAAATAAGTCATAACTAATGACATCATGTTTTATGTTTTTGGACAGCATATTGACGAATTTTAATATTAAAGGAAATCCTCAGAATGTCTGGGATACCAGAAAGAACATTGATTGATAAAATAACATAAAACACTGGATATCTTCAGCTTCCACAAGAATCGTCAAGTTATCAACTTTTAGATACAAGTAATTAAGATATTTAGAAATAAAAATATTTCTCCTTCTTTTGTCTGATTATTTATTCCATGATCTGTGATGCACATTTAAAACTCGTTACCATTTGTCCAGAAAAGTTTGAAGATACCAAAAGAGTAATCAGAAGCCGAATATCGAAGGACAGACAATCAATGGCGAAAAGGAATTAGGACAAAAGGACAATCAATGATCTACAAAACACTATACTGAAAACTAAAAATTGAGCAACATGAATTCCACAAAAAAATCGGGGATGAACTCGGGTGTTCAGAAAAGGTAAGCAGTTCCTGTTCCACTAGTGGCAACCGTCGTGTAACTATGGTTACCAACCTGATGATAAACATGAGGAAAGGACGACCGGATTGTGATTACCATAAACGTAGCATATTCCTGATCAGTTGTGACAAAATATTCAGTAATTGTTAGCCATGTCATGGTAGCGACCGTACACAAATAACTAGTTAACCAATATATACCGCCACATTCTCTACTGATGGCAACAACAACAGATAATTTATATTGGTATTTAAAAATCCTATACATGTACTGTATCAAAGGTGAAGACAGTATAATGTCCAAAAGAGAAAAGACAGTATAATGTCCAAAAGAGAAAAGACAGTATAATGGCCAAAAGAGAAAAGAGAGTATAATGGCCAAAAGAGAAAAGACAGTATAATGGCCAAAAGAGAAAAGACAGTATAATGGCCAAAAGAGAAAGTACAGTATAATGGCCAAAAACAAAAGACAGTATAATGGACAAAAGAGAAAAGAGAGTATAATGGCCAAAGGAGAAAAGACTATAATGGCCAAAAGAGAAAATGTCCAAAAGAGAAAAGACAGTATAATGGCCAAAAGAGAAAAGACAGTATAATGGCCAAAAGAGAAAATACAGTATAATGGCCAAAAACAAAAGACAGTATAATGGCCAAAAGAGAAAAGAGAGTATAATGGCCAAAAGAGAAAATACAGTATAATGGCCAAAAGAGAAAAGAGAGTATAATGGCCAAAAGAGAAAAGACAGTATAATGGCCAAAAGAGAAAAGAGAGTATAATGGCCAAAAGAGAAAATACAGTATAATGGCAAAAGAGAAAAGAGAGTATAATGGCCAAAAGAGAAAAGAGAGTATAATGGCCAAAAGAGAAAATACAGTATAATGGCCAAAAACAAAAGACAGTATAATGGACAAAAGAGAAAAGAGAGTATAATGGCCAAAGGAGAAAAGACTATAATGGCCAAAAGAGAAAATGTCCAAAAGAGAAAAGACAGTATAATGGCCAAAAGAGAAAATACAGTATAATGGCCAAAAACAAAAGACAGTATAATGGCCAAAAGAGAAAAGAGAGTATAATGGCCAAAAGAGAAAAGAGAGTATAATGGCCAAAAGAGAAAAGAGAGTATAATGGCCAAAAGAGAAAAGACAGTATAATGGCCAAAAGAGAAAATACAGTATAATGGCCAAAAACAAAAGACAGTATAATGGCCAAAAGAGAAAAGAGAGTATAATGGCCAAAAGAGAAAAGAGAGTATAATGGCCAAAAGAGAAAAGAGAGTATAATGGCCAAAAGAGAAAAGACAGTATAATGGACAAAAGAGAAAAGAGAGTATAATGGCCAAAGGAGAAAAGACTATAATGGCCAAAAGAGAAAATGTCCAAAAGAGAAAAGACAGTATAATGGCCAAAAGAGAAAAGACAGTATAATGGCCAAAAGAGAAAATACAGTATAATGGCCAAAAACAAAAGACAGTATAATGGCCAAAAGAGAAAAGAGAGTATAATGGCCAAAAGAGAAAATACAGTATAATGGCCAAAAGAGAAAAGAGAGTATAATGGCCAAAAGAGAAAAGACAGTATAATGGCCAAAAGAGAAAAGAGAGTATAATGGCCAAAAGAGAAAATACAGTATAATGGCAAAAGAGAAAAGAGAGTATAATGGCCAAAAGAGAAAAGAGAGTATAATGGCCAAAAGAGAAAATACAGTATAATGGCCAAAAACAAAAGACAGTATAATGGACAAAAGAGAAAAGAGAGTATAATGGCCAAAGGAGAAAAGACTATAATGGCCAAAAGAGAAAATGTCCAAAAGAGAAAAGACAGTATAATGGCCAAAAGAGAAAATACAGTATAATGGCCAAAAACAAAAGACAGTATAATGGCCAAAAGAGAAAAGAGAGTATAATGGCCAAAGGAGAAAAGACAGTATAATGGCCAAAAGAGAAAATGTCCAAAAGAGAAAAGACAGTATAATGACCAAAAGAGAAAAGACAGTATAATGGTCAAAAGAGAAAAGACAGTATAATGGCCAAAAGAGAAAAAGAGTATAATGGCCAAAGGAGAAAAGACAGTATAATGGCCAAAAGAGAAAAGACAGTATAATGGCCAAAAGAGAAAAGACAGTATAATGGCCAAAAGAAAAAAGACAGTATAATGGCCAAAAGAGAAAAGAGAGTATAATGGCCAAAAGAGAAAAGAGAGTATAATGGCCAAAAGAGAAAATACAGTATAATGGCAAAAGAGAAAAGAGAGTATAATGGCCAAAGGAGAAAAGACAGTATAATGGCCAAAAGAGAAAAGACAGTATAATGGCCAAAAGAGAAAAGACAGTATAATGGCCAAAAGAGAAAAGACAGTATAATGGCCAAAAGAGAAAAGACAGTATAATGGCCAAAAGAGAAAAGAGAGTATAATGGCCAAAAGAGAAAATACAGTATAATGGCCAAAAACAAAAGACAGTATAATGGCCAAAAGAGAAAAGAGAGTATAATGGCCAAAGGAGAAAAGACAGTATAATGGCCAAAAGAGAAATTGTCCAAAAGAGAAAAGACAGTATAATGGCCAAAAGAGAAAAGACAGTATAATGGCCAAAAGAGAAAAGACAATATAATGGCCAAAAGAGAAAAGAGAGTATAATGGCCAAAGGAGAAAAGACAGTATAATGGCCAAAAGAGAAATTGTCCAAAAGAGAAAAGACAGTATAATGGCCAAAAGAGAAAAGAGAGTATAATGGCCAAAAGAGAAAAGACAGTATAATGGCCAAAAGAGAAAAGAGAGTATAATGGCCAAAGGAGAAAAGACAGTATAATGGCCAAAAGAGAAAAGACAGTATAATGGCCAAAAGAGAAAAGACAGTATAATGGCCAAAAGAGAAAAGACAGTATAATGGCCAAAAGAGAAAAGAGAGTATAATGGCCAAAAGAGAAAAGACAGTATAATGGCCAAAAGAGAAAAGACAGTATAATGGCCAAAAGAGAAAAGACAATATAATGGCCAAAAGATAAAAGAGAGTATAATGGCCAAAAGAGAAAAGACAGTATAATGGCCAAAAGAGAAAAGAGTATAATGGCCAAAGGAGAAAAGACAGTATAATGGTCAAAAGAGAAGACAGTATAATGGCCAAAAGAGAAAAGAGAGTATAATGGCCAAAAGAGAAGACAATATAATGGCCAAAGGAGAAAAGACAGTATAATGGCCAAAAGAGAAAAGACAGTATAATGGCCAAAAGAGAAGACAGTATAATGGCCAAAAGAGAAAAGAGAGTATAATGGCCAAAGGAGAAAAGACAGTATAATGGCCAAAAGAGAGAAGACAGTATAATGGCCAAAAGAGAAAAGACAGTATAATGGCCAAAAGAGAAAAGACAGTATAATGGCCAAAAGAGAAAATTTCCAAAAGAGAAAAGACAGTATAATGGCCAAAAGAGAAAAGACAGTATAATGGCCAAAAGAGAAAAGAGAGTATAATGGCCAAAGGAGAAGACAGTATAATGCCCAAAAGAGAAAAGACAGTATAATGGCCAAAAGAGAAAAGACAGTATAATGCCCAAAAGAGAAAAGACAGTATAATGGCCAAAAGAGAAAAGACAGTATAATGGCCAAAAGAGAAAAGAGAGTATAATGGCCAAAAGAGAAAAGACAGTATAATGGCCAAAAGAGAAAATGTCCAAAAGAGAAAAGACAGTATAATGGCCAAAAAAGAAAAGACAGTATAATGGCCAAAAGAGAAAAGACAGTATAATGGCCAAAAGAGAAAAGACAGTATAATGGCCAAAAGAGAAAATGTCCAAAAGAGAAAAGACAGTATAATGGCCAAAAGAGAAAAGACAGTATAATGGCCAAAAGAGAAAAGAGAGTATAATGGCCAAAGGAGAAGACAGTATAATGCCCAAAAGAGAAAAGACAGTATAATGGCCAAAAGAGAAAAGACAGTATAATGGCCAAAAGAGAAAATATCCAAAAGAGAAAAGACAGTATAATGGCCAAAAGAGAAAAGACAGTATAATGGCCAAAAGAGAAAAGACAGTATAATGGCCAAAAGAGAAAAGACAGTATAATGGCCAAAAGAGAAAAGACAGTATAATGGCCAAAAGAGAAAAGACAGTATAATGGCCAAAAGAGAAAAGAGAGTATAATGGCCAAAGGAGAAGACAGTATAATGCCCAAAAGAGAAAAGACAGTATAATGGCCAAAAGAGAAAAGACAGTATAATGGCCAAAAGAGAAAATGTCCAAAAGAGAAAAGACAGTATAATGGCCAAAAGAGAAAAGACAGTATAATGGCCAAAAGAGAAAAGAGAGTATAATGGCCAAAGGAGAAGACAGTATAATGCCCAAAAGAGAAAAGACAGTATAATGGCCAAAAGAGAAAAGACAATATAATGGCCAAAAGAGAAAAGAGAGTATAATGGCCAAAAGAGAAAAGAGAGTATAATGGCCAAAAGAGAAAAGACAATATAATGGCCAAAAGAGAAGACAGTATAATGGCCAAAAGATAAAAGACAGTATAATGGCCAAAAGAGAAAAGACAGTATAATGGTCAAAAGAGAAGACAGTATAATGGCCAAAGGAGAAAAGACAGTATAATGGCCAAAAGAGAAAAGAGAGTATAATGGCCAAAAGAGAAAAGACAGTATAATGGCCAAAGGAGAAAAGACAGTATAATGGCCAAAAGAGAAAAGACAGTATAATGGCCAAAAGAGAAGACAGTATAATGGCCAAAAGAGAAAATACAAAAAGAAACAAACAATGATCTTCAAAACACTACACAGAAAGCTAAAGATTGAGAAACAAGAACACCACAAGACACTGGAGTGAATTAGAAGCTCTGGATTCCTGCTCCACTGGTAGTACCTGTCGTACCACTCTTGTCACAATTCCGGTGATACGTTATGGCGAAACTGATTGTAAAATTATAAATCGCATCAAATGAGGTAAATAATACCAACAATGGCAATTGTTTTTGTAAAATCAAATATTACTCCTAGATTTAAAAAGTACCAGTATTAATATCGAGCAACTTACTTATCATGTAATTGTATATTACGTAGAGGTTAATCACCACCTCTAGAAATGCTGGCACCATAATTTGAAGTATTGAATAGACACTATATACGTTGCCCATCAACACCCAGATGTATTATACCTCATTCTAAACAACAGGTATCTGCAGAAAGTGGGATATTTTTTTCAGCGTGCAGCCATAAATATATTTTCTTTAAATTGGTAACTGATTTGAAAACATCAAGAAAACGCTACACAACAACCTGATTACACTTTGCACCATGAGGACGGCGATTGATTGTTGTTTGAAACATTGTTTGATTGTGAGCTAGTCCTATAGATTTAGTTCAACTAAATGTGTTTTTACAACGGATATGGCTACACAGTATTCATCCTATGCCAACATTGTATGCCTTGTCATATGTTAAAAAAGTCTTTGGAAAATCGTGTTACCGTATAAAAGTTTATAATGAAATATTAGAAATGATAGATGTTCATTGGTTTCCTGTGTGTATTCTTTCCGGTCTCTCAATAAATATGTATGTTCTTACTGTTATTTTTATAATGGTCTATATATGGAATAATTCTAATAGGGGAATTTTTTTTTCGTCCATTGTCTTTGTGTCGCGGACACCATTGAATGTCACGCTTTCTTGTGACATGAATAATAAAATAATATTTTCTTGATTAATCGATGTTTTTATTATTATTTTAACGCTCTACTGACATTGATTGGTGATGGGTGTTATAAATAACAGGAACGTGAAAC
Organism: Bathymodiolus septemdierum; assembly: GCA_963383655.1. NCBI lineage: Eukaryota > Metazoa > Mollusca > Bivalvia > Mytilida > Modiolidae > Bathymodiolus > Bathymodiolus septemdierum. The sequence goes on from OY726520.1 coordinate 90,329,846, forward strand.
AATAACTACATTGTGTATTAGAATCATTGATCATTGAAACCGTTACATCTTTGATATCCTTTTCATGGGGATTGGATCAATCTGAACAGTGATTTTTATGGTAGTGAATTACAAAATAAATTCAGAGTGAATTATAGAACAAATTCACAGTGAAGTACAAAATAAATTCAGTGAATTACAAAATAAATTTACAGTGAATTACAAAATAAATTTACAGTGAATTACCGAACAAATTCACAGTGAATTACCGAACAAATTCACAGTGAATTACAAAATAAATTCAGAGTGAATTATAAAACAAATTCACAGTAAATTAAAAAATAAATTCAGTGAATTACAAAACAAATTCACATTGAATAATATAACAAATTCACATTGAATAATATAACAAATTCACAGTGAACTATAGAACAAATTCAGAGCGAATTAGAGAACAATTTCAGAGTGAATTACAAAACAAATTCAGTGAATTACAAAACAAATTCACAGTGATCACAAAATAAATTCACAGTGAATTACTAAACAAATTCACAGTGAATTACCGAACAAATTTATTGTAAATATTGTTTGTACGGAGATAATCATTTTGTATTTCGCGATGTTAGTTCACAGAAAACGTGATTTTGATTAGATTTTGTGCAGCGTTCATGAATGATTAAGATATTAAAAGTCAACCAATTATATATTTAAAAAAACTGCTTGCTAATGATCGTAGAGAAAACAAATTAAAACATTGTCAACGAATGATTGTAGGCAAGGTCAATGTCATATATCAATCACGCAACAGAAAAACTAACACTTATATTTGTATAATGTATGAAATTAAAATTGTCTGACATGCAGTCCTCCTAAATAATGCATTTAGACGAAGTCCCGAGGACGAAATGCATTTTATTTACAACACCTGGTAATAAATGTATGATGTTTCTATATTCAAAGCTAATTATACACAGAGAAGTTCAACTTGAATAAATGTTTTAAGTTGGCAAACTTAACTATTAAATAACTTTAAAATGTTACCTAAACAACTCTATAAAATTAATTGTAACCACAAAAAACTCCACCCAGAATGAGAAAAATAGCCAATGGTGTAGAACAACATTATTAGAAAATATTATGTATATATATAGAAATTGAAAATGTAACCACGTAACAGAACTCTGATGACGTAAGAAACAAGCTTATATATTCACCTTACATGAAAAGATAACACATAACAGATAGCAATATAACAATTCATATCCTATTTGTGTGAGACTGTTCTACCAAAAGTTTTATAACACAAATCAACAATTGTTTGCAAAATAATCCTTACATAGTCTGTATACAGAGCAAACACTTCAAGTCTTATGAAATATGCAATGCAACATACTGTAGAAGAATATTACCAATTAGACAAAAGTTATGTTATTTCTTAGCAATCTTATACTGATATTGATAGGAAATAGATGCCAGCAAAAAACACGCTTTATAAGTTTTACATAAGGACATCAAAAGTCTAGGTACGAGTGTTTATAGTTGAATATAGTTATGAATATTATTTAGCAGGGATTTCCATCAAGCGCAACGAATTAGGTGCTTTACCTGTTAATCATATCCATAGGAAGCACACGGCTTTATTAGTAAAACATACAATTGTCAGTTATAAAATATTAGTATCTTAGAAAAAGAACACTAACTCGATATTATCATAAAATAAATATTCACAACGCACAAGAACTTCTTTTTTTTGTTGGTATTAGTTTTTCAAGTATTCAAAACAACATTCGTGTGGTAAATTTATATTTCTTATTTCAGTCTTCTATTTTATAAGTTAATACATCAAGACCAAAATATACATTTATAACAAAATAAGGACATTCGTAATACCTGTAACCTTTGATGTTTTGAACAGCCAGGTAAATACAATTGTTAGACCAACATAAAAATAAACAGATTTATTGTTTAACAGGAAAACTAAAACCAGATATAGACGGTAGTACCAGAGGACATTAATAGAAAATATTAATTAAAAATATTTTCTGGCAGAACAAATAGATTATAAAAAATAATGTCAAAATTTACCATTACATGACAAATGGGCAAAAAAATATCAATGTTTGTATCAATGTTAATTCCTCTGTTGTCAGTAAATAACGAAATCTCTACGTGAAATGTAAAAACAAAAAAACATGTTGGCTTGAGTAAAATTTTGTGTCGAAAGAAATATCACTTTATTTGGCACACAGAAACACAACAACAATTAGCACTTACAACATGTTCTCCTTGTTAAATGACAAGGAATTCCCGTCATGCCACTTATATGTCAACACAACTATACTTCCATACAGGGAAAAAAAAATCGTGTATAGATGTATGTACACACACTTAACAATGTTTAAAACTTGTTGAATGTCATTGTCTTTTAAAAAAACATATTTCTACGTAGCGCAAAAATATTTACACAAAGATTTGAATGGACTTTGTGAATTTTGGTTGGTATGGTAACAAAATCTTGCAAGTTTCCGAGATGAACGTCATTTCGTCTATTTAATTTCTTACAAGCCATCACAGTAGCAATGATCGCTAGGACAATTGTCTGGGTTTGAATTACACGTAGACGTACACCATTGGTCCATAGATACATCTCCCCAGGAAGTCATACTACGACATTTAATTGTTGGACCAGGCCTATAATCAGCATTATTTTGATATTGTTGAGTAGTTGTAGGACACGTACAAGAGCAAATGGCTGCTGGACACACACCGGTCGGACACAATACTGAACACCATTCATCAAATGGTCTATTGTTATTCCACATTGGAACTGCTTTGCATATTGGTCGGGTAAAACCTTCGGAACACTCGATTAAGCCTGATTCCATTGCAACTTCCATGGGTAAAGATGACATATATTGTAATACCATTGATGTAATTTCATTCTTTGAATTCAACACAGTATCATAAGACATTTGATTCGACATTGTTGGTACTTGATTGTTGTGAATTGTACTTGTCTGAGAATTATGGTAATTCTTAGCTGGTCTGTTATCCACATATATTTCATTTTGATAATCATTAGTGTTAGTAGAAGGATGAGTATTATAGTTCCAATCTGCAGAGGCCTCCATGACTGACGCGTCATAAGTTGTTGTTGGTTTAGGTGTCGCTGCAGTTGTTGGTGAAGGTGTATGAATAATCTTGGTCTTGGGGCCAGTTTTGCTCATATAAACTCCTCTCTGTCCTTGGCGGTTCAGCGGAAGTGGATTTGCCCTTGTACCTATGGCAACATCTGCACAGTTTATAAAATGTTCTTGCGGTCCACAACCAAAACACTCACCACCTTTACCATCGCTTCCCCTGTTTTGGGCTTAAAAAACAAAATTATGACATGAAAGCATTTTTTAAAAACTACAATGGAGTTCAAAGAATGTATACAAGTTGTTTGTTTTTTCAAAACACTGAAAGTCAATTGCAAGTAAAGAAAAACAAGAGAAGACAACAACTCTTTATCTTCTGTACATGAAGCCTATCAACGTCATACAACCGACTCAAAACTTCTATATGCTATTCGGTCAAAATAAGAGAAATGAATATCTCTTATAACGACCTATCAGTATCTTTTATTGAAAAATGTATGGTTTATATGAATTTTTACTGTAATTTGTAAATGTTGAACTTTGTTTGTTTGCTTGATGGTGTTTAACGTCACTTTCAACAATATTTCAATTATATTGTGGCAGTCAGTTTTATTGTTTGAGGAAACAGGAGGACCCGGAGAAAACCACCGACCTGTCGCAAGTCACTGACAAACTTTATCACATAATGTTGTACACCTCGCCATGATCGAGATTCGAACTCACAACATCAGTGGTGATAGACACTGATTACATATGTAGCTAAATCGAACTACCATACGATCATGACAACGACGGTCCCTTGAACTTTACATTTGAAGAATATTTTCTAATAGCATTAATGCATTCCATTGTTTATGTCTTAAATTGGAAATGAAATTCTTAAATATATGGCAATATTTCTCACCATTCCTTATACATATATAAGATGTTAAGTTACATATCTTCAGTGTAGCTATTTTTCTGTTAACTATCATAGAATCTACTTAATGTCATGATTATTTAGTTCCAGTATATAGTGTCGAAGTATCTATGAACAGAACACAATATTAGTCAGTGATCCCTCTTTATCCTATATATATTTTCATCTTCCTAATAATGAATGCATTTGCAAGCATGCCACTTTCTGTGCGTTTTGTATTTTCCTAAAGCAGTACTAGATTTGTTCCTGGTTTAATCTTATTTACTGAGCATGTATGATAATCTAATACATGTATATTGTTAGCATTACCTAGACATACTACAAAAACGGATAAAGTATGGTTTTTGTTTCCTCTTTTCCTGGCCGCATCAATTCACTAAAGTTTGGGCCCATAGAACTAGTTTATCCCCGCCATTTCGTCTTGAAATACCTGTACCAAGCCAGGAAAGTGAGTGGCCATGTAATTGTGTGTTAAGGGTAATACCCGTATCCATTTTGCCTCTTTCTACGATTTTTCTATTGGATTTTGGAACTGATCCGACAGTGTGGTATTTTTTTTCATTGTTATAAGTGTTGTGTATTGCATTGTGCAATATTTAATATTTATTTTAATGAATAAAATACTGCTTAATACAACAGTTTAATATACTTAATGTATAATTTAAAACAACAAGTTAAATTCTACAGAGACTGGTCGCATGAATAAAGACTACGCACCTGCTCTCCATTTCCACTGTAAGACACACTGTGAACATGTTAACCCAGGTGGTAGAGATAACTGGAATTCCATGAATAAATTGGAATCCTTAGTAGCAATATAATATCGTTTTCCATATCCCATGATATTTAATACATTTCTATTTAAACATTGTTGAGTGACAGGTTTCCTAGGATTGTTGTTAGGACAAAGTCTGAATTCAAAGTATCCATTATGATTACTAGTTAATTCCACTGTAACGTTTATGATTTGTCCTGTAGCATAGTGCCTAGCAATAGTACCAGTGGCATATTTACCACCAGCTTCGTTTGCTTTTGGACTAAACCAAGGATCACCACATGGACCACAACGACCCCCATTTTCCATCATTTTCTGAAATAAGAAAAGTTTTAAAAAGTTAATTGAATCCAAATAATGTAAAAAAAATAGATAATCTGGGCCTGCAGTTTTCAACGAAAAACTTTAATCAGATTTTTGTTTCGTGTGAAAAAATATCTGGAATGGGAGTGGGGACATACCCCCTCCCCTAAAGGGTAGATAATCGGTTCCTTATCCAAAATTAAATAAAGGCTGCAATACATTGTTAGGAAAACAACACAATAATTATTAGATTTTTTTTCAATTACTATTAATAAATAGATCTGTATTTCGAACATGCACATTGATATGCATTTTAATGTACATATAAAGTACCTGTCAGTCAAATGTTTTGATTGATTAATCAATGCAACTTTAATATCTTCATCAGTGACATTTTGACAAACAAATTTGACAATCATAAAATATTAAAACGTTTTCTGTCAATCAAAATACTATTAAAATGTATTTACATGCACAATCAATTAATCCCAAGATCAGAAATCTTTAAGCAGTTTTTTCTGAAATTTCTGTTCACTATTACGATATAAGATCGTGATTATATAACATACATACATATTTATATTATATCAATATGCTTTTCATAATAAGATATAATCTTATAAAGATGACAACTTTAAGACAACCATTACATGTATGTACTTAGTTTAAATTCTAATACACAAAAACAAAATATAACTTGTTCTCGCCATGATAGAGCTGAACAAATTTCCATTGCTCATTTGGCGTTAAGCAACGACCACTCCCTCGCTATACTACAAAACGTCAGAATCAATTGTTAATTCTACTACAGAATATTAAAACCAAGTGTTTAAACTAATGTCTGCTAGAAATGTCGCTCCACTTAGACACATTATCCTGATTCCATGTAAGGTAGTTTTTGCTCTTACTCCTTAAAACCACGTGCTTAAAGGAGAAACAACAAACACCAAGATTAATAGTCTTTGGTTGGACATGATCGGGGCTCGAACTCACAATATACAGCACTCGAGGTCAACACGTTAAACATGGTATGCTAAATTCAGAGATTTGATCATTTTCTTGAAGGTACCATCTGTGTTTTTCAAAATTGCCAGCATCTCTTCATTGTGTTTCTTTTAGTGTTATTTTGTTTTGTTATTTTGTTATTGAATATTGTTTGTTCTTAAACTTAATGTATCATACAATGCATCATTGCATCAATTTATATAAAGTATGGTCAAGCATTAATTAAAAATGTAAAAAAACCATTATAAAGTGGATATATAAAAACGTAGATATCTAATAAAATGGATATATAAATACGTAGATATCTAATAAAGTGGATATATAAATACGTAGATATCTAATAAAGTGGACATATAAATACGTAGATATCTAATAAAGTGGATATATAAATACGTAGATATCTAATAAAGTGGATATATAAATACGTAGATATCTAATAAAGTGGATATATAAATACGTAGATATCTAATAAAGTGGATATATAAATACGTAGATATCTAATAAAGTGGATATATAAATACGTAGATATCTAATAAAGTGGATATATAAATACGTAGATATCTAATAAAGTGGATATATAAATACGTAGATATCTAATAAAGTGGATATATAAATACGTAGATATCTATTAAAGTGGATATATAAATACGTAGATATCTATTAAAGTGGATATATAAATACGTAGATATCTAATAAAGTGTACACGATGTGCTTCTGGAATAACATTCATCAGGTACGCTCCATAGTCAAAATATTTGAAAACCAAAGTCTAAAAGTATGTCTACATCTACTTCTACCAAATACTTGACCACCTTCAAGAAGTTGACGATTATGTCAGGGATTGCACATGACAACAGAAAAATGCTAAAACAATTTATAGCTTTCATAAATTAGTACATTGTATTTGAAGCAGCACACTTGATTGTTTTAACCGAGCGAATCAAAACAGTCGCTGTATAACCCGATTCCAATCAGATATTGTAGGAGGGAAAAACGATTCTTGTTTTATCGAGTCTTACAATGAACAAGAAAAGTACAGGGCCCCAACATGATAGCAAATTCTATAACGCAATAATCATATTAGCAAAAGAGATATGTTCCAAATGGGAGCAAATAAATAATACTACATTTGTTTATTGCATATCAGAATAAAAAAATCATACATTTAATTGACTGAACACTCCACGTGACCTTCACTATTCCGCGATATAGACTGGAATGCTGATATAGACGTTTTCAGAAATCGGTGATTACCTAGTTATCGTTCGTGGATGCTAGGTGGTGTTACTATCGTCCGCCATTACGAAAGTGTAACAATCGGTTGTTTACACTAGTTACGATTAATCAGTATTCATAATCGGATTTGATAAACACGCTTCAGTTAATATTTTATGGCTTATTCCCGTGATTTTGGCCGAATATTTCGAAATATGGATTATTGAATTGAACTTAAACGATTATTGTTTAAATTGTTCAGAATCACAAAGTTCAGGACCAGGTCGGACAAATCTATACGGTCATCAATATTATCAAAATTAGAGAATTAGCTAGTCATTTTGTCAGATGTGGGCTAACAGATCGATCTGTAGCTATTCAGATTTTACCCTTGCTTATGTGGCAGAATTTCAATACCAAACGAGGTACACAACAAAAAAAACCGGTCGGTATGGAAACCCTCAACACACATTTTTTACTAACGGTATATATTTTGTACAAAAGAACTATATTAAAGTTCCCTTCGAATATTGTCTTCACTTCATAAAGCCACAAAGTCGCATATCTTTATGATGTAGGGAGCACTTATGCAATTGACCAAAAAATCAATCATTTGCACAATGATAGAGTAGCAAATATGTGGAGGAATAATGTTCCGTCCGTATGCGGTAGAGGATAACATAGAAAGAAGAAAAAACTGAGTTAAATGTTGTCTTAAATGAAAGTTTAAATACTACAAAGGAAACGGGAACAAAGTGAGCAGTGTAGGAATTATTGTTTTTCATGTAGAAGCCGCATAAAATAATTAACAATTTACATAGAAGTATCACATTTCTGTAGATAAATCTTGAAATAAATCTTGATTCTGTAAGAAGTAAAAATGAACGACATGATGTCCTGCAACAAAATTCGGAGATTTTTTTTTCTTTTATTTTTTTGTCATTATAATTCAGTTATATATATTTTTATCATTTTTAATCCTTTTGTGGGAAGGGGGTAGAGTTTAACTGTCATATTGCAAATCAAATACATTTAAGAATCAACCCAATACATATATTAAATTTTTGTGTTTTAGTGATGTCTTTGCTATAACTTGTTATGCAATACACAGTTAACTATCAGTTTTAATGATAGTTATCTTTCTACAATATGAATTTAACACCTTTGTTGCACAATGACACAACTGTCTATTCCCCTAAGTGCCAAACCCGGGAAGCATCGCATCGCTGTTGACACGGTCGACCTTCAGCAGACTACAAGTCTAGAAAGCGATACCACTTCCTTAACACGTCAATATTAAATTTTAATTAATGTTCAAAAACATATAAAATTAAAGAATAAATCAATATAAAACTATGAAATCCTAGCAAGAAAATTTAAAAAAGAAGACAAATGGGGTGAAAAATGTCCGTCCGGTTCACGTATCTGAAACCTGGGAGCAAATAGTTCTATTAGGTTCCTCATGAAACTTTTTTTCCAGATAAAGAAATTCAGATATTCAGATGTTTTAATTTGATAAAACTTAAATTCCTTTTCATCTTCACTACAGATCCCTATAAAGAAATTGACCGACAAAAAGTTTTAATTTGTTTTACAATTTAACAAACAAAAAATAAATAAAATAAAACAGAATTGAAAAATGCACCTTAAGATGTCACATTCAAAGTTAAGTTCTTTCTTATAAGTTAGGCACACTTTTTATCATTATTACTTCACTTTAAATCGTATAGTAATAATTTCAGAAAGCGTATATTATAATTTATATATTTACTTTTTAATTTCATACAAAATATTGATTTGATTACCCCTTTTTGCTTATGTTTGAAAAGCAACAAAAAAGGAAAAAAAGTGCATGCAGTTTTTTATTAAGTAGGATTTATACTGATTTTGTATGGGGAATATAACGGTAATTAAAAAATAATAATAATACATACCAGGTAATTTATTTGTTGTCATTATATCTCCGTTTACAAATCACTTCACAGCAGGTGTTATCATTGAATTTCAAGCCGAAATAACAGTATATTGTGACACCTGTACTAGAGAAACCATACATTAGCGTATCGATAAACCCCGAGAACATAAGATTTTGACACTTTACTAATGGCGGACACACTCGGAAGTCGATAATGGCCGCGCCCATGTTTTTAAGAATACAAAGGTCTATAGACCGGTCCAAAAACCGTGTGTAGACTGGTACTACTGATCTATACACAGATATTTGTTTATTTACGTTTTAATAAATTACAATGTTACTTATAATCTCATTTTATTTCTCATTATAAGTTGAACACCATTCAAACAATTGCCGTAGTCAATTCAAATTAGGTAATAACGAAGGTGATAACGCCTAGGGAAACCTTCAATGACCTGATTAAAAATTTCTATGCATTTATATTGTATGTGTCAGATTCTGGTCTTCAATGCAATAAACAAAATAGTTACTGATATAGAGTGCAATATCAGGATCGACAGACTGCCCTTGGGTCGAGGTACGGACCAGTGGAAATGATATTGGCCTCGCCTCCGGCTTGAGCAATATCATTTCCACTGGTCCGTACCACGACCCTTTGGCAGTCTGTATATCCTGATATTGCCCTCCATATCAGTAACTATTTGATAATTATATCATTTTATTATTTATCTATACTGGTAACAGAACTGTTTTACTCTATCACTGCAAGATAGCTATATTTACTAAAATTAGTGGGGCCGTCATGGTCTTGATCGTTTCAAAGTTGGATTTACAACTACATGTGCAATCACTGCCTATCATCACTAAAGTTTTGAGTTCGAATCCCGCTCATGGCGAGGTGTTCTCGATACAACATGTGATAAATAAATGTTAGAGAGTACCGAAGGGGTAAATCATCAATGTACAATCCAGAGAGGGTACACAAGACGAAGACGAACAAAACAAAAACACAACACAATATGTGCTGGACACGACTATGTGCAACAAAGGTTTGTCGGTGGTTTTATTAAGTTTCTGCTTAATAAAATAAATGTACAATTCATGGCCCATGTTTATTGCAGATGGGATAATATATGATTGACAGAAAACATACCAAGATTTGACAAACTTCATGTAACACATAGTACTTAAAAATACATCAAAATTTAATTTAAGACCAACCGTAGATTGATCATAAAAAAAGAAAGTCTAAATATAGACAATTCTGAGACATGTCTCTTTCTATGTAATATCATATAGTATCAGCATTATAATATACAGATTAGTTTTGAAGTCAGTATTATAGAAATGCAACCTTTCACTTTTTGATTTCGTTACAAGAATGTAAACATACAAACAAACAAAATTAAGGCAAAGTGAAACTGATATAAACATCCTCTTTATTTTGACTTTTTAATGAAAACTCGTTTAAAAACGAAGCATGTACGAGTCAAGGGTGATAAAGAGGAATTATTAATTAACTTTTATTTATTAGCCTTTATATGATCAAATCTGTCAATACAATATAAAAACCTTCATTGGGCCAATACGGCAAAAACCAGTCCAATACGGATATTTTCCGTATTGGCCCTATTCCAGTCAGTCCAATAACAGCTAGATCGGAATCCGCTAGACGTTCCGACAATCACAAGGAAAAGTCCCGAGAGATATTGGACTGGTTAATTAATAAAGGTATCATTACGTGTTGTTTTTCATATTGGCCTAGTTATAGGTCCTCGGTCTGATGTATTGGCCTTCGGCTGCGCCTCAGGCCAATACAGCAGGCATCGGACCTATAACTAGGCCAATATGAAAAACATCACGTAATAATACCTTTATTAATTAACCAGTCCAATATCTCTCGGGATTTTTTCTTGCAATTGTCGAAAAGCTTAGCGGATTCCGATCTAGCTGTTATTGGTCTGACTGGAATTGGGCCAATACGGAAAATATCCGTATTGGACTGGTTTTTGCCGTATTGGCCCAATGAAAGTTTTTATATTGTATTGACAGATTTGATCATATAATGGCTAATAAATCAAAGTTAATTAATAATACTATAATATTGACTGAGAAATTAAAAAAATTGTATGAATAATTTTGATTAGACTGTGGTATGTCTATATTGACCTTTAAGAAATCATATTAAACATCACATGTTCTCCTGCTTTTCGATTTTTTGTTACATTGAAACAATTATTTAAACAGAAGAACTGTAGCAAAACGTCCCCTCAAAACTTGTGTGACATATTTATAAATTATCTATCCACGTTTATATAATAATTGATATTCAAGGTAACTGTAAAGATCACCGTTTGTCGTCTGTTTTGTGTAATAGTTGTCATTTTCAGTATGACTTGGTTATAATTAAAATTGTAAGTCATCGGAGGTGAAGAGGTATACAATTGCACGATTATAATATTTAATGCCATATATCTTACAGATTGTTCCAGATCTATTGTTATTGTTTTCCTACAACAATCAGTATGTGTTGTATTTTTAGTATGAATATGTATATATAATGACGTACGAAGGTATTGGTGTTAAATCATCATTTCCTTCACGAACAGTATGTTAATCAGTCATGTTGTAAATTTCAGGGAGATGGCGCTATAATGATGGTGCTATAGCTTTCGCCATTGTAGTTCCTGCGTGTTTCGCGAGCTATAAGATATATGTTAAATTTGAAATTGTATTTTTACCTATCGAACTATATATGGCATTCTGTATACACTGACATACCAGGGTGATAATCTTTACATTTCGCCATGTTAAAACATGTTAAAACATGTTAAAATAATCGTTAACCCAAATCATCTTGTATAATGAGAAAAACAGTGTATTTATAACAACTTAACGTTGTTCCTAAATAATATTCAGTTCCGGATTTAGATGAAAGAGGCCCTATGGTATTCTACTTGTGAAACCCTTCCCAAGTCTCCACCCTTACGACTAGAGAAAGATAGAAGTGTTTTAACCAATTTGAATTTAGAGACTACAGTGCATCATGACAGCATATGTAAGAAAGGCCTATGACAGTGTCAATAATATATTACATCTTGACCGGATGCTTCCGAGATTTTTAGGCTCTAGCCTGCCAAGCCTATAGGTAATTTCGACACTGATATGCACTGTATATACTAGCTTATACTACAACATGTATTGCCTAAATGAATAATGATGAAATGTATAGTATATGTTAAAATAAAATACCGTTTATTTTATAGATATTGTCTTGTACATGTATATATTTTCAATAAATCACTGCGCATGTATATAAACCACGACAGAAGAGGATAACAGCGTTTCATAATATCAAATATTTATGGTATTAACAACTCGAACTAAAGTTCTTTGTTATTTTTTACTCTTTTGGAATTCTTTTTTACACCACAATATTACACTGTAAACAGTTTTGCTTAAACCGCAAAACTGGCAATTGATTTAAACGTGATCCCATATAAACACGGGGGCAAATTTTATTCCACCCAACTGAAAATTAATAAGGTCTTGTCAAAAAATTGAAATTTTAATTCAAACAAATTGCGTTTTCACAAGCAAACAAATTTCTTTAGATAACTACAGTCTTCAAATTTCCAAATTCCAAGACATAAGTTTTGCAAGATAAGTAAAATTTCTGAATAACGAAAGCGATAAAAAACATGTACTGTATATATATTTAGATTAAAGTCGCGTCGCAGAATTTTACCCACGGAATTACCAAGTCCTTGGGAAATTGTTTTACATTATGTTAATATAAATAATTTGAACAACCTATATATATCTTTATTTCTCATAAACCAACATGGTATAGAGATCCAACATAGAGTTTTGTCGCAATCTCTCACAAACATATACAAGACCAAAATAAGTTCCTGGAACATTTGCAAGTACAGCACAAAATATATTTACCAGGCTGAAAATTTGATAGTTTAATTTTACTTTTATATATATAAATTAGAATAACCATCTAATTAATTAAAGAAAACTTACCGCAAAACCACCACAGTTGAGTTCGTTGTCATTGTAATTTTTAGGAGTTTTAAATCCATATCTCCACATAGATGATCTCATAGGTGGTTCTATTAACCTCCCATGTCCCCAAACAACCCCAATACACACTAGAAATAGGAAAAATGTAAATCTATCCATTCTATGTTTTAGAGGGGTTACAACATGAAAAGTGTGTATCGTTACTTAAACAGTGTGTTATATTCTCTGGTGTGTGACGGTGTCGTTACAGACAGTGATTTTCTCGTAAATTTGACAAATAAATAATCGTTGACCACTTTGCTCGGAAATGTCTCGCTCTTGTGGCAGAATGAACGGATGTGTTTGTCTTGTAAATGGTTAAAGATCAATTTATACGTGTAGATCATTACAGCTGCTAACATCAAGATTTACTCAAATTGTAACAAACAATTTATTCTGATAAAAGAATTACACCCAATTAATTTGAAATCATAATATAGTTTTGCAGCATAAATTACTAGAAACAACTAATAATTACTTCATTTAGTGCCATTCGTTTACCTTAAAATATACAAAACGTTCTTAGCTACTTAACTTAGGAGTTAATATGATAGCCAGGGTGATCATGTACAACCAACAAATTCTACTTTCTTATCTAGAAGTCAGTTAACAACGAACCATATATTGTCTACAACCTTTACTACGATCTCTAAAGCAATGTTCTACTGCTAATCGTAAACACTTCCCGGTCCTTTCCTCCTTCATGACGTGTCACCGGGTTTGCAACTAGATTAACACGACGGGTGCCACTAGTGGAACAGGAATTGCTCACCCTTCCGGAGCACCCGAGTTCACCCCCGGTTTCATAGTGGGGTTCGTGTTACTTGATCTTTAATTTTATGTGTATGTTTTGTAGATCATTGTTTGTCCTTTTGAAGATTTCTGTCTACTCATAAACGAATATTATCGACCCTGGTAGTTCCAAACTGGTTATCAAGAATACATCACATTTATATAGACAAACTATCTGCACACTTGAGATTTTCCCAGAGTATTGACTGATTGATTGATTGGTGCTTAACGCCAACTTTAGCAGTATTTCAGCTATATCGTGGCGAAACAAATTTTATATAAACTTAATTGTCCAGAGTGAGTAATAAATAATCAAATATCATTTCATGTGAACATAAATGTGATATTTTTGTTGTTGCAAAACTATATATTTTCAATATACATTAAGAATACGTGTGTAGTTGATATAAATATATGACGTCATTCTGTACAAGTATTAAAGGCAGTGTCGGCCTTCAGCCAATTGCACCAATTGCTCCCTATTGTTCCCCGTACTTAAAGAGGCCCCGAACTGGACTTGTCTTCTCTCGGTTGCTCAAGTACACACAACACACTGCAGGTTTTTACAGAGAATGGCATTGGGCCTCGTACCCCCTATGGCCGGTCTCGGTTTGGGCCCCGTACCTCCTATGGCCTGCCTCGGTTCAATGTATTGTTTGTTTATTCCCTATGAGTAATAAAAAGAGATGGAATAATATATTTAAATCCCTGTTTTTATACTTTGTAATAGAACTATTAAAATTATTTAATAATATAATGCTTAAACCAAGGAGCAGAAATCGCAGATTAAGTACAGAGCCACAAGATGTCCATTAAGGAGTCCATATTTAAGACGAGGGACATCTTCAACAAGTGTGAGAAATTACAACTTCCCGAGTGAGCACATCGGAACGATTGTGAAAGATCTACAGATCTGTAGAATTGCTCACACGAGTGTAAGATATATCCCGAGCTCACACGAGTGTAAGATATATCCCGAGCTCACACGAGTGTAAAATATATCCCGATCTTCAAGTTTTGCCGAATCATGTGGAATGTAATCTGATTCCTTCCGTAAAATACAACGATAAAACAGTACACACTGAATCATTGCAGCAAAACTAATCATCATTTGGGATTTCAACAGACCGTTAATTTACGATAAAACTTAGATAAAAATGTTAAGTTCATGTATAAAATGTCCCCTAAAAACAAATGTACCGCTCTGCGAATAATCGTAAGTTATTTAAAAATTTATATACATTTTTTTGTATTATAAGATTACATAATGTAAACTCAACTATAACTGTAATATATAATATACAAAATTAAAATATAACTGGACGTGGAGATTTTGATAATATGCAGTTTATAATTACCTGGTGTAAGCAAGGACGTATATAGAATTCTTATATACGTCCTTTATGTAAGTAATCTGTCATTTATCGTGACTATGAAGATTTGTTTTTATTTTATTTGTTGTTGCAATCTAATAACCGATATGAGGATAAACAGTTATTAACAATTATGTAATTAAATTGTTGTCAAACAATTCGATGACTGACGTCTATCACACTCTAAAACAGATGTCACGTAATTACGCAAAACCAAACCCACATAGATTGGACAAATATCTATAGAAGACCATTATCATGATACGACATAACAATACATCACCCACCACCTCTTGTTTAAAGAAAAAGTAATATATCAATGTAAACTGTATCTGTATCTGTAGAATAATTATAATATAAAAATACATCACTCACCACCTCTTGCTTAAAGAAGAAGTTATACATCAATGTAAACTGTATCTGTATCTGTAGAATAATTATAATTTACCACTTTCGTGAATAATGCAAATAAATGAATAGCTTTAAATAGCTTGACGAGGGTTTGAATGGAACATCACTCTTTCTGATGGCCAAGTTCTCAAGCTCCTACATGTTTGTTTGAAGAGATGGTAGATCATGTTCGTTAACACTTTTACCACATACTCTTTCGCTCGAACGAGGTCACGGTACTCAATACTACATTATATGATCAAGCTAGTCAGTGACTTGCGAGGTTTTCTCTGGTACTCTGGTATCCTCCACCAATAAAACTGACCGCCATGATATAACTGAAATATTGTTGAAAGTGGCCTTAAACACCATAACCCTAACCCTTTATTTTGTGTAACCATAAAAAGTTTGAGGATATCAAAGAGTAATCAGAGAGAGAGAGAGATGATAATTTTAATAAATAATTTCCATTGAAAGAAATAAACAATTATATGATGTCTGACTGTTGAGTAAAAGAATAATAAGTCTTATGGTAAACATTATTTTTTTCATACCTTTTCATTGGTTGTCTTTCTATAGATATGTTTTACATTACCATAACTTTTGAGTTTGATAAAGGAAAAATGATATACATTTATTACATATATAATAAATGTCTAGGCATAACAAAGCATGATACGATCATAGCATGTGGAAAATGGTTAGGGTTACAATACCCAAATCAATACCAAGCTTTATTCAGTGCCAAGGATCATCAACTAGAACTCGCATTGTCCCACAGAAACCATTCTGTCTACAAACTTACAACACCAAGTTTAAGAAGATGACGATGATGACATTATATGAATGCAAATATTTTTTGCATTTGTATAAGAACAAATTATCCTGACTGTTTAAGAAATCATTGTTTATTCTAAATCATATTTTTGCCAAATCTTACTTGTCAGGTGTCCCAAAATATTGAATACAAATATTTAAAATGTTAATTTCAAACATCTAGCATAACAAGTTAATTCATGAACTCTTTAACATTCATTTTCAATGCCTAGTGTAAATACTGTATTAATTTGTTGAACTAGTTCTAAAATTAAACTAAGAAAAACAAAGAAAAATGAATGAGAGCAAAAATTGGAAAAAAGTTGCAACAAATTGAATAATATTTTTTTTTTATTTGAGTACAGCGAGTGGTTGTTGTTTAATGAGCAAATTTTCAGTGTTATCATGGGGAGAACAAGTTAAATTTAATGAGATGCTGTAAGCTTAGGGGAGAAGCAACAAATACCATGGATTGAAAGGACTGGGGTTCAAACCCACGATCTTCCGCACTTCAGGCGAGCATGCATACCCTTACACCACAGATGAGGTCGTGATATTTGAGTACAAAAATAATTAATGTGACCATTTATAAACAATTCTGTTACAGTGTACCTCATATAATAAAAAACAACAAATTTATTAAACATCAAAGCCTTATCATATTTTATTTTGATGGAGGTTTACAAATGTTCCTGTACATATTTTGTCCATACAGAAGATTTCTGGAAGTCTTTGATATGTCTTGTCATTAATCCACAAGCTGAAAAAAGAAAATTAGCGATAAATAATGACAAATTAAGATAACATTCTTTATCCTGCACTGGTTTTATTTCAGCAATCAAATTTCATTTACTGGATAAAGTTTTGTTATATACGGTCACTGACCAAGATATAGCCTTTCTGGTACCTGATTCATGTTGAGCAACGGTAACAGTATAATTGAGAACTTCATAGAGGACACCATCAAAAACGATGAGAACAACGCTTGTTTCTGCTCTTGTAAGATAATTGCTTTGGGCTTTTTAGCATTGCAAGATAAAGACAATATATATACATTGTCTATACATTGGTAGTATATATCTGTTAACTTGTAAATACAGTATATTTTATATTATACTTTACTTTAGTAACTGAGTCAGAAATAATCATGTAATTATACTTTTAATGTCGGTGTTCAGCAATAACTATATATTCCTACGTCATACTGCATGTAGCGCTATTAATAACTGTTAGGGGATATGCATGTGGAAAAAAATAACTGCTTGAATTTTGCGTGTAACTGTACATCAAACTTATAACTGGTTAATTATCTTTTTGGCATGGCGCAGAATAACAATGTCATTATGTCCTTCATGAAAAGTAAAAATCCATAATTGTCAATTTTTGAAAGAGTTATTTCCCCTCTGTCCTTCAGGCATTGGGAAAAAAACCTTCTCAATACGATAATCATGGTTATTAATTTTTCATTTAGGCCATAATTGTATATTGCAACCTTTTATTAGAGTACATGTGTTCCTCTTAAACATACAGAAGTGTTTCTCATATTGTCAAACACAACAAATGGTCCTTTCGTGTTTTATCACTATAGTTATTTCAATTGAGAACCTTCATAAGTACTCTTCCAATGGAATGTTTTCATCATAATTTATTTTAACAATATATTCCTTGGAGTAAAATCCCATAACACCAATCACACATGACTGACTGATTATTACTTAATGTCTAAAGAGCTGTATTTCAGCTATATTCAGGATAAGAACAAGTTCAACAATACATGTAAATAAAAACTAAAAAAAGGTAGGGTTGAAAAGATTAGTCTTGTAGAAGTTACAATACTCCTACACTTTTAAAAAAATATCTAAATATCATAAATACAGTTGTTCTTTTTTTGTCAATTAATTTAATGAAATTATAGTATAAAAAAACCTACATCTTGTCAGATAGCAGATAGCAGAGAGAAAAGTATGAAATAAGCTAATACATTATAAATAAAAATACATATAAGTAAGACGCCACTTGATTGGAAAAAAATAAAAAATTTAGAAAATACCAATTTCAAAGGAAATTGCTCCCTACAAACCTTTTAATTTGTCTCTTGTATCATCCTGGACATGAGAAGAGGATGTCATCAAATTTATCCAGTCAATCATCTGAAATACAAATACCTATTTTAAGAAAGTACCCATAAAATAAAGTCATCTATATTTAGTAGTCGTAGTTTTTATCATTGTTATCAATTACTGCATCTAAAAAATCGAATCATCCAATTATATAATTTATTGCCTTGACAACCATGATGTAGGTGTAAATGGACTATTCCTTCAGTTTGTTAGGGATCTAGGGATTGTTCAAACATTATAATAACTTCATGACTTGTTAAACTGCTTTGATATGTCACACATTAAATTTACCATCAAATAAATTACAATAACAGGCACCCCTCAAATGCAAAATGTCACTCTTAAAATGTGGCTTTGAAATTGTAAAAAAAAACCAACAACCAGTAATATGTTCTTTCATTGGATAACTGTGTACATACATTTTTTCAATATATATCCCAGGGACTACACTGAAAATTTGACTTCATTAGGTGATAGTTTATTCCAGTTGATCAATGAATTTGTATCAAATGGTTTACTGAGTTAATTAGTTGAGAGTTTAACCAAGCAGGTACCCTGCCTATTGTACTTTTAATTGTTCATAACTGATCTCAATAAATACATTCAAGGTTTTAAATATACTTGTTGAAATTTAATCTGAAGGATGGCACTGACATTTGACTTACATTTGCTGAGAGTTGATCCCAGGGATTACACTGTATGTTCTCAATACAAGCAGGTAGACATGTCATCCCACTGTGTTGTAGGGATCCTTCTTTGCTGATTTCTTCATGGGAGAAATAATTGTTGTTGATCATCAGAAATGGAACAGATATGTTTGAGATCCAGACACATATAGCACTAGATACCAGATTACAACAAAAGTTTAGGACCTGTAAATACAACAATAATAACACTACAATACAGGCAAACATGTCAATGAGGTCACCTCTGTTAAGCAATCACTTGTATTAATAGGTCACCTTTTTCTTGGCCTGTCATACAAACTTTATATGAATGAGATAGTTCTAAAATTCTTGGCATGATTAACTCTGAACTCATCAATAATAACAAATTCATGGAACTTCTGAGAAATTATTCCTGTTCATAATATTATCCATTGTGTTTATCATCACTTTCAGCAATTCTTTTCGCAATATTGTGACAACTAAACTCTAAGAAAATGACAGCAACGATGAAAGAAAACAGAAAAGGAATCATTATGTATAATAAAAATATAGATATCAAATTTAGTGTGCACGACATGTTTCTGGGATAACCTTCATCAGGTACGTTTCTGGGATAACCTTCATCAGGTACGCTTATAATCAGAAGGTCAGAAAGACAAATAATTTAAAAGTCTTTGGAAACAAATAAACCAAAAGACCTAAACAGGATCACCAAAGTCATCCAAGGTCACTTCACCTATGTCTGAGGGAGGAGAACCTTAGGTTTATTAATAATTACATTATGTAGGAACTGTTAATTTCAATAAAAGATATATCATAAACCATGCCCGTGCTGAAACACTGACTACTAGGTGCTAAATACTCTCTTGGTCTAATAGTCATACATATGACAACACTAAAACAAGACAATTCATGTCTAACCTGGTACAGTGTGTTCTGGTATAATTACCTGTGTCATATCAACATCCTTAGAGATTTCCATCACACCATTAGAAATATTACGAGTATGTCCTAACAGTTCTAGGAACCACTGAACACATTGTAATGTTCCAGTGTACTCTGATTCACAGTGTAAAACCTGGTAGAGTGTGTTCTGAAGTAACTGTAAAATGTCATTCTTGTTTCTGAAGGAAGTAAAGATATAAGATATCAAATACAAGATATAAAAACAAACAAATAGCAGATTACACTCCATGAGGGAAACAATTACAAATGTTTCTGTAAATCTACAAATTGTTGTGTCTATTAATTTCTGTGTTTTGATGCTTCAAGACTGTTTTACAGATATCTAAGTTTGCATTCTCCAGCTTCTTGAAAATATTTGTTTTTGAACATGTATTTAACTGTATAACTATTAAGCAAAATGTGCATATTTTAGTTGCACTTCTAATTATGTGTAAACTGTGCATGCAATTAAATGTGCAACATGTAAAGTTAAATTTATTTTTTTTGAATATTCTAATTAATATTAGGTTTGTGGACCATAACTTTAACTGTATTTTACTATTAAACTTGTCAGAAAAATAATTTCATAATTATTGTTTTACTATTAAAATAAGAAAACATAATTGAAAGACATTAATTTGTATTTTAATTTGATTAGTAAATTGACAATAAACACTATTGAGATACTGTTAATTACAGAACAAACAATTTAGGTAACCATCTCGTAAACAATTACTATATAAGAGAGAGAAACAACAACCACCCCATTGTTGGATTTATAAGATGTGGCATCGACATAAAAATAAGTAAATACAACTTATTATCCAGTTAACAAGCAACAGCAGCGACTAATATAACCATTCAAAAGTGGCAGACTGAATGCTGTCCTTTTGTGCTTCAGATATTTTGTCTCTAAATTTAACCAAATTATTCGTGAATATAAACTTTCACAATTTTTAGGTCTCCATAAAAGTCATAAAAGGTATTGGTTAATAGAACACACACTTTATTTGGCTTACAGTACCTACCAAGGGAGGGGTAAGGGAGTCAATTCATACATTTGCATTATGAATAATAAATTATATATATAATTATAGTAACTGAGTGATTGTTGTTTAATGCCATGTGAGGAATTTCCAGCTATTATCATGGTAAGAACAAGTTATCCTTACGCCCAGAAACAGTGAATATCAATTTTATATGTCTTTGGTTTGACCTGACCAGTGGCTCAAATTCACAATACACCCCATTGGAGGCAAGCATGCTAACCATTACACCACTGAGTCTGTTCTATGACTGAAATATTTTTATCAAGATTATGATAAAATAGTAAAGTGATAATATACAGCTAAAGTACTATACAAAAAAACACAACTTAATATCCAACATGTTTTCAATAATTTTTTTTAATTTATTTTCTTGATTTATAAGCTCTGTTTATATTAGAAAACTAATAATACAATTACTGGCACAATATTTCTTACATCTGTACTTACAAATCACTACTGTTGATAGCTTTATCAACACAAGAATTCAATATAGCCATGGGTTGTCTCCCTTTGGCCACAAGATGACATCTGACAAACATGCCTTTGTAGTAGGTATCATCGTCATTTGTTATCTTATCAAACACCTTATCTGGAACTTCAGCAAAACACTCACCAAAATAACACAGTAGAGATGGCTGAAATCATGAAGAAGTAAACAAATCATTTCATTTTTTCTCTGTTTCTTCCAGATGAAACCAAAATAAATCAGAAAAAAAGAGAATTGGCAAGTTCTAATAAAATAAGAACTTTAGAAGTTGGGTGTCTAAAGAACAAGTAATATTTTTTTTATCTTTTTATGTTAACATAATAAAATCTCTGTAAATCATATTATTTTTTGTCAATTACGTATACATAGAGGGCTATGATGGGTGCAGCATGATAAAACAGCAGCAAGTTGAACAAGGTTTGCTCCTGTACCAGTTTTACTGCAATCAAGTTTAACTTGAAAACCATAAGTGATAGAGGAAATCCACTGAAATACCACTTGAAGCCCTTGTCACAATCAATATCAATTAGAAGAAGAAAAAAACAAATACAAATATAGATGGACAATAAAAATAAAAAATTGTGCATAACTCTCAAATATGCGAAATATTTCAGAATTTGGGCCACTTTTATTCCCCCTTCCAAAAAAAATTCCTCATTTTCTTTATTGACTTATAAATCATAAAGATGAGCATGATGACAAAAAAAAATGCATTAAATCTAGTTGAAAAATAAGAAAGTTCAAATTCCACCATTATTTAATAAAGAAAATAGGATTTGGGTATAGGTATTCTTGGTATGGGTTACACTAATTAGGCACCATCTTACCTCTTGTATGTGTAATCTGTACAGAAATTCTAAACACTGATATAACACACTGGTGATAGAATCTGGTGGATCAGGAACTTGTAATGATTTGTGTAACCCCTGAAGCACTTCCTGTTTGACATCTAACCTTGCAGACGTCAATATCTCTGTACCCCCTTTTTCCAAGAAAGTCTTCACCACAGATGGCGCCACTGATTTTATTATGACTGGTAAAGCTCTAAAAAGAGCTTGTTGACAATTTATCTGTAAATAATTTTTTTAATCATTTATAATGCAGTCCCTGCATCAAATGTGTAAACATTATATCATTGCTATAATGTGTCTATACCTTTCATGTAGCATCCTTTCAAGATTTGTACATTGTCTGTCATCCATGTATCATGACAAGTAGTAATACATGTAGTATATTGCTTAGTTATAGAATTAATTTATCATTTGGTGAATGGTGTTACATTGATTATTTGATGCATCAACCATTGTACAGTCAAGCCTGCCCATGTGGTCACCTCTATTAAGCAGTCACCTGTATTAAAAAATCACTTTTTTCTTGTCCTATCATAGAACATTTTATATGAATGGAACCTCTTTTAACAGGTCACTTGTCTTATAAGGCCACTTTTTCTTGGTCCCAATGGTGACCTCTTAATACAAGTTTGACTGTATATTGTTTTGTAAGGACTTAGTGCACTTTAGGAAAATCTGAAATGGATCCTTACAGTGAAACTATAAGTTAAATTTACAGAAGAACTTTCTTGAACAGAAGAAATTAATCCTAGATCTTACATTTAGTGTGTTGTAGAGTGGTGCTGTCATCCATGATGATAAAAACATAACTGCAGTAGGAGAATTAACACTCTGATGAACTGCCAACTGAAGACACAGTCTTTGTACCTCATCTCCTGTCAAAATACATATATCAATTATGGTTAACTCATAATTTGGACAAACAAATGAGAATATTTATTAAATTCATAAAATCTTCTGCTTAAAATGATCTTTGTAACTATCGTAACCATCAAAACATTCTCAGTTTATTACTAAAGCCAAAATGAAATGAACACCCCTTTCACACTCTAAGCAAAATAATTACTTCCTTTCTAAAAAAGAGTTTGAAAGGAGATACCAAAGGTGTAATCAGAATCTGTAAATCAAACAAGAACAGACAACACAATGGCCAAAAGATACCAAAGGTGTAATCAAAATCTGTAAATTAAACAAGAACAGACAACACAATGGCCAAAAGATACCAAAGGTGTAATCAGAATCTGTAAATCAAACAAGAAAAGACAACACAATGGCCAAAAGATACCAAAGGTGTAATCAGAATCTGTAAATTAAACAAGACAAGACAACACAATGGCCAAAAGATACCAAAGGTGTAATCAGAATCTGTAAATCAAACAAGAACAGACAACACAATGGCCAAAAGATACCAAAGGTGTAATCAAAATCTGTAAATTAAACAAGAACAGACAACACAATGGCCAAAAGATACCAAAGGTGTAATCAGAATCTGTAAATTAAACAAGAACAGACAACACAATGGCCAAAAGATACCAAAGGTGTAATCAGAATCTGTAAATTAAACAAGACAAGACAACACAATGGCCAAAAGATACCAAAGGAGTAATCAGAATCTGTAAATTAAACAAGAACAGACAACACAATGGCCAAAAGATACCAAAGGTGTAATCAGAATCTGTAAATTAAACAAGACAAGACAACACAATGGCCAAAAGATACCAAAGGAGTAATCAGAATCTGTAAATTAAACAAGAACAGACAACACAATGGCCAAAAGATACCAAAGGTGTAATCAGAATCTGTAAATTAAACAAGACAAGACAACACAATGGCCAAAAGATACCAAAGGAGTAATCAGAATCTGTAAATTAAACAAGAACAGACAACACAATGGCCAAAAGATACCAAAGGTGTAATCAGAATCAGTAAATTAAACAAGACAAGACAACACAATGGCCAAAAGATACCAAAGGAGTAATCAGAATCTGTAAATTAAACAAGAACAGACAACACAATGGCCAAAAGATACCAAAGGTGTAATCAGAATCTGTAAATTAAACAAGAACAGACAACACAATGGCCAAAAGATACCAAAGGTGTAATCAGAATCTGTAAATTAAACAAGAAAAGACAACACAATGGCCAAAAGATACCAAAGGTGTAATCAAAATCTGTAAATTAAACAAGAAAAGACAACACAATGGCCAAAAGATACCAAAGGTGTAATCAGAATCTGTAAATTAAACAAGAAAAGACAACACAATGGCCAAAAGATACCAAAGGTGTAATCAAAATCTGTAAATTAAACAAGAACAGACAACACAATGGCCAAAAGATACCAAAGGTGTAATCAGAATCTGTAAATTAAACAAGACAAGACAACACAATGGCCAAAAGATACCAAAGGAGTAATCAGAATCTGAAAATCAAACAAGAAAAGACAACACAATGGCCAAAAGATACCAAAGGAGTAATCAGAATCTGTAAATTAAACAAGACAAGACAACACAATGGCCAACAGATACCAAAGGTGTAATCAAAATCTGTAAATTAAACAAGAAAAGACAACACAATGGCCAAAAGATACCAAAGGTGTAATCAAAATCTGAAAATCAAACAAGAACAGACAACACAATGGCCAAAAGATACCAAAGGTGTAATCAGAATCTGAAAATCAAACAAGAAAAGACAACACAATGGCCAAAAGATACCAAAGGAGTAATCAGAATCTGTAAATCAAACAAGAAAAGACAACACAATGGCCAACAGATACCAAAGGTGTAATCAGAATCTGTAAATCAAACAAGAAAAGACAACACAATGGCCAAAAGATACCAAAGGAGTAATCAGAATCTGTAAATTAAACAAGAAAAGACAACACAATGGCCAAAAGATACCAAAGGTGTAATCAAAATCTGAAAATCAAACAAGAACAGACAACACAATGGCCAAAAGATACCAAAGGTGTAATCAGAATCTGAAAATCAAACAAGAAAAGACAACACAATGGCCAAAAGATACCAAAGGAGTAATCAGAATCTGTAAATTAAACAAGAAAAGACAACACAATGGCCAAAAGATACCAAAGGTGTAATCAAAATCTGAAAATCAAACAAGAAAAGACAACACAATGGCCAAAAGATACCAAAGGTGTAATCAAAATCTGTAAATCAAACAAGAAAAGACAACACAATGGCCAAAAGATACCAAAGGTGTAATCAAAATCTGTAAATTAAACAAGAAAAGACAACACAATGGCCAAAAGATACCAAAGGTGTAATCAGAATCTGTAAATCAAACAAGAAAAGACAACACAATGGCCAAAAGATACCAAAGGAGTAATCAGAATCTGTAAATTAAACAAGAAAAGACAACACAATGGCCAAAAGATACCAAAGGTGTAATCAAAATCTGAAAATCAAACAAGAACAGACAACACAATGGCCAAAAGATACCAAAGGTGTAATCAGAATCTGAAAATCAAACAAGAAAAGACAACACAATGGCCAAAAGATACCAAAGGAGTAATCAGAATCTGTAAATTAAACAAGAAAAGACAACACAATGGCCAAAAGATACCAAAGGTGTAATCAAAATCTGAAAATCAAACAAGAACAGACAACACAATAGCCAAAAGATACCAAAGGTGTAATCAGAATCTGTAAATTAAACAAGACAAGACAACACAATGGCCAAAAGATACCAAAGGTGTAATCAGAATCTGTAAATTAAACAAGAAAAGACAACACAATGGCCAAAAGATACCAAAGGTGTAATCAAAATCTGTAAATTAAACAAGAAAAGACAACACAATGGCCAAAAGATACCAAAGGAGTAATCAGAATCTGAAAATCAAACAAGAAAAGACAACACAATGGCCAAAAGATACCAAAGGAGTAATCAGAATCTGAAAATCAAACAAGAAAAGACAACACAATGGCCAAAAGATACCAAAGGTGTAATCAGAATCTGTAAATTAAACAAGACAAGACAACACAATGGCCAAAAGATACCAAAGGTGTAATCAAAATCTGTAAATTAAACAAGACAAGACAACACAATGGCCAAAAGATACCAAAGGTGTAATCAAAATCTGTAAATTAAACAAGAAAAGACAACACAATGGCCAAAAGATACCAAAGGAGTAATCAGAATCTGAAAATCAAACAAGAAAAGACAACACAATGGCCAAAAGATACCAAAGGAGTAATCAGAATCTGAAAATCAAACAAGAAAAGACAACACAATGGCCAAAAGATACCAAAGGTGTAATCAGAATCTGTAAATTAAACAAGACAAGACAACACAATGGCCAAAAGATACCAAAGGTGTAATCAAAATCTGTAAATTAAACAAGAAAAGACAACACAATGGCCAAAAGATACCAAAGGTGTAATCAGAATCTGTAAATTAAACAAGAAAAGACAACACAATGGCCAAAAGATACCAAAGGTGTAATCAAAATCTGTAAATCAAACAAGAAAAGACAACACAATGGCCAAAAGATACCAAAGGTGTAATCAAAATCTGTAAATTAAACAAGAAAAGACAACACAATGGCCAAAAGATACCAAAGGAGTAATCAAAATCTGAAAATCAAACAAGAAAAGACAACACAATGGCCAAAAGATACCAAAGGTGTAATCAGAATCTGTAAATTAAACAAGACAAGACAACACAATGGCCAAAAGATACCAAAGGTGTAATCAAAATCTGTAAATTAAACAAGAAAAGACAACACAATGGCCAAAAGATACCAAAGGTGTAATCAGAATCTGAAAATTAAACAAGAAAAGACAACACAATGGCCAAAAGATACCAAAGGTGTAATCAAAATCTGTAAATTAAACAAGACAAGACAACACAATGGCCAAAAGATACCAAAGGTGTAATCAAAATCTGTAAATTAAACAAGAAAAGACAACACAATGGCCAAAAGATACCAAAGGAGTAATCAGAATCTGAAAATCAAACAAGAACAGACAACACAATGGCCAAAAGATACCAAATGAGTAATCAGAATCTGAAAATCAAACAAGAAAAGACAACACAATGGCCAAAAGATACCAAAGGTGTAATCAGAATCTGTAAATTAAACAAGAAAAGACAACACAATGGCCAAAAGATACCAAAGGTGTAATCAAAATCTGTAAATCAAACAAGACAAGACAACACAATGGCCAAAAGATACCAAAGGTGTAATCAAAATCTGTAAATTAAACAAGAAAAGACAACACAATGGCCAAAAGATACCAAAGGAGTAATCAAAATCTGTAAATTAAACAAGAAAAGACAACACAATGGCCAAAAGATACCAAAGGTGTAATCAAAATCTGTAAATTAAACAAGACAAGACAACACAATGGCCAAAAGATACCAAAGGTGTAATCAAAATCTGAAAATTAAACAAGAAAAGACAACACAATGGCCAAGATACCAAAGGAGTAATCAGAATCTGAAAATCAAACAAGAAAAGACAACACAATGGCCAAAAGATACCAAAGGTGTAATCAGAATCTGTAAATTAAACAAGACAAGACAACACAATGGTCAAAAGATATCAAAGGTGTAATCAAAATCTGTAAATTAAACAAGACAAGACAACACAATGGCCAAAAGATACCAAAGGAGTAATCAGAATCTGAAAATCAAACAAGAAAAGACAACACAATGGCCAAAAGATACCAAAGGTGTAATCAGAATCTGTAAATTAAACAAGAAAAGACAACACAATGGCCAAAAGAAAAAGGACAAACAACAATCTACAAAACATATACATAAAACTAGTAACACAAACCCCACTAAAAATTGGGGGATAAAGGGAAGTAGTTCCTGCTCCACTAGTGGCACCTGTCATGTTAATCTAGTTACAAACCCAGTCATAAGTCATGAATGAGGAAAGGACTGGGAAATGTTTACGACAAGTGGAACATATCCGTGGTTAACTGTTAGAATTTCTTTATAAATTTATCTATTTCACAATATCAATTCAAGGAAGAATACAATTGATTTCACATAGCAACCTACATATGATGACAAATTCTGTTAAGGTATAACAGGGATGGTGTTCTAGTGGCTCAGGATATCTATAATCTATAACAACTATCATTTAACTAATGAGGATTAGATTTGTACCAAGCTGACAGAAAGGTCTGTTTGATTTGTACCTTACATGAGTTTACTGTACTAGACATTTATAACACTGTTTAATAGTTTTCTCTGAAAGTTTCTTCTTATGGTGGGATGAATGACATTTACACTGGCTGATGACAATTGATTTTAAATCTCAATTTACTTATTTTTGCAACTTTTTGTACTAGTTCAGAATTTTGACTGCAATTAACAGTCATAAGGCAGTCAAGTCATATCCAATCAGTATTTTTCTGTGCACAACACACAACAAAAGTAGATTTCCTTATACACAATACTTATCAATATAGTAACCATGCATGTATATAGGAAAACAAGTAAATATAGGTTTAAAACAGATCTTTTTTTTATGTCAAATTCTGAAAATTGCATCAAAATAAATGAACATTATTACTGAAAAATTAAACACTTGCTCTACATTCTCCAGTGATTTCACATCACATCATTAGCAGAAATTTGATAGAATGAAGATGATTCAAAACAAGTTAATTGTGTTATTTCTGAAGATACAGCTTTTTGTAATTTGTTTGTTTTACCAAAATTATTTCTCATAAGAGGTGTAAGTAGTCCAGCCCAGTTGATAGGTGGCAGCACTCGAGTCACTTCTTCCTGAAGAGAGGTCAAGGCTATCTGGACCAAATCTTTAGGTATGGATTCTGGACCTGAAAATGTTCAAATCATTAAAACAAATATTGGTAATTAATGCTTATCATCAACTAAAAGCCCTGTTTTTCCTAAGCCTAATGTTTGTTTTGGATAATGAATAAATAAATTACAACAATTTTTTTTCTAACAAAAAAATTTAAAAATTTAATAAATAAGATTTCACTCTGAAGTGTTTGGTATAACATGTTTAAAAACCTAAGTGTTCTTAGGAAGAATACAAAATTGTTGCTCAAAATTCAACTGAGTGCTACTTCATGGAGTCCAATTTGGTGAAGAATTTTTATTGTGGAACCCTTTTTTAAAAGAACAGATTGACCTATTCCATCTTACTTGTTTAAGAACAATGTATGGGAACTTAGACATCCTATAAGTTTACCTTGTTTGGCGGCTTCTTGTAGAAAATCTGTGAGAGCCCTTAGAAAGCTGTGTTCTGGTAGATATGAATAACTAGGAGGAACTGAAATAGATAATATTGAGGGTATTGTACTTTAAGGTGTGAAACCTATAATTAATTTCTTTAACATTTTCTACTAAATTTGTGTTTTTTCAAGCCTGCCTGGCTATTTTATCTTAAATTTAACCTTTTCATGACCATACATTTTCTGAAACGTACATGATTCCTCTACGTTCTGGGAAAATATCAGGGGATGTTTAAAGTCTTGCAGTGAAATGCCAGGCTATGGAAAACACCTACTCTAAAAATAGCTCCATCATCCCTGGGAAATTCAATATTTATAGGTCATGCATCAAATCCTCCATAGAGGTATTAAAATACAACTAAATCCATCAAATTTGTGCTCAAAATAATCCATATATATTTAACTTCAATTATCAATTTTAATTATTCCATTCCAATACAACAAAGCGAACAGAACTATTTTCTTTAAAAAGGACTAAGCTCTGATTGGTGAATTATTGGTTTGACACCTAAAGAGCAACAAAATTTGCTTCTCTAACCATTTGTTAGCCTTATTTCTATTCCTTAGGCAATATCAACCCAAAAAACCTCATATGGTATGTGACTGTCTGATATTTGCAAGAATAAGTGTGCAAATGCAAAGGTACCTTCTTGAAGATTTTTAATGAAAATATCTTCGCTTACAGCTGTTGACTTCAGATTGTGTAATATACCCCAACTTACTTATTCTCTAATATATTACAATTATTAAACTTATTTATAACATATTAAGCAATTTTAACACATATATATGCCTCATTTCTATATTAAATATAAATATGTACTATGAAATGTTTGCACTTAAGTCCCCTCTTTTTTTGTCTCATCAAATGAGTTCACAGCATTCTAAACTTTGTTAATTTATACTTTAACCCCATAAATAATGTAGTTTAAGACATTAAATAAGTTTTTGTATCTAAATCTGCAGTTGAAATTCCTTCTACGGTAATTGCATTAGATTTGCAAAAATATGATTTATTGATATTCAAGTCTTGGAATTTCTAATGCACCCAACAGTAATTTCCCCCAAAGCTCAATAAATATGTTTCCACATAATTTTTTTTCACTGTTCAAGGAAGCCGGATGTTCAAATGTACCTTTACAGTCAAATAATACTTTAAAACAAGAAATCCAAATTGACAATTTGACAAATTAACAGAAAATGCTAAGCAGTCAATATAATTTTCCTGAGATCACTTAAATTACCAAGATTTTACTACATAATTTTCAATTAAAACTGCTTTCAATAGCCTTATATTGTTTTATAAGCACATTTTACATGTATTCTAATTGAAACTACCAAATTTTATGAGGAAAAATTTGTAGGATTGAAAAAAATCCAATAATGATATCACCATATTCTATATTTGAAGTCGACAAACTGGCACATGATGATTATTAAAAAATCCTTAATATCAACCATATTTTCAATATTATATACCCTTCTACTGCAAAAACACATTCAATCACATATTCCCTCTGTCCATGTATATCCAGTCAGTGCTTGGGAGCAATATTTCAAAATATTACATACATGTAACATGCATTTTTACCATGTAATCTGACACCACAATACATTTTGTAACATTTGTGTATGAAAAATGTCAGTCTGTGTCTGTTGTGACATTATTAGACTAATTTGAACATGACAGCAACAAAAGTTCAAATTGATGTTTTTTCCTTAAGGTGTGAAACCTATAATTAATTTCTTTAACATTTTCTACTAAATTTGTGTTTTTTTGAGCCTGCCTGGCTATTTTATCTTAAGTTTAACCTTTTCATGACCATACATTTTCTGAAACGTACACGATTCCTCTATGTTCTGTGAAAATATCAGGGGATGTTTAAAGTCTGGCAGTGAAATGCCAGGCTATGGAAAACACCTACTCTAAAAACAGCTCCAATATCCCCGGGAAATTCAATATTTATAGGTCATGCATCAAATCCTCCATAGAGGTATTAAAATACAACTAAATCCATCAAATTTGTGCTCAAAATAATCCATATATATTTAACTTCAATTATCAATTTTAATTATTCCATTCCATTCAGTATATTTTACAAAACAACAAAGCGAACGGAACTATTTTCTTTAAAAAGGACTACTTTCTTATATGTTCTAAGCTCTGATTGGTGAATTATTGGTTTGACATCTAAATTGTATCTGTCTCAACAATTGGGAGGAACTGAAATAGATAATAGTGAGGGTATTGTTCTATATTGTATCTGTCTCAACTATATAAAATGTCAAGGAGTTCTATAATCAAAAACAATTTATAACATGTCTGTTATTGATAGCTAAGACTAAAATATAATTTAGTTTGTTGTCATATCAAATAGTCATTAAACTGCATAAAAATTGAAACTTTGACATTTGTGGATGCCAATCTTGTTATACATGCATTTATTAAATCTTATATGGACATTTTTTTTTATTAATATAAAATATATGTTACTGGTACATGTTGAAAGAATATTTTTCTTCCAACAATTATATGTCAAATACATTACATTACTTTCAAAAGATAAAATATTTTTGCCATAGATTGTTGTTTTTGTCATAGATTGTAATTTTTGTTATAGATTGTAATTATTGTCATAGATTGTAATTTTTGCTATAGATTGTAATTTTTGTCATAGATTGTAATTTTTGTTATAGATTGTAATTATTGTCATAGATTATAATTTTAGTTATAGATTGTAATTATTGTCATAGATTATAATTTTTGTTATAGATTGTAATTATTGTCATAGATTATAATTTTTATCACAGATTGTAATTTTTGTCATAGATTGTAATTTTTTTCATAAATTGTAATTATTCAATATTGTTGGCATTATAAACTTAAGCTTACAAATAACAAATGTCTACTGCTTGTGATTCTACTCTATATTATTTACCAGTAAGTAGTTATTAATTTCTATAGCTTGTTTCCAAATTTATGTTTTGAAAAGATATCACAGAAAATTTGAATAATTTTCCAAGGTCAAACTAAATGCTCACATTAGTATGTATTGGTCATCTTGTAATTTTTTTTTATTGTTGCTTAGTGACATATGCAAATCTGTTCAGCACAGCGATGTTTCTGTCCTCATACAAGTGAATCATACAATGTGACTGGTTCAAAATTTGATCCCCAGGGTTCAAGATCCTGTACTCTTTGTTTTTTTTATTTGTAATGTGTATGTCACAATAATGCTGCACAGCAATTATTGAAGCATTTCTATTGTTTTCATTTTTATACCCCAATTGATCTCTCATTTGAGTCTTTCTTTCTAAGGATCATACTTACCAAGTTTAAGTTAAACAGTTCTACAGAAGAACAAAATGTGAAATGGACAACGGACTGACAGGCAAGTAAAAAAAATGGATATTATAGTTTGAAAAAAAAAGAAGAAAAGTGAGAAATCAAGAAAAACATCCTATCCTATAACATAAGATTTTTTTAAGAACATCAAAATGTTCAATGACAAATTTACTGTACAAAAACAAAATAATTAAGAAACTTTATGAAGATGCATGATTTTCTGTCACTGTATGGAAGATTTTATATAACTGGCTGATACATAGAGATTTATTTCTAATCAAATACTGTAGACTAATAAAGAATGGTTAATGAAAAATGAACCTAATAATGAAAATTTGACACAATAAAATCAATAAAGTGTAAAATGAGGTTAAGGTTAGGTCTGACATAAGTGATACTACACAATAATTGTGTTGAAAGTAATACAACAAAGAAATGAAGCATACAAATAATGTCAAGAAAAGGTGACAAGAAGCTGGTTGAGATACACAAGTGGGATGTCTGTAGTGACCAATAAAAGACAATGTGACATGTGACAAGGACACTACAAGATGAATATACAGTACAAATATTGTGAAATTGTAATGCATGATTGCTGAGAAACATCTCAATGCATGTTGTAAATTGTAAATAAAAAGCTTATATAATGTTGCTATAATTTGTGCCAAACAATATATGCTAAATCTGTTTTAAGTTGTGGTTAGGGTTATGGTGTTTAATGCCACTTTCAACAATATTTCATTTATATCTTGGCAGTCAGATTTATTGGTGGAGGAAAGCGGAGTACCCGGAGAAAACCACTGACCTGTCGTAAGTCACTGACAAACTTTTTAAATGTTGTATCGAGTACACCTCGTGTGAACGGGATTGGAACTCAGTGTTAGTGGTGATAGGCACTGATTACATAGGTAGTTGTAAATCCAACTACCATACGATCATGACCATGACGGCCCCATTTTCAAGTTGTTTTTGTTAAATGAGAATATACTTTCACCACCATTATTTCCAATTTTACATAATTAGTACCACTAATGGGAATTGTCTTGTCAGTTTTACTTTTCTCTCTCAAACATTCAACATTCACTCACCACTAGCTCTGGTCTCAGCAACAGCACATGCTGACAGATATAAATGTCCTAACATCCAAGAACAGTTACTCTGTATTCCTAAATTATCTCCCTTTACAATGGTGTCCATTGCATGTTTTATGATGGTATCAACATTAACATCTCCACCTAACATGGATGTATTACTCTGTATCTAGAAAATAAAACATGTTTCTGTTTCAAGAATTATCTATTAAGATAAAAAAACTTTTATTTAAATAGTGGAAATCACATCAGGAATTCACCAGGTATCCTTGTTTGTATGTACTATATCTGATTATACACATTCAACAATTCCTTCCTTAAAACCTTTATCTAAATCTAAAGTGAATTACTCCTCGTATGATGTTATGTCATAAAAATAAAATCAATTAATCTTTGTCTTATTAATCAAAAAACAAATCTTATATTCTATTTCCTTGAATTGAATCTAGGTCTTGCAATTGGTAATTCTCCCTGTGAAATATCATTAATATCTGAGATTAAATGTTAAACTTATTGAATAAACAATGAACAATTCATAAAATCTGTAACAATAAAACAAAACAGGCTCAATAAAAAAAATATATGTCAAGTTCTTCATGAATAATTTGTGTCAAGGTTTTACTCTGCTTATTCTTCCTGCTAAATAACATTAAAGTTTGATTCTAAATTGTTTCATTTATTGTGTAGAAAATTGGCGCTAAACACCATAACCAAACCAAACCATGAACTTAAGACAAAGATATATACCACTGTCGTCAAAGAGCTCCGATCGAAAATGTTCTGTCAGCTTCCGGTACAAGTCACTTAGGCATGATTGACATACAGGCGACGACAAAAAGTAAGTATTATGATCATATAGTATTATTATATCTTGAATCCCGAAAATGTCGTTATCGGTCGATTATTTTTGTTTGTTTTTACCTATATGTTTCTGTGGTTAACTTCATCGATTTCTCAGATATGGATAAAATGATGGACATAAACAATGACAAATGCTAATAATGAGCTTGAAATCATCAAATAAAACTATTAAAGGAGTCTATATGTTTAATTAAAGCACACAAACCCTTTGTAATTCTTAGATAAATGATAATTTGCACAGGTGTGCTACCATGAATAGTTTTAGACTTACTACAGTGAAAAACACAATGCTTATTTACATACATTCGTTCTGGCTTTGTCAACCATTACTTTCCGGTTGAGTCCCCAAAATTGTATTTAAGTAGACCCGGTTTTGTCAATGTACAAAATTGAAAGAATAGCGTAAAAAAGCTCAATATCAGAGTTATGTTTCCTTTCTATAATTTATTTAAGGTTCATTGTAATACTTGCCAAGGGTGTGTTCGACTTGCAAATTGATAAAAAGAAAAAAAAACACAAATTTGTCTTAAATGAATAAAAATTGTGAAAAAAACAGCAGCAAATAGTCAAAATATTTTACATGTGGATGCTTTGTATAACATTGAAAGAAAGAAATACAAAACGGTTTGTGCAGAATTGGCATTCGCCAAAGTCACCTTCGACAGAACTTAGGTCATGATTTTTAATAGAACTTGTAATGTTTTCTTTATTTGCTATGCAGTTGGATTATTGCAATATTCAAAGAGTGTTTGATCAAAAGTAGGAACTCTCACTGTTTATATATGCTCATAAGCTGTATTTTAATGCCTGAAAATTGTTTCAGAAGTGGAAGAAAGTTGCAAAATGTACGCCATATTCACAAAGTTTTCAAGTTCTGAGGTATCTTTTCAACATTTTTAAATTAAGTAACGCTATCTATATATATGCTGCGAGTACCTAGCCTATTCCATTAACATCATGTTGTGCTATTTATTTTTAAAATTTTGTTATTTAAAACAAAAGATCTGAATTCTATAAAAATAATATGGAACCATACAAAATCGGAAACTTTACCACCCATTATTAGACGTGTAATAAGTCTATGTGAAAACATCATCTTATATAGATATCAAGTAACTCTTATTATTTTGGATTAATTTTTGTTTTCAAATAATACATTGAAGAAATTTTGATAAAAAAAAAGATAAAATAAAATAAAAATTGGGAACCGCATCAGTAGCGTAATGGTTAGCGTGCTCGCATCGAGTGAGATAGATTGTGGGTTCGAGCCCCGATCGGGTCAAACCAAAGAATATAAAATTGGTATTTGTTGCTTCTCCGCTAAGCACACAGCATTAAGGAGTAAGAGCAAAGACTGGTTGGCTCGGAATCAGAATAATGTGTCCGAGTGGAGCGACATGTCTATCCGCGGACTGTTGTTTCAGTGAGCTAGCACTATAAAAATCCAACTCAGCGTGTTGGTCTAGAACAAAGCAAACGTCATCATCATCTCATTGAAAATTAACTTGTTCTCATCATGATATAGCTGAAAAATTGCTGAACTGGCGTTAAACAACTATCACTCACTCACTCACTTAAAAAAA
This sequence comes from Bathymodiolus septemdierum, assembly GCA_963383655.1. NCBI lineage: Eukaryota > Metazoa > Mollusca > Bivalvia > Mytilida > Modiolidae > Bathymodiolus > Bathymodiolus septemdierum. Next base: position 90,366,775 of record OY726520.1, read on the forward strand.
TTGGCATATCGAGTGTACCCTTTGAGTTTGATAAGTGTTATATTGAACCTTTACTGAAGCTGTTTGTTTGTTCAGTATATATTACAAAAACCGGTCCAAGACATGGCATAAGTACGCTGTTTAATATTTTGATTGTACATTTTGTTATGAAATTCTAGTTTTGTTTTACTTGCATTTCAGGTAGAGATGAATACTGGAAACTTGTCACCATTTGGTTGTTTCTACTGTCAAACGACATTCTTGAATTTTACAATATAATATAAATGTACCAATCAAATTGTCTGAAGCTAATACAAATAAAATGAGGGTAATCCCAAGATTGAAACATAAGATGTTTTAATAGTATTTCTTTGCCGTCCCGTTACTGTTTTTTTTATCCTGCACTTGTTCTATTTGAGTAGTTGCATTGATCGGATATTTTTTGTTATATTTGGTTATTGACCAAGATATACTTTTCTGGTACCTGATTCATGTTGAGTGACGGTAAGAAACAGTAACAGCATTTATGCTTATAAGCGCGGACTTCATAGAGGACACAATCAAAAACGATAAGATCAACACTTGTTTCTGCTCTTTTTAGACAATTTGACAGTTTCTTTGGGGCTTTTGACATACCACGATAGATACAATATACGTATATTGTCGGAAAATATATAATTCATTTCCACTCGCTGCGAAACAGGTAAGAAAACCTCGTCAAAACTCGTATATATAAATTTTTTATTTTCGACAATGTATGTATATTGTCTATTTATTTTCTCCCTCGTTTCACTCCTCAGAATTTTTTTTTTTATTAACTAAAATAATGTAATATAAATAAGACTCGACACAGTGTAGGATTGTGCGTTCACTACAAGATCGCATAGCATTTATTACGAGTAGTTGAAATTCTTTTAATCTGGGTGGATGGGCGGGGGGCTATAACATCCAAATCACAAACTTTTGTCGTATTACAACTTGTAACGAACGTCGCATTAATCGAGTACACCTAAAATTTTCTTTATATACTAACTGCCAAAATCGTCCGTGCGGAAAGGAATTCAATACTACAGCTTTTGTTAATTTGCATATCTATAATGTTTATGCAAACATTATACTGTGAAGTAATTTAAATATTGTTTCCACGAAGTTATTTCCACAGAGTGACTTACTTTGTTATCAACGAGTATAAAATTTAAATATTGTATTATAAAAAGAATCTCCCACTACTCAAATGATGCGCCTGGACAGCGACAGCAAGTGAATGTAGTGTATTGAGCGCCGGCCATGAAGTCAGTGCCACAAAAAGCATAAAAAATCAAGTGTTCACGACAGTAGCAATTTAACATAGAAATAACAATTTTTTTAATTGTACAAAGTAGCTGAAATTAGGAGCCATGGCGAATATTCATACTATGGATCTGGATTTATCACTTTTGAGATATTTGCTAATCATAGCTATTGTTAAATTGCAATATAATGATCAATAATAATACGATCAGTCGTATTTGCATACTGACAAATCCGGTTCTTATAAATGACACAACCGGTTTCTATACATGTTTACAATTTGACAAAGCCGGATTTCAAAAACATCTGTTGACATCAAGTTTTAGGCTATAGCTAGTTACTAATGGACTTTTCCTCAACAAAATAATATCTCTAAGTAAAATATATCATTCATTAATAATTTTTCTTTTTTTGGCAACATTTCATTCATTCGTAAATGCAAGATATAGAGATATTTCAATTGATCGTAATGATTCTGATGCCGGATTCCTTATAACTTTTAGAAAAAAATCTAATTTTACACTGCAAAAAGCAATGATATTTGGACAAAAAATGACAATAATAATAATAACAATCATAAAGCATCATAATTCAAAACATTATATATACAGTATATTCATAAAAACTGACGAAAATCGTCTGTGTCTTCTTTAAAAATACCGCTTTATAATATCCCGGATGTTGACGAAACATTTTCGATCGGAGCTCTTTGACGACAGTGTATACAGACAGAACCTATTCCCATACATTGGAGGGGATATTCTCAGTAGATTGGCCCTTAACTGTAATAGAGGGTATAACAACCACATCTAAGGATTGAAGGTCTCTAGTTTTCACTGGTTTGAACATATTTACCACTATGCTAACAGAAACATTTCTCTTTTAAACTATTTATACTTTTCAAGTCTCATACTATTACTATTATAAAGATCTTGTAACAAATGTGTAAATCAACCTACAGAGATCTAATCAAAAATAGTTATTTCTCATCCTTGCTTCAACAGAGATAGTGTTCAAAAAGTTAATAAGATTGACACTTCTATATTTATTACATCTATGTAATATCGTAACTGTAAGTTAAAGGCCAACAATAATAAATTCTTTGACATAGATTTTTTTTTACATCTAGTTTTTAGAGCCATGATCTAAAATAAACAGATTCTATTTTTATTATTGTTTGTTTATTTCTGTTTTACTGTTTGAGATCTATATATCAAGAGGAGAGAGCTGGGATCCAATTCATTGGTCTAATCCTGCCACATTTTTGTGCCTGTTTCAAGCCAGGACATAGATTTCAATCAACTTTTGTAGTTTTTATTTCTGTGTTTAGAGGTTCCTTACTGGAATGACAGATTCTGTTACATTTAATACCCTTTTCTCATGTTATGACACAAGAATGGATGAAGATCCGTTGAAGAAGTGGTTCGCCTGACAAAGGCAGCAGCATACAGAGAAGGTAACAGGTAACAGGATGAGTGAGTGATTGTTGTTTCACGCCAAGTGAGCAATTGTTCAGCTATATCATGGTGAGAACAAGTTCTGTTTCAATGAGATGATGATGATGTCTTGCTTTGTACTGGACCAACGTGCTTAGTTGGATTTTTATAGTGCTAGCTCACAGAACCAACAGTCCATGGGTAGAGATGCATTATTCTAATTATGAACCAACCAGTCTTTGTTCTTGCTTCTTAATTCTGCATGGTTGGCGGAAAAGCCAAATTTTTTTTTTTATAGTAATTGGTTTTGACCCGACCAGGGCTTGAATCCACATTATACCGCACTCGATCGTGGTGATGTATACAAGGTATAAGATCTTTATCATCAGTAAGTTTAAATATGGCTTATAACATTTCAAAGATGACACAATAAATAATTTCTGAAACCTCTATAATCATCATTAATATGTCAGTCAGTGGGAACTCCTGAAATGGCAGCATTTGTGCACTTTGAAGAAAAAAAAACATGCTAAAATAAGACCTGCATGCACTTGTGATGATACATCATTCCTCATCATACCATGTATTCAGAAGAAACAATCATGTTTTTATACAAATTAGTTTGTACTGTCACTCACAGGAATTAATGTTCTTTCTGATCCCACTAAAGCTATCAATCCATTCAAACATGCTATTATACTCATAGAATCTTCACCCTGCAAAATATGTACTTTATTTTTTAAATAACAATTTCGTAATAAATAATTCATTGTTAAAGGATGGTTTTCATTTCATGGGAAACAACTTTGTGAATAAAGAGAAATTTAAAAAATGATTTATTGTTCAAAATGTAGACAATGTAGATGGTTCTATAGAGAGCTCATTTAACCAGACTTTAGTAGGATGTCTTATAGTGATGATACTGTACCAAGGGACCATCTAAATGTATTCATATGTGTTAATCGACCATTGATCATTGTATGTCTGTTGCTTAGGGAAACTTTTAAGTGACAGACTTTTTAGATTTTTTCTCACAGACTAGAGAGTATGAATAGGGGTTTTAAAGAATAGAGAATCGTGTGGAGCTGAAATACAAAGAATAATATATAGGTCTAACAATAACCAAAGATTCTGGGGGTTCAAAGTATAAAGAATCATGAGAAGCTGATATATAAAGAATAATATCGGTCAAACAATAGACTGGCAGGTATAAACAGGGGTTTTAAAGTATAAAGAATCATGAGGAGCTGAAATATAAATAATAATATAGGTCTAACAAGAGACTGGCAGGTATAAACTGGGGTTTTAAAGTATAAAGAATCATGAGAAGCTGAAATATAAAGAATAATATTGGTCAAACAATAGACTGGCAGGTATAAACAGGGGTTTTAAAGTATAAAGAATCATGAGAAGCTGAAATATAAAGAATAATATTGGTCAAACAATAGACTGGCAGGTATAAACAGGGGTTTTAAAGTATAAAGAATCATGAGGAGCTGAAATATAAAGAATAATATCAGTCAAACAATAGACTGGCAGGTATAAACAGGGGTTTTAAAGTATAAAGAATCATGAGGAGCTGAAATATAAAGAATAATATAGGTCAAACAATAGACTGGCAGGTATAAACAGGGGTTTTAAAGTATAAAGAATCATGAGGAGCTGAAATATAAAGAATAATATTGGTCAAACAATAGACTGGCAGGTATAAACAGGGGTTTTAAAGTATAAAGAATCATGAGGAGCTGAAATATAAAGAATAATATCAGTCAAACAATAGACTGGCAGGTATAAACAGGGGTTTTAAAGTATAAAGAATCATGAGGAGCTGAAATATAAAGAATAATATAGGTCAAACAATAGACTGGCAGGTATAAACAGGGGTTTTAAAGTATAAAGAATCATGAGAAGCTGAAATATAAAGAATAATATTGGTCAAACAATAGACTGGCAGGTATAAACAGGGGTTTTAAAGTATAAAGAATCATGAGAAGCTGAAATATAAAGAATAATATTGGTCAAACAATAGACTGGCAGGTATAAACAGGGGTTTTAAAGTATAAAGAATCATGAGGAGCTGAAATATAAAGAATAATAACAGTCAAACAATAGACTGGCAGGTATAAACAGGGGTTTTAAAGTATAAAGAATCATGAGGAGCTGATATATAAAGAATAATATCAGTCAAACAATAGACTGGCAGGTATAAACAGGGGTTTTAAAGTATAAAGAATCATGAGGAGCTGAAATATAAAGAATAATATCAGTCAAACAATAGACTGGCAGGTATAAACAGGGGTTTTAAAGTATAAAGAATCATGAGGAGCTGAAATATAAAGAATAATATCAGTCAAACAATAGACTGGCAGGTATAAACAGGGGTTTTAAAGTATAAAGAATCATGAGGAGCTGAAATATAAAGAATAATATTGGTCAAACAATAGACTGGCAGGTATAAACAGGGGTTTTAAAGTATAAAGAATCATGAGGAGCTGAAATATAAAGAATAATATAGGTCAAACAATAGACTGGCAGGTATAAACAGGGGTTTTAAAGTATAAAGAATCATGAGGAGCTGAAATATAAAGAATAATATCAGTCAAACAATAGACTGGCAGGTATAAACAGGGGTTTTAAAGTATAAAGAATCATGAGGAGCTGAAATATAAAGAATAATATCAGTCAAACAATAGACTGGCAGGTATAAACAGGGGTTTTAAAGTATAAAGAATCATGAGGAGCTGAAATATAAAGAATAATATAGGTCAAACAATAGACTGGCAGGTATAAACAGGGGTTTTAAAGTATAAAGAATCATGAGGAGCTGAAATATAAAGAATAATATTGGTCAAACAATAGACTGGCAGGTATAAACAGGGGTTTTAAAGTATAAAGAATCATGAGGAGCTGAAATATAAAGAATAATATAGGTCAAACAATAGACTGGCAGGTATAAACAGGGGTTTTAAAGTATAAAGAATCATGAGGAGCTGATATATAAAGAATAATATCAGTCAAACAATAGACTGGCAGGTATAAACAGGGGTTTTAAAGTATAAAGAATCATGAGGAGCTGATATATAAAGAATAATATCAGTCAAACAATAGACTGGCAGGTATAAACAGGGGTTTTAAAGTATAAAGAATCATGAGGAGCTGAAATATAAAGAATAATATTGGTCAAACAATAGACTGGCAGGTATAAACAGGGGTTTTAAAGTATAAAGAATCATGAGGAGCTGAAATATAAAGAATAATATAGGTCAAACAATAGACTGGCAGGTATAAACAGGGGTTTTAAAGTATAAAGAATCATGAGAAGCTGAAATATAAATAATAATATTGGTCAAACAATAGACTGGCAGGTATAAACAGGGGTTTTAAAGTATAAAGAATCATGAGGAGCTGAAATATAAAGAATAATATAGGTCAAACAATAGACTGGCAGGTATAAACAGGGGTTTTAAAGTATAAAGAATCATGAGAAGCTGAAATATAAATAATAATATTGGTCAAACAATAGACTGGCAGGTATAAACAGGGGTTTTAAAGTATAAAGAATCATGAGAAGCTGAAATATAAAGAATAATATTGGTCAAACAATAGACTGGCAGGTATAAACAGGGGTTTTAAGGTATAAAGAATCATGAGGAGCTGCAATATAAAGAATAATATTGGTCAAACAATAGACTGGCAGGTATAAACAGGGGTTTTAAAGTATAAAGAATCATGAGAAGCTGAAATATAAAGAATAATATCAGTCAAACAATAGACTGGCAGGTATAAACAGGGGTTTTAAAGTATAAAGAATCATGAGAAGCTGAAATATAAAGAATAATATCAGTCAAACAATAGACTGGCAGGTATAAACAGGGGTTTTAAAGTATAAAGAATCATGAGGAGCTGAAATATAAAGAATAATATAGGTCAAACAATAGACTGGCAGGTATAAACAGGGGTTTTAAAGTATAAAGAATCATGAGGAGCTGAAATATAAAGAATAATATTGGTCAAACAATAGACTGGCAGGTATAAACAGGGGTTTTAAGGTATAAAGAATCATGAGGAGCTGAAATATAAAGAATAATATTGGTCAAACAATAGACTGGCAGGTATAAACAGGGGTTTTAAAGTATAAAGAATCATGAGGAGCTGAAATATAAAGAATAATATTGGTCAAACAATAGACTGGCAGGTATAAACAGGGGTTTTAAAGTATAAAGAATCATGAGGAGCTGAAATATAAAGAATAATATAGGTCAAACAATAGACTGGCAGGTATAAACAGGGGTTTTAAAGTATAAAGAATCATGAGAAGCTGAAATATAAAGAATAATATCAGTCAAACAATAGACTGGCAGGTATAAACAGGGGTTTTAAAGTATAAAGAATCATGAGGAGCTGAAATATAAAGAATAATATTGGTCAAACAATAGACTGGCAGGTATAAACAGGGGTTTTAAAGTATAAAGAATCATGAGAAGCTGAAATATAAAAAATAATATCAGTCAAACAATAGACTGGCAGGTATAAACAGGGGTTTTAAAGTATAAAGAATCATGAGAAGCTGAAATATAAAGAATAATATCAGTCAAACAATAGACTGGCAGGTATAAACAGGGGTTTTAAAGTATAAAGAATCATGAGAAGCTGAAATATAAAGAATAATATCAGTCAAACAATAGACTGGCAGGTATAAACAGGGGTTTTAAAGTATAAAGAATCATGAGGAGCTGAAATATAAAGAATAATATTGGTCAAACAATAGACTGGCAGGTATAAACAGGGGTTTTAAAGTATAAAGAATCATGAGAAGCTGAAATATAAAGAATAATATCAGTCAAACAATAGACTGGCAGGTATAAACAGGGGTTTTAAAGTATAAAGAATCATGAGGAGCTGAAATATAAAGAATAATATAGGTCAAACAATAGACTGGCAGGTATAAACAGGGGTTTTAAAGTATAAAAAATCATGAGGAGCTGAAATATAAAGAATAATATAGGTCAAACAATAGACTGGCAGGTATAAACAGGGGTTTTAAAGTATAAAGAATCATGAGGAGCTGAAATATAAAGAATAATGTTGGTCAAACAATAGACTGGCAGGTATAAACAGGGGTTTTAAAGTATAAAGAATCATGAGGAGCTGAAATATAAAGAATAATATAGGTCAAACAATAGACTGGCAGGTATAAACAGGGGTTTTAAAGTATAAAGAATCATGAGGAGCTGAAATATAAAGAATAATATAGGTCAAACAATAGACTGGCAGGTATAAACAGGGGTTTTAAAGTATAAAGAATCATGAGGAGCTGAAATATAAAGAATAATATAGGTCAAACAATAGACTGGCAGGTATAAACAGGGGTTTTAAAGTATAAAGAATCATGAGGAGCTGAAATATAAAGAATAATATAGGTCAAACAATAGACTGGCAGGTATAAACAGGGGTTTTAAAGTATAAAGAATCATGAGGAGCTGAAATATAAAGAATAATATAGGTCAAACAATAGACTGGCAGGTATAAACAGGGGTTTTAAAGTATAAAGAATCATGAGGAGCTGAAATATAAAGAATAATATAGGTCAAACAATAGACTGGCAGGTATAAACAGGGGTTTTAAAGTATAAAGAATCATGAGGAGCTGAAATATAAAGAATAATATAGGTCAAACAATAGACTGGCAGGTATAAACAGGGGTTTTAAAGTATAAAGAATCATGAGGAGCTGAAATATAAAGAATAATATAGGTCAAACAATAGACTGGCAGGTATAAACAGGGGTTTTAAAGTATAAAGAATCATGAGGAGCTGAAATATAAAGAATAATATAGGTCAAACAATAGACTGGCAGGTATAAACAGGGGTTTTAAAGTATAAAGAATCATGAGGAGCTGAAATATAAAGAATAATATAGGTCAAACAATAGACTGGCAGGTATAAACAGGGGTTTTAAAGTATAAAGAATCATGAGGAGCTGAAATATAAAGAATAATATAGGTCAAACAATAGACTGGCAGGTATAAACAGGGGTTTTAAAGTATAAAGAATCATGAGGAGCTGAAATATAAAGAATAATATAGGTCAAACAATAGACTGGCAGGTATAAACAGGGGTTTTAAAGTATAAAGAATCATGAGGAGCTGAAATATAAAGAATAATATAGGTCAAACAATAGACTGGCAGGTATAAACAGGGGTTTTAAAGTATAAAGAATCATGAGGAGCTGAAATATAAAGAATAATATAGGTCAAACAATAGACTGGCAGGTATAAACAGGGGTTTTAAAGTATAAAGAATCATGAGGAGCTGAAATATAAAGAATAATATAGGTCAAACAATAGACTGGCAGGTATAAACAGGGGTTTTAAAGTATAAAGAATCATGAGGAGCTGAAATATAAAGAATAATATAGGTCAAACAATAGACTGGCAGGTATAAACAGGGGTTTTAAAGTATAAAGAATCATGAGGAGCTGAAATATAAAGAATAATATAGGTCAAACAATAGACTGGCAGGTATAAACAGGGGTTTTAAAGTATAAAGAATCATGAGGAGCTGAAATATAAAGAATAATATAGGTCAAACAATAGACTGGCAGGTATAAACAGGGGTTTTAAAGTATAAAGAATCATGAGGAGCTGAAATATAAAGAATAATATAGGTCAAACAATAGACTGGCAGGTATAAACAGGGGTTTTAAAGTATAAAGAATCATGAGGAGCTGAAATATAAAGAATAATATAGGTCAAACAATAGACTGGCAGGTATAAACAGGGGTTTTAAAGTATAAAGAATCATGAGGAGCTGAAATATAAAGAATAATATAGGTCAAACAATAGACTGGCAGGTATAAACAGGGGTTTTAAAGTATAAAGAATCATGAGGAGCTGAAATATAAAGAATAATATAGGTCAAACAATAGACTGGCAGGTATAAACAGGGGTTTTAAAGTATAAAGAATCATGAGGAGCTGAAATATAAAGAATAATATAGGTCAAACAATAGACTGGCAGGTATAAACAGGGGTTTTAAAGTATAAAGAATCATGAGGAGCTGAAATATAAAGAATAATATAGGTCAAACAATAGACTGGCAGGTATAAACAGGGGTTTTAAAGTATAAAGAATCATGAGGAGCTGAAATATAAAGAATAATATAGGTCAAACAATAGACTGGCAGGTATAAACAGGGGTTTTAAAGTATAAAGAATCATGAGGAGCTGAAATATAAAGAATAATATTGGTCAAACAATAGACTGGCAGGTATAAACAGGGGTTTTAAAGTATAAAGAATCATGAGAAGCTGAAATATAAAGAATAATATAGGTCAAACAATAGACTGGCAGGTATAAACAGGGGTTTTAAAGTATAAAGAATCATGAGGAGCTGAAATATAAAGAATAATATCGGTCAAACAATAGACTGGCAGGTATAAACAGGGGTTTTAAAGTATAAAGAATCATGAGAAGCTGAAATATAAAGAATAATATCGGTCAAACAATAGACTGGCAGGTATACACAGGGGTTTTAAAGTATAAAGAATCATGAGGAGCTGAAATATAAAGAATAATATAGGTCAAACAATAGACTGGCAGGTATAAACAGGGGTTTTAAAGTATAAAGAATCATGAGGAGCTGAAATATAAATAATAATATTGGTCAAACAATAGACTGGCAGGTATAAACAGGGGTTTTAAAGTATAAAGAATCATGAGAAGCTGAAATATAAAGAATAATATTGGTCAAACAATAGACTGGCAGGTATAAACAGGGGTTTTAAAGTATAAAGAATCATGAGGAGCTGAAATATAAATAATAATATTGGTCAAACAATAGACTGGCAGGTATAAACAGGGGTTTTAAAGTATAAAGAATCATGAGGAGCTGAAATATAAAGAATAATATTGGTCAAACAATAGACTGGCAGGTATAAACAGGGGTTTTAAAGTATAAAGAATCATGAGGAGCTGAAATATAAAGAATAATATTGGTCAAACAATAGACTGGCAGGTATAAACAGGGGTTTTAAAGTATAAAGAATCATGAGGAGCTGAAATATAAAGAATAATATCGGTCAAACAATAGACTGGCAGGTATAAACAGGGGTTTTAAAGTATAAAGAATCATGAGAAGCTGAAATATAAAGAATAATATCGGTCAAACAATAGACTGGCAGGTATAAACAGGGGTTTTAAAGTATAAAGAATCATGAGGAGCTGAAATATAAAGAATAATATTGGTCAAACAATAGACTGGTAGGTATAAACAGGGGTTTTAAAGTATAAAGAATCATGAGAAGCTGAAATATAAAGAATAATATTGGTCAAACAATAGACTGGCAGGTATAAACAGGGGTTTTAAAGTATAAAGAATCATGAGGAGCTGAAATATAAAGAATAATATCGGTCAAACAATAGACTGGCAGGTATAAACAGGGGTTTTAAAGTATAAAGAATCATGAGAAGCTGAAATATAAAGAATAATATCGGTCAAACAATAGACTGGCAGGTATAAACAGGGGTTTTAAAGTATAAAGAATCATGAGGAGCTGAAATATAAAGAATAATATAGGTCAAACAATAGACTGGCAGGTATAAACAGGGGTTTTAAAGTATAAAGAATCATGAGGAGCTGAAATATAAAGAATAATATTGGTCAAACAATAGACTGGCAGGTATAAACAGGGGTTTTAAAGTATAAAGAATCATGAGGAGCTGAAATATAAAGAATAATATTGGTCAAACAATAGACTGGCAGGTATAAACAGGGGTTTTAAAGTATAAAGAATCATGAGGAGCTGAAATATAAAGAATAATATCGGTCAAACAATAGACTGGCAGGTATAAACAGGGGTTTTAAAGTATAAAGAATCATGAGAAGCTGAAATATAAAGAATAATATCGGTCAAACAATAGACTGGCAGGTATAAACAGGGGTTTTAAAGTATAAAGAATCATGAGAAGCTGAAATATAAAGAATAATATAGGTCAAACAATAGACTGGCAGGTATAAACAGGGGTTTTAAAGTATAAAGAATCATGAGAAGCTGAAATATAAAGAATAATATAGGTCAAACAATAGACTGGCAGGTATAAACAGGTGTTTTAAAGTATAAAGAATCATGAGGAGCTGAAATATAAATAATAATATTGGTCAAACAATAGACTGGCAGGTATAAACAGGGGTTTTAAAGTATAAAGAATCATGAGAAGCTGAAATATAAAGAATAATATCGGTCAAACAATAGACTGGCAGGTATAAACAGGGGTTTTAAAGTATAAAGAATCATGAGGAGCTGAAATATAAATAATAATATTGGTCAAACAATAGACTGGCAGGTATAAACAGGGGTTTTAAAGTATAAAGAATCATGAGGAGCTGAAATATAAAGAATAATATTGGTCAAACAATAGACTGGCAGGTATAAACAGGGGTTTTAAAGTATAAAGAATCATGAGGAGCTGAAATATAAATAATAATATCAGTCAAACAATAGACTGGCAGGTATAAACAGGGGTTTTAAAGTATAAAGAATCATGAGAAGCTGAAATATAAAGAATAATATTGGTCAAACAATAGACTGGCAGGTATAAACAGGGGTTTTAAAGTATAAAGAATCATGAGGAGCTGAAATATAAAGAATAATATTGGTCAAACAATAGACTGGTAGGTATAAACAGGGGTTTTAAAGTATAAAGAATCATGAGAAGCTGAAATATAAAGAATAATATAGGTCAAACAATAGACTGGCAGGTATAAACAGGGGTTTTAAAGTATAAAGAATCATGAGAAGCTGAAATATAAAGAATAATATCGGTCAAACAATAGACTGGCAGGTATAAACAGGGGTTTTAAAGTATAAAGAATCATGAGAAGCTGAAATATAAAGAATAATATCGGTCAAACAATAGACTGGCAGGTATAAACAGGGGTTTTAAAGTATAAAGAATCATGAGGAGCTGAAATATAAAGAATAATATTGGTCAAACAATAGACTGGCAGGTATAAACAGGGGTTTTAAAGTATAAAGAATCATGAGGAGCTGAAATATAAAGAATAATATTGGTCAAACAATAGACTGGCAGGTATAAACAGGGGTTTTAAAGTATAAAGAATCATGAGGAGCTGAAATATAAAGAATAATATTGGTCAAACAATAGACTGGTAGGTATAAACAGGGGTTTTAAAGTATAAAGAATCATGAGAAGCTGAAATATAAAGAATAATATCGGTCAAACAATAGACTGGCAGGTATAAACAGGGGTTTTAAAGTATAAAGAATCATGAGGAGCTGAAATATAAAGAATAATATTGGTCAAACAATAGACTGGCAGGTATAAACAGGGGTTTTAAAGTATAAAGAATCATGAGGAGCTGAAATATAAAGAATAATATTGGTCAAACAATAGACTGGCAGGTATAAAGAGGGGTTTTAAAGTATAAAGAATCATGAGGAGCTGAAATATAAAGAATAATATAGGTCAAACAATAGACTGGCAGGTATAAACAGGGGTTTTAAAGTATAAAGAATCATGAGAAGCTGAAATATAAAGAATAATATTGGTCAAACAATAGACTGGCTGGTATAAACAGGGGTTTTAAAGTATAAAGAATCATGAGAAGCTGAAATATAAATAATAATATTGGTCAAACAATAGACTGGCAGGTATAAACAGGGGTTTTAAAGTATAAAGAATCATGAGAAGCTGAAATATAAAGAATAATATTGGTCAAACAATAGACTGGCAGGTATAAACAGGGGTTTTAAAGTATAAAGAATCATGAGGAGCTGAAATATAAAGAATAATATCGGTCAAACAATAGACTGGCAGGTATAAACAGGGGTTTTAAAGTATAAAGAATCATGAGAAGCTGAAATATAAAGAATAATATTGGTCAAACAATAGACTGGCAGGTATAAACAGGGGTTTTAAAGTATAAAGAATCATGAGAAGCTGAAATATAAAGAATAATATTGGTCAAACAATAGACTGGCTGGTATAAACAGGGGTTTTAAAGTATAAAGAATCATGAGAAGCTGAAATATAAAGAATAATATTGGTCAAACAATAGACTGGCAGGTATAAACAGGGGTTTTAAAGTATAAAGAATCATGAGGAGCTGAAATATAAAGAATAATATTGGTCAAACAATAGACTGGCAGGTATAAACAGGGGTTTTATAGTATAAAGAATCATGAGAAGCTGAAATATAAAGAATAATATCAGTCAAACAATAGACTGGCAGGTATAAACAGGGGTTTTAAAGTATAAAGAATCATGAGGAGCTGAAATATAAAGAATAATATCGGTCAAACAATAGACTGGCAGGTATAAACAGGGGTTTTAAAGTATAAAGAATCATGAGGAGCTGAAATATAAAGAATAATATCGGTCAAACAATAGACTGGCAGGTATAAACAGGGGTTTTAAAGTATAAAGAATCATGAGGAGCTGAAATATAAATAATAATATTGGTCAAACAATAGACTGGCAGGTATAAACAGGAGTTTTAAAGTATAAAGAATCATGAGGAGCTGATATATAAAGAATAATATTGGTCAAACAATAGACTGGCAGGTATAAACAGGGGTTTTAAAGTATAAAGAATCATGAGGAGCTGATATATAAATAATAATATCAGTCAAACAATAGACTGGCAGGTATAAACAGGGGTTTTATAGTATAAAGAATCATGAGAAGCTGAAATATAAAGAATAATATCAGTCAAACAATAGACTGGCAGGTATAAACAGGGGTTTTAAAGTATAAAGAATCATGAGAAGCTGAAATATAAATAATAATATCAGTCAAACAATAGACTGGCAGGTATAAACAGGGGTTTTATAGTATAAAGAATCATGAGAAGCTGAAATATAAAGAATAATATCAGTCAAACAATAGACTGGCAGGTATAAACAGGGGTTTTAAAGTATAAAGAATCATGAGGAGCTGAAATATAAAGAATAATATCGGTCAAACAATAGACTGGCAGGTATAAACAGGGGTTTTAAAGTATAAAGAATCATGAGGAGCTGAAATATAAAGAATAATATCGGTCAAACAATAGACTGGCAGGTATAAACAGGGGTTTTAAAGTATAAAGAATCATGAGAAGCTGAAATATAAAGAATAATATAGGTCAAACAATAGACTGGCAGGTATAAACAGGGGTTTTAAAGTATAAAGAATCATGAGAAGCTGATATATAAAGAATAATATTGGTCAAACAATAGACTGGTAGGTATAAACAGGGGTTTTAAAGTATAAAGAATCATGAGGAGCTGAAATATAAAGAATAATATTGGTCAAACAATAGACTGGTAGGTATAAACAGGGGTTTTAAAGTATAAAGAATCATGAGAAGCTGAAATATAAAGAATAATATCGGTCAAACAATAGACTGGCAGGTATAAACAGGGGTTTTAAAGTATAAAGAATCATGAGGAGCTGAAATATAAAGAATAATATTGGTCAAACAATAGACTGGTAGGTATAAACAGGGGTTTTAAAGTATAAAGAATCATGAGAAGCTGAAATATAAAGAATAATATAGGTCAAACAATAGACTGGCAGGTATAAACAGGGGTTTTAAAGTATAAAGAATCATGAGAAGCTGAAATATAAAGAATAATATCGGTCAAACAATAGACTGGCAGGTATAAACAGGGGTTTTAAAGTATAAAGAATCATGAGAAGCTGAAATATAAAGAATAATATCGGTCAAACAATAGACTGGCAGGTATAAACAGGGGTTTTAAAGTATAAAGAATCATGAGGAGCTGAAATATAAAGAATAATATTGGTCAAACAATAGACTGGCAGGTATAAACAGGGGTTTTAAAGTATAAAGAATCATGAGGAGCTGAAATATAAAGAATAATATTGGTCAAACAATAGACTGGCAGGTATAAACAGGGGTTTTAAAGTATAAAGAATCATGAGGAGCTGAAATATAAAGAATAATATTGGTCAAACAATAGACTGGTAGGTATAAACAGGGGTTTTAAAGTATAAAGAATCATGAGAAGCTGAAATATAAAGAATAATATCGGTCAAACAATAGACTGGCAGGTATAAACAGGGGTTTTATAGTATAAAGAATCATGAGAAGCTGAAATATAAAGAATAATATCAGTCAAACAATAGACTGGCAGGTATAAACAGGGGTTTTAAAGTATAAAGAATCATGAGAAGCTGAAATATAAAGAATAATATTGGTCAAACAATAGACTGGCTGGTATAAACAGGGGTTTTAAAGTATAAAGAATCATGAGAAGCTGAAATATAAATAATAATATTGGTCAAACAATAGACTGGCAGGTATAAACAGGGGTTTTAAAGTATAAAGAATCATGAGAAGCTGAAATATAAAGAATAATATTGGTCAAACAATAGACTGGCAGGTATAAACAGGGGTTTTAAAGTATAAAGAATCATGAGGAGCTGAAATATAAAGAATAATATCGGTCAAACAATAGACTGGCAGGTATAAACAGGGGTTTTAAAGTATAAAGAATCATGAGAAGCTGAAATATAAAGAATAATATTGGTCAAACAATAGACTGGCAGGTATAAACAGGGGTTTTAAAGTATAAAGAATCATGAGAAGCTGAAATATAAAGAATAATATTGGTCAAACAATAGACTGGCTGGTATAAACAGGGGTTTTAAAGTATAAAGAATCATGAGAAGCTGAAATATAAAGAATAATATTGGTCAAACAATAGACTGGCAGGTATAAACAGGGGTTTTAAAGTATAAAGAATCATGAGGAGCTGAAATATAAAGAATAATATTGGTCAAACAATAGACTGGCAGGTATAAACAGGGGTTTTAAAGTATAAAGAATCATGAGGAGCTGAAATATAAAGAATAATATCGGTCAAACAATAGACTGGCAGGTATAAACAGGGGTTTTAAAGTATAAAGAATCATGAGAAGCTGAAATATAAAGAATAATATTGGTCAAACAATAGACTGGCAGGTATAAACAGGGGTTTTAAAGTATAAAGAATCATGAGGAGCTGAAATATAAAGAATAATATTGGTCAAACAATAGACTGGCAGGTATAAACAGGGGTTTTAAAGTATAAAGAATCATGAGAAGCTGAAATATAAAGAATAATATTGGTCAAACAATAGACTGGCAGGTATAAACAGGGGTTTTAAAGTATAAAGAATCATGAGGAGCTGAAATATAAAGAATAATATAGGTCTAACAATGACCAACGATTCCTGTGAATGTTTAAATGGCTAATTGATATTAAATCTATCAGTAATAAGGTCTTAGTTAATAGTCAGTTAAATATGACCATTCAATGACCCCACTTTGTACTTTTATCATAGAAAGGCTGTTGATGTCTGTGAACATTAATAAAATCCATCCTGGAAAAAACGATACTAAGTTGTAAAAAACTTGTATCTGATTCATTTGTTTTATTTCAACATGTTTAATTCTATTGCTGTTGTCAATCTTACACTCAACATAGTGAGTATAACTCATACCTTTAATTGAGTGTGAAAGTTTTCTTCATCTACAGATCAAGTTGTACTCTTTAACTCATAACCGATCAATCATGTTAACTGTTATCAATAAATTATACAAGAAAGGTTATCTTGAGGATATACTTAATCATGTCTCTATAGTATATCTTTGTAATTTCTCTTTATTTAATAATCTTAGTAAAGAATTCAGTTCAAACTTTAACAGAAAATAGTAAAATACAAATTAATGGGCTCAAATTAGATCATCATACCTGTTTCTTAATTGTTGTCAGCCACTTGTTATAAAGCTTTATTTTAAGATCACCGATGGTAGGATGTCCTGTTTTACTTATGCTATAGCAAAGCATACCTAGTGCTAGGGATACCCCTGCAATCTGTAAATAATTCAATTACTAATTATCATCTTAGAATAAAATCAACTACAGAAAAAACCCTAAATCTCAAATACCCAGAAAATCCTGAAACCAAGAACAGCTTGAATATGCAGCTAAAGTATAAATAGTGTCAAGTCATAAAAATGTTGATACAATTATAAAAGTACTACTGACTGTATTCCTGTGGACAATTTTAATGGTAATGATTTACAAATGTCTTACATTATCATAGGGTAAATCGTGAAATTTAGATAATTACTGAAAAACTCTATAACTTGATCTATATTGTTTTGTATGAGGTAAATATTAGGTGACATATATCATAAACACCAATCTCACAACCTCCTTACATCACTATAGGAACAAATTAAAATTACTCTTCATAAATAAACATTTTTAAACCTTGTTTCAAAGAGAGACTTTATTTTTGGATTTTTTTTTCAATGATATTTGGTAAGAAATTATTTATTTTGAGTAGACTTTGGGAAAATAGTATTGGAAATTCTATTCTGAGAGGTAGAGATTCCCTTTTTATTAACACAAATTTTATCATATTCACCACAAAATCTATATATTCTATAATTCTATGTAAAAATATTAAACACTTCCTCTTTGATGTTTTTCAAAGAATAGAATATCAGGTTTTATTACAAATTTGAAATACTTAAATTAAACCATGAAATAAAAACCCAAATGTTTTTGAAACGGAAATTTGATCCTAGTCACCATTATAAACCCCAGTCTCCATGGCGCCTGTCATCACTCCCTTGGTTATCAAATGCCTTCAATTTGATTGAATTGAGAAAAAAAATTGTCATTATTGATATAATTCTAATAACATGTAACAAAAATATCAAATAAATATTTTTGTTTCATCTTTTAAAATTCTTATTTGAAAGAAATATTCACATAAAAACAGGAAATATATATTTTTTAAAAGTTGTTGTCATCTAGTTACAGATTAAATTTCAGCTCATCCTAATCTTAAAATATTGAAATGCCCACCAATAGTTTTTAAGGAAAAGATTAAAATATGGAGAAAAAAACTGTCGTCAATAATGGAAGATTTTATGGTTTATGGTGCTTAACGCCACTTTCAACAATATTTCAGTTATATCATGGCGGTCACTTTTATTGGTGAGGAAACCGGAGTACCCGAAGAAAACCATCGATATCTGTCGTAAATCACTGACAACCTTTATCTCATGATGTTGTATCGAGTACACCTCGCCATGAATGGGGTTCGATCTCCCAACTGTAGTGGTGATAGGCACTGATTGTTCAGGTAGTTGTAAATCCAAGTACCATATGAACATGACCACGACGGCCTCAATAATTGAAGCACAATAGATGCTGAATGATGTTAAAACCTTGCTTCTTGTCAAGTGTTCTAAGAAAGGTAAAACTATGTCTTACCTGAGGATTTTCAATGTTAACAGAGACAAGTTTGTCTATAACTTTATTGACTTGTTCTAGTGATAAAATGTTACTACTGAAGGCAGCCCCAGACACACATGATAAACAAACAGACAGAGCCTGAAATTAGAAAGATAAACTAAATAAATGCATGGATATTATGTATTACATGATATCCCTTAAAATATCTGATGTACAATATATTCCTCAGGAGTATATTTTCACCAAACAGTTCTAAAGTTTAAAAACTAGAACTGTTTTCTTATGTGGTATATTTATGTTTTTGTTGTTATGGGAGGCAGAGAAAAAGCACCAAATTAGAGGGTAAGGGTTATTGTGTTTTAATGCCAATTTCAACAATATTTCAGTTATATTGTGGTGGTAAGTTTCATTGATGGAGGAAATCGGAGTACCCAGAGAAAACCACTGACCTGCTGCAAGTCACTGACAAACTTTATCACATATTGTTGTATCAAGTACACCTCGCCTGAGTGGGATTCGAACCCATATCGTTAGTGGTCATAGGCACGGATTGAATTGTAAATCCAACTACCATACGATCAGGATCATGACGGCCCTGGCACCAATTAGACCCTGCAAAATAAGGCTATTAAGTCTATGTACACAAAATCTTGAATATTTCTTTATCTGCGACAGAAATTGACAACACTTACCATTCTCTTATTTTTTATCATTTACTAATACATGTAGAACGAGTGTGAATATTAAATAAAATTGACGAAATGTAGAAATGTCTTAAGTTTTAATACATAATGATAAACAACTGTATAAAATATTTGGTTAATAATCAACAAAGTGATCATATACAGTGACACATTTTAAAATCAAACCATTTATAGACAGAATAATATGTAAACCAACCAAAACAATTAGCCTCAATGTCTAAAATTACCTGTCTATCCCAAACATGTAAGCTGACTCCACTTGTAATTGGACTTAAACAGATTTCACTGTATAAAGCTATATATAGATTAAAGGCACAGAACATTTTTTGTTGCTGGATTGTGTGCACTGTTCATCTGACTGTCATGTAGGTTGATTTATTAAATCAGAAAACATTAATAGTTTTATTAACGTAGTATATGTTAGAAACAAATTTGATTGACCTACCAACATTTTTATCTCATAAACAACATAAAGGAAACTGTGGGTTAATACATGTGTTCATTTCTAAGTGTCTGAAACTGACAACTTTGTTCTATCAATATATATATATATTATACCTACAAAAGAAGCATTTTGTCTGTGTTTTTAATTGAAAAGAGTTTAACAATACCTGGTATGCTGTATCTTTATCTTGAGATGATTCCAGCAACCCATACAGCTTGTCAAACACAGCAGAGACATGAGCCCTGGCTTCTGTCTTACCTTCCTGACACATAGCACTCACTGCCATGGCTAGACCCAATAAACATCCTTGTCTAAAAATAAGTCAGAAGACATGCTGTTGGATACCATGAACTTGGTTATGTAAACAATATTGAGATAAAATTCCCCAATATATTTTACTTTGCACATGGGTATTGTCAGGAAAATTAAGGACATTGTTCATAAATGATTCAGAACCATGGTGCATGCAAATATGTCTATTTTATTTCTTTACATATGAATTCATATTTCCCCCTAAAAAATACTGAAGATAACATTTAACGACTGAATTTTTTTGTAAATTGTTGTTTTCCAGCGACATTGTTTCCAAGGAGTGCTGGTGACATTGACACCTGGTTAATTACTGATTTATTTTAAGATTTTCAGAGTATTTTTTTTTTAAGTTGCTAAAATCAAAATGACATCAATAAAATGTCAGTAACTTACTACCATCTAGGAGTTTGTTTACTTATAGGAAAAAAAACAACTGCAAAGATGAAGGTTAGTAGATTTTTTTTCAGATACATTTCCCATACTGCTTTCCACTTCAAAAAATCTTTACCTTGATGCATTAACCCTGTTTTAGCAGTGACATATTGATCTTTTAAGTAGGTTATTGTTTTTGATAGGTTTTATTGTATACCTTTGTACAGTGATACCTGTCTAAACCAAACCTCCTCAGAACTAACTTTTGTGTTTGGAATAGAAAGGTGTTCTGTTTAAACAGGTTAAATTAACAAAGATTACCTATACTAGAATTTTATTTAGAGTTTGACATATAGAGGATTCCAGTGTATCTTAGGTTCAGTTCAGACAGTTTCACTGTATATACATTGTAAGATATGAAACATTAAATGGAAGAAAATTTACCTATTTTCTACATTTACCTATTTTCTACAGAAGAAAAACAACAATCTTCAAATTTGTCCAGGGTTTTCCAAATCTCAACCATTCCCTTAAAAAAAACAAAAATGATATGGATCTGTATATAATTAGATATGTGATGCCAGATTACATTTTGATCTAGTTTACGATAATACTGAAATGAAAAAATAAAAAATAAAAATAAAAATGCAAATTTGATGGTAATGTAAACATAATCTTCAATGAATAACACGTACAGGCTATTTTAGTGCTATGGAAAATCAATTTCAAGAGTCGTATTCTCTTTATTTTTCCATTTCAAAGATTGAATGCAATCTAATTTTGGCTTCAATTCAGGACTGTGCACATCAACTTTAAAATTGAATCATTTAAAGAAATACCCTAAGGTTTGACCTCAAATCTTTTTCATCAAATTCAAATTTAAAATGAAATGAGAAATAATGCATGTACTTTATCAGCCGTAGAGTTCATTTGTTTTTCAATTTGCAATGCAACATAACAATTAAAGCTCAATGACTGACAACACTTTAAATTATCCATTGAAAATTCCATTAAACATTCATGCTCAAATGTCTTAAAACACAAGGTATGCTTCCTTGTCTACTTTAATAGGCAAATGTTAACATTGATAAAGCTATAAATGTAAGCACTTCACAGGTAACATTTTTTTTTACAACCTACAGTATTTAATTTGAAGATCAAAGTTCAATTCAATTCAATATAAAATTGTAGAAGTCTTGGCAACTTGAAGAAATTTTCTATTTTCAGCAACAGCAGCTATTGTGGATGAAGGTAGTTAGTGGCTGTCGAATGTATTTTTAAAAGGTAACCAAAGAAGCTTCCTACCAAATGAGGCTTAATTTGTCTCAGTAGTTTCAGAGCCCCCAAATTCCTCCCCCCTCCCCCCCCCCCCCCCCCCCCCCCCCCCAAACACACATCCAATCATTCTAAAGACCATAACAGACTAATATTTCAAACACAAATAACATTTGTCAATGACATTGTTCATATACTCTGGAAATAACACATGATCAACATTTAACAATTGATGAACTATTATTAATTTGAAATAAACTCATCGTTGCATGACATTTGAGTGCATTGGTCCTACATTTGAGTGCAAAAAAATTCACGATTGAGTGCATTTTACTGTAGCTATTTACTCGAGAAAAAAAATTAAAATTATAAAACTTTTAAGAAATTATTATAAAAATGATCTTTAAAATGGATTTTTTCATATCGGAAACAAATAGAGAGAAGGATTATAAAACTTTTAAGAAATTATTATAAAAATGATCTTTAAAATGGATTTTTTCATATCGGAAACAAATAGAGAGAAGAAAAGTTTAGTTTACGATGGCTGCACTTTTAGAGTCAATAGAGTTTTAAAGAATTCGGAAATTTCCTGGAGATGCACAAAAAACAGTTGCAAGTGCAGAATAAGAACAGACGCAGAGTGCAAAGCTATATTGAAAGACCAAAATGAACAAAACCATCCCACTGACGACCGAAAACTTGAAAGACAACAAGTAAGAGTATCTGTAAAACATAAAGCAACTGACATATCAACGCGTCCTGCAAAAATAATTCGTCAGACTTTACAAGAGACAGACGAATCTCATCTTCAGCCATCTCATCTCAAAAGTATTTCTCAGTCTCTTTACATTATATTATATTAAATTCCCCAGGTAAACCACAGGTAAAATGCACTTAAACGTAGAAAAGATTTGCGCTCAAACATAACACACCTAAAATTGAAAATGCACTCAAACGTAGTGCATCCAAACTCATATGTATGGTATATATATATTTTTAATCATGGCTGCTATAAGATAAAGTCAAGAAGTTCAAATGTACAGGAAACATTTCCATATCGTTTTTCCCTAAAATATTTATATTTAGTTTTTTACCTTTGCACCACAAACATCTGAAAAATGTTCTTCAAAGATTCTGGCCATGAACATTCCTAGACCAACACCAGCATGGAATTGTAGAACAGGAGACCCCTCTTCAGTCCCAGGCAATCTGGTCAACAACAGCTTGATACAAGGTAGAACTCTGGAGGAATCGTGGGAGATCAGGATAGGTACAATCTGACTCAGAGCTATACTAGCTGAAGCTTGGGCCAGAGTACTAGCTGGTAGCTTGTCGTCTGCTGATCTCTACAAAGTTTTTATTTCAGAGCAATACAATCTGATTAAATACATACCATAAACATAGAACATGATCAATTTAACCTTATACCTAATACAATAGTAAATTAACCAATGGAATGTGGAGTGATGGAACATCTCTACTGTACACCACCCAGTATGGAAAATGATGGCAAATGTTTTCATACTTTTCAATATCTTCAAGTGACATAATTCTTTGACTTCTTGATGGAAAATCATAGTTTTCAAACTCAACTAAGATATTGTTCAAATATAGCTTAGTGTATAAATTATCTTTGAATCTGTAAAAGAATAAAAATGCTAAAGCACTAACAAGATTTGATATGCACACTGCAGCACAGAATTGACAAACGATAAGTTGAGTGCAACTCGGCTAAAAACCAAATGAACTTTTTATCTTATTTCGTTGAGAAAAATCTTTGCTCTTTTTTTTTAAATATTTGGTTTACTGATTTCAAAGTGTAATTTATCACATGTAATTTATCTAATAGTTACTTCATAGGACTCGGCATAAAAAAATTAGAAAAATATTGCTTTTTATACACTCACAAAATGTCTATTTTGCCCAATTTCTAGCTTAAATAAAGACAAATCTGGAGAAATAATAATGGCATTAATGAATTTAAATCAGATCATATTTTTTTTCACATTTAATTAAAAAAATATATCTATTTTTAGACTAAATTATTTTGTTGTGATATATGACAGAAAGCTACAAAGAGAAATAATTATTTCTTTACAAATTACAAATAATCTATGTAATGATAATTTGTATTATAATAGATAATGATCATTTATGTGATTTTGCTTTGTTCAAATTAAGTTTGTTTGTTTGTTTGATGGTGTTTAACGCCACTTTCAACTATATTTCAGTTATATCGTGGCAGTCAATTTTATTGGTGGAGAAAACCACGACCTGTCGCAAGTCACTGACAAACTTTATCACATAATGTTGTACACCTCGTCCTGATCGAGATTCAAACTCGCAACATCAGTGGTGATCGGCACTGATTGCATAGGTAGTTGTAAATAAATTCATCCACCATACGATCACGTCCACGACCGCCCCTTGTTCAAATGAAGCTTTGCTTGTTGGTCACAAAGAAATCACCTATGTGACAGTGAGCGTACCTGATGAAGGTTATTCTAGAAACGTGTTATGTGCACACTAATTTAGATATCTACGTTTTTACTACAACATATCATCCATATTCATTATCTACGTTTTTACTACAACATATCATCCATATTCATTATCTACATTTTTACTACAACATATCATCCATATTCATTATCTACGTTTTTACTACAACATATCATCCATATTCACTATCTACGTTTTTACTACAACATATCATCCATATTCATTATTTACATTTTTTATACAACATATCATCCATATTCACTATCTACATTTTTACTACAACATATCATCCCATATTCATTATTTACATTTTTTATACAACATATCATCCATATTCTTTATCTACGTTTTTACTACAACATATCATCCATATTCATTATCTACATTTTTACTACAACATATCATCCATATTCATTATCTACGTTTTTACTACAACATATCATCCATATTCACTATCTACATTTTTACTACAACATATCATCCATATTCATTATCTACATTTTTACTACAACATATCATCCATATTCATTATTTACATTTTTTCTACAACATATCATCCATATTCTTTATCTACATTTTTACTACAACATATCATCCATATTCACTATCTACGTTTTTACTACAACATATCATCCATATTCATTATCTACGTTTTTACTACAACATATCATCCATATTCTTTATCTACATTTTTACTACAACATATCATCCATATTCACTATCTACATTTTTACTACAACATATCATCCCATATTCACTATCTACGTTTTTACTACAACATATCATCCATATTCATTATCTACGTTTTTACTACAACATATCATCCATATTCATTATCTACGTTTTTACTACAACATATCATCCATATTCATTATCTACGTTTTTACTACAACATATCATCCATATTCATTATCTACGTTTTTACTACAACATATCATCCATATTCATTATCGTAACAAAATACAACTATGTAACACTGATAAAATTGGTCCCAACACTCTGTATATGATTTCAATTATTAAAAAACTGTTCTGTCAAATTGATCATAAACTTATCGTTGTGTTTCCCACAGAGTAAATAATCTATTTAAAATTGACTAAGAAGACAGTCTCAGACAAAAGAAATTACCAATTTCCTCCCGACTTGAGATAGATTCAGAAATTTTCACCGACATATCATCAAAGCACAAAATGATGGGTTCCCTCATTGCTTAGTAATGATTAGCTAAAGAGTAGACAGTGATATATCACTCAGTTAAACGTCAAGCGTAAGTAAACTTTAGTGCAGTGACTTTTAGACCTATATTGTACAGCTAACACTGATTTATTCCAGAAAGGAAAGAATAATAGATACAGGGAATGAAATTATAGGAAAAACATTAATAATTCTTGTCCTTTTCAGAATTATAAAAATGATGATTTCCTTGTCTGAGGGTTTGGGACAGTTTTTTAAGATTTTGATGTTATATGATGTAAAAGTCAAAAATCAATTTTTTGGGGAAAGATTGGAATGGATATCAAAAGGTATCAGAAATTAATAATAAAATCCCTCTAAAACATGTCAAGTCAATAATTAGCAAAGAGACACCATGGAATAACATGTCACCCATTAAACGTGTACTCATATGACAGACAACTTAAGTGGTACATCGTAGCAGGTTATAATCTAGTAATGACGGCAGAAGTAACAACGAATCATGCACAGCTGACTTTAATGATTAACATTGAACATACCGAAATATACATAATAATATATTACCTAAAAAGCTGATGCATCAATAGCATTTGACCTATTGTAATTCATTTGGTATTTTACTGGTAATCAAAAATGAAAAATATCAACTGGGTGTGCACAGGTGAGAAAGTTATAAAAATGTTTTTTTTTCATATGAACAACTTTAAATCTTAGTTTTGATATGACTAGTCCTTCAATGAGAGTTTTTTTCAACAAGTATCAATATAAGAAGTTTTTCTTATGACTCAATAACCACTGTGTATCATCTGTACACGGGAAATAGCTCCATGGAATGGGCGATAATATTTTACATTCATAACAGGTAAGAAATAATAGAATTTTAAGGATTAAAACTGTATATTTTAATAACATGGCGTTTATTATAGGTCCGGGAATAGTATTTCGTGACATTTAACGTAATTGAATAAAAATCGAAACATGTGTGTCACTAGTACTTACGAAATTTTGCTCATTTCTGGCATTTAAAGATGATTCTAAGAGTAGCTAATACATTTGTCAATCATAAACTACGTATATATGGTTCAATCAACATAAACAACTACCGGTAAGTGTGACCGGAAATTGATTTAATTTTTGTATCATTAAAGAGAAATCGGATACTTTTTACGATCAGAAAGTGTACGGGTTTTAGCGAATTTAGTGTACGGTAGCTATAACCCGTACACAAACACATTATTTTTGGCTAAAACCCGTACACTAACGTCGATATTAATGTTGTTATAATTCCAAATCCAATTAACAGTGTATCAAAGGGGATATAATTTCAGATGTTTCGTCACTAAATTTTACTTTACCAGTTATGTTTTACTCATGGAAAGCGTCTACATCATTTTATTTCGTAAAATTTTGTGAGGGAAAGTTGTTTTCTGAAGTACTAGGTGAGCATTATCATGCATCAAACAATTTTAACGAAGTTCCTTTATTATATGAGCCCAAAAAGTATAAGCGGTATTTATCTGGAATCTGCCTTATTAACAGTTTCAAAGAAAACGTTGTGCTTTCGCAGTAAAACGACTTCTTACTTACCTTGACAACTTGCAAATCGGTGTGTTACGTTTCAGTAGTAGCTATTTCCTGTGTACAGATGATACACAGTGATAACGTTTCAAACTCATGATGAACTACCATACTACAGGTGAGTACAATACACAATAAACATACATGTGATTAATTACATTTACAAGAGCAGTACCTGCTGACAAAGTCCTAAAAGTCCTCCCTTTGGCTTGTGTTTGATATCATTTAAGCACATGATGGTGTCCATAACAACTGTTAACCAATGAGAATGGCTCATATATTCAGTGCTTTCTTCAGCTGCTTCCAAACTTTCCTTGTCTAAACTGGATCCATATCTATTTATAGTAACAACCAAACCAGCCAAAGCATATACTGAGTTTGACTGCATTCCTGGATTACCCCTGTAAAATGTGTGAAACATTGAGTTTGCATTCATAGATTACCTTATTAAAAAATACTCCAATAAAATACAAAAAATTGTATAGATACATTCATATGGAATTACTTATACTGCAAACACTTTGTTATATTTACCTTGAAGCTGTCTTGATCATTCCAACAATCTCTCCTCTTACCCTGAAAAAAGTTAAATATGACCATGTCAGTGTAGAATTTATATTTTACATAAAATACTTTTAAATGGAAAGAATTAAATTAATAAAAGTTTGTATTTACTTTCACTAAAAAGAAAATAACAAAAGCTGAAATTTATCCTCATCAGCTTATACAAAGGGAAGTAATCAATTACTGAAACCATTCCATCAATGTTTCTCCTCAACCCCTGACCGTGTCATACAGAGACTTACCAAAGCCATGCAGCCAGTTTTTTGTCCTCAGCTTCTGATTGTGTCATGTGTTCTCTCTCTTAAACTTACCAAAGCCATGCAGCCAGTTTTTGTTCTCAGCTTCTGACTGTGTTATGTGTTCTCTCTTAAACTTACCAAAGCCATGCAGCCAGTTTTTTGTCTTCAGCCTCTGACTGTATGTATTCTCTCTTAAACTTACCAAAGCCATGCAGCCAGTTTTTTGTCCTCAGCCTCCGACTGCATGATGTGTTCTCTCTTAGACTTACCAAAGCCATGCAGCCAGTTTTATGTCCTCAGCCTCTAAATGCAGGATGTGTTCTCTCCTAAACGTACCAAAGCCATGTAGCCAGTTTTTTTGTCCTCAGTCTCTGATTGTGTGATGTGTTCTCTCTTAAACTTACCAAAGCCATGCAGCCAGTTTTTTGTCCTCAGCCTTAGATTGTGTGATGTGTTCTCTCTTAAACTTACCAAAGCCATGCAGCCAGTTTCTTGTCCTCAGCTTCTGATTGTGTGATATGTTCTCTCTTAAACTTACCAAAGCCATGCAGCCAGTTTTTGTCCTCAGCTTCTGACTGTGTTATGTGTTCTCTCATCAACTTACCAAAGCCATGCAGCCAGTTTTTTGTCCTCAGCCTCTGATTGTGTGATGTGTTCTCTCATCAACTTACCAAAGCCATGCAGCCAGGTTTTTGTCCTCAGTCTCTGATTGTGTGATGTGTTCTCTCTTAAACTTACCAAAGCCATGCAACCAGTTTTTTGTCCTCAGCTTCTGATTGTGTGATGTGTTCTCTCTTCAGCTGGAGTTCAATCTCAGCATTTCTACCCTATAAATTTTCAGAAGAAAATATTTTGTTGAAATATATGTTTTAACAAATAATAATCAGCACTACATCTTGCCATTACTTTCAATCGTTAAAGATGAAAAATTTAAACTGTACAATAGATTGGATATAAAATAATTCATTGATTATTTGACTTATTTCAATTAGTAAGAAAGGATATGGACACTGTATAAATGTTTGCAGGACAGAAACTGCTCAGACATCTAATAGGGGCTGTCATGATCTTGATCGCATGGTATCTACAATTACCTATGGCTGTCGTGGTCATGATCCTGATCGCATGGTATCTACAATTACCTATGGCTGTCGTGGTCATGATCCTGATCGCATGGTATCTACAATTACCTATGGCTGTCGTGGTCATGATCCTGATCGCATGGTATCTACAATTACCTATGGCTGTCGTGGTCATGATCCTGATCGCATGGTATCTACAATTACCTATGGCTGTCGTGGTCATGATCCTGATCGCATGGTATCTACAATTACCTATGGCTGTCGTGGTCATGATCTTGATCGCATGGTATCTACAATTACCTATGGCTGTCGTGGTCATGATCTTGATCACATGGTATCTACAATTACCTATGGCTGTCGTGGTCATGATCCTGATCGCATGGTATCTACAATTACCTATGGCTGTCATGGTCGTGATTCTGATCGCATGGTATCTACAATTACCTCAGACATCTAATAGGGGCTGTCATGATCTTGATCGCATGGTATCTACAATTACCTATGCAACCAGTGCCTATCACCACTAAGTTGTGAGTTCGAACCCCGTTCATGGCAAGGTGTCATCGATACAACATTATGTGATAAAGTTTGTTAGTGACTTGCGACAGGTCGGTGGTTTACTCCGGGTACTCCAGTTTCCTCCACCAATAAAACTGACCGCGACGATATAGCTGAAACATATTTTGAAAGTGGCTCTAAACACCATACACCTAACCAACTAAACATCTAATAAAACTGCCAAAAAATCAATTAATCTCTATGAATACTGACATTTGACTTTATAAATATTTCCTTCTTACATACCTCTAACATTGCTGTAAATAATCTGTCCATGTACGATGTCCAACCTTGAGGTATAACCAATGTACGATGCCATTCTGATGGTTGGATAGGAACCTATTAAACATAATGTTAACATTAAATAGCTTTGTTTTTATACCAAATAGTTCTTCCCTTCACATTATTCTAATTTTAATAATACATGTGGATTTCAAATGGCTTCAGTTTGATTAGGATTATTCAATGGATAATAAATGTTGTATCCATAAAAAATAACAATATGCACAAATATCATTTAATGTAATTGTGTCTCCTTGTTTTCAGTTTTGTACGGTTAATAGTTTTATCTTACTATGTGTAATCTAGTTCAGTTTTAACATTTGTCAGTCTAGTATAATGTAATTTTAATAACATAACAATATCAAAAAGTTCTTTATTCATGCAAATTACTATTATTAAAAAATCAATATTGTCTAATGTGACCATCCAAAGGATACCATTAGAAAGGTATAACATCAAACATATGGTCTATATATATGCAATAATTATAACTCAATATTCAATATGTTACAAGAGTAAATATAAGCAATGTCATATCAGAAAAAGGGCTTGCTTAACACAGGTGGTCACCATGAAAATATAAATGGGATTTCCTGTGTGGTAATGCATCAATGACAGGAAATACGGTTGCTTTGGGTTTAATTTATCCAGGAAATTTTCTGGATTTATTAAGTTCAATATACAGTAACAGTTTTAGTGCAATATTTAAATAATTTAATAGTAACAGGTCACTTATGATATGGTTTCTACATTTTCCTTCACCAATAAAACTTACTGTCACGATATAGCTGAAACACTTTTGAAAGTGGTGTTAAATACTAATAACTCTAACATAACACATTTGGTGAACACTGTATTTCATTAGGTATTTTTACATAAGTCTGAAGGTATATTGGAGCAACGGAATGATCCAAATAACCAGAGGCTAACAAGAGCCTCTTTTACTTGCAGGATTATCATTTATGATTGTTATTAAGGGACATATTATTTTCGTAGTTTGTAGTTTCTAAGAAAATGTTTTTATTCATTTTCCCATACATTCCTTTGTTAACAACCAAATTCTGTGGTCGTGGCCATCTTGGATTTCCTACCCTTATAGGAAATTCCAATTTTGTAAGGGACAATGCCATGACCATTCATATACAGTTTGGGTTCAATTACATGTATACAGTTATATGCTGCTCACTTCATTAAAACCAAAACAAAAACAAAATTTCTTTTTAATTTACTCCAGCTTCAGATAAAACAACCCTTGTAACATGTTTATTTATTGATATCACATCAATGGAACATTTTATTTTTTGATATCACATCAATGGAACATTTTATTTTTTGATATCACATCAATGGAACATTTTATTTTTTGATATCACATCAATGGAACATTTTATTTTTTGATATCACATCAATGGAACATTTTATTTTTTGATATCACATCAATGGAACATTTTATTTTTTGGCAAATTTGTAAATTTATTTCAATATAAAATGAGATAAATGAAGACTGAGCTTTGATCAGATATATTTACAGGTAGTATTTGTTTCATGTTCTTTATATTATATAATAACTATTATACTTGTTAACTTTATTAACTGTTTATTTATTGTACTTTGTAGCTTTGTAGAGATAAATTTTTATGTCATTAAAACTGAAAAAAATATAAAATCATTGTTTCTAAGAATATCTCTCACATTTCATTAAGATTAAAAAAAAGAAAGAAAATAAAACAAACATGAATCATTTGTAAATTAAAGTTCAGGTAATCTTCTGACTACAAAGTCTCCTAAACAAACTCAGCTGGTGAGAACCCATTGTCGACTTTATATTCAACGTTTTGAAATTCAAATTTAAATTAAAATTTTCCTTTGAATCCTGAATGAATAATTCCTATAATTTAAAGATATCATGTATTCAACAATAAAAATATAACTTTATTTTTATGTAAAAACTATGATGTATAATAACAACCCATCTCACATTTCCAGATATTTGGAAACCAGAGGCTCACATGAGCCTGAATCTCTCACCTGATAAAGATGATTATTTGAACTATTGTAAATTTTAACCTATTAATGTTAAATGCTGATCTCACAGGACTTTAACTCAATAGAACCTGGGTCATTTATTGGTTCAAAATAGAATCTTCACTTCCCTGGGTCAATTATTGGCACAAAATTGAATAATAACACCACAATGCTGCTTCATGTACAATTGTATTTCCATTCCTGGTTCTTATGATTTGTCTTTAACCATTGGACCACAAGCCTTGAAGGGCTCAGAAACCTTACACCCTGGAATCTTGTATAAACCAACGAAAACATTTATCCCCAATGTCTAAAATATTTCTAAAGGTAATCTGTTTAATACAAATACCTATCTACCATTTAATCTTAATTAAGACTAATGAAACATAAACCTAATTAAAATAAACACTTTGAATTTCAGATTGTTTTGTGCATCATGTTCACATACGTTCTGTCTTATTGTAATTACAGTGATCACTCATTATACAGTTAGCTAATAAAGAGAAAATAATTCACTAAAAATAGATCCTCAAAGAATCATACCTTTACATCTTTGTCTAAAAATGGCTCACCATTTAAATTTCCAATCGGCATAAAGAAACAGAAGCTTTGAACAGGACAATCCAATGATTATCTTTATAGATATTTTAGATTTAGTTGACATAATGTGGTTTCTGATTAGATTTTTTACCATATTTCTTCATGGAGTTCTGTGTTAAATGGGGCCTTAAATAATGTACTTTGGAGTTAGCCATGCTAGGTTTTCTAATGTCATTAAAATCAGCTGCTCACTGTACAGAATCATTCAATAATCCACTATTACAGTTGGAGTCCTATAAGTTAAGGAGAGTGTAACAAAACGTTTACAAACCTTCTTATATTATAGACCTATTCTCTATTGTGGAGACTAATAATGAATTCAGTTCACAGCAAAGAAATAAACTTGCTACAGTTAAACCTAAGTATCATTCCAGCAGTAAGACAAATGAACAATTAACACAGACCATCTTATTGTATTTCAGAATGAAAAATGTAGTTTGTGAAAGACCATTCCAAGAATATCTTTCCCACTATTTTGGATCTGTTTGGTTTTGTAGATGCAGAAGAAAATTAAAACACAGATAATGATGCCAGACCCCAAGTGATGACAATAGTTCAGTTGAGCGAAAAATTATTTCTTATAATAAATAACAATAAAATAACATTGCCTACCTCATGTAATAATGTTGTAAACATCTGCTGAAAGTTCTTACTATGAGACATAACATAATGTTTTCTAGGTCGTCCATCCCTTCCTACTTCTACTGGAGGATCATAACTGAACAATAGACCAGCTGAAATAATTTTCTAACAAATTAAGTAACTAAATGTTTAGGTTGGTTGGTCTATAGTGATTAACTCCACTTATAACAATATTTCAGTTATATCGTGGAAGTCAATTTATTGGTAGAGAAAGCCGGAGTACCCGGAGAAAACCACTGACCTGCCGTAAATCACTGACAAACTTTATCACATCGTATTGAGTTCACCTCACCTGAGCGGGATTCAAACTCACCTAGTGGTGATAGGAACTGATTGCATAGGTAGTTATAAATCCCACTACCATATGATCATGACCATGACGGCCCTGTAAATGTTTAGGGAACAATTATTGAGGAACAGGCTAAAGAATTCATAACTTGCACTGAAAATTTTAACCATTCCTTTACCTTTGATCTGCTGAGTTCCAGATTTAAAAAAAATCCTTAACCCAGTATCAATGTTACTTTCACAACAAAAATTGTTTTTACATAAAAGTCACATCATTTTATTTACAGAGAGCTAAGATCTTATTGGACAGTAGAATATTAAACATCTTTATACAAATTATGGTCAGTTTATTTAATTTGTTTAAATTAGACTAACAAATTGATTATGTTTTAGAATTAATGTCACATTATAAAGCTACTTAAGTTGTATCAATACAAACTGTTGATAACAGTTACTACAGTAAAACATGTATAAACCAAACCATGAATAAAATAGAATCCTGTCTAAACCAAACCCTGAATAAAATGGAATCCTGTATAAACCAAACCCTGAATAAAATGGAATCCTGTCTAAACCAAACCCTGAATAAAATGGAATCCTGTATAACCCAAACCCTGAATAAAATAGAATCCTGTCTAAACCAAACCCTGAATAAAATAGAATCCCGTCTAAACCAAACCATGAATAAAATAGAATCCTGTCTAAACCAAACCCTGAATAAAATAGAATCCTGTCTAAACCAAACCATGAATAAAATAGAATCCTGTCTAAACCAAACCCTGAATAAAATAGAATCCTGTCTAAACCAAACCCTGAATAAAATAGAATCCTGTCTAAACCAAACCATGAATAAAATAGAATCCTGTATAAACCAAACCCTGAATAAAATGGAATCCTGTGTAAACCAAACCATGAATAAAATAGAATCATGTATAAACCAAACCCTGAATAAAATGGAATCCTGTATAAAGCAAACCCTGAATAAAATGGAATCCTGTATAAACCAAACCCTGAATAAAATGGAATCCTGTATAAACCAAACCCTAAATAAAATGGAATCCTGTCTCAACCAAACCCTGAATAAAATGGAATCCTGTATAAACTAAACCCTGAATAAAATAGAACCCTGTATAAACCAAACCCTGAATAAAATGGAATCCTGTATAAACCAAACCATGAATAAAATGGAATCCTGTCTAAACTAAATCCTGAATAAAATGGAATCCTGTCTAAACCAAACCCTGAATAAAATGGAATCCTGTCTAAACTAAACCATGAATAAAATGGAATCCTGTATAAACCAAACCCTGAATAAAATGGAATCCTGTATAAACCAAACCCTGAATAAAATGGAATCCTGTATAAACCAAACCCTGAATAAAATGGAATCCTGTCTAAACCAAACCCTGAATAAAATGGAATCCTGTCTAAACCAAACCCTGAATAAAATGGAATCCTGTCTAAACTAAACCATGAATAAAATGGAATCCTGTCTAAACCAAACCCTGAATAAAATAGAATCCCGTCTAAACCAAACCCTGAATAAAATGGAATCCTGTCTAAACCAAACCATGAATAAAATGGAATCCTGTCTAAACCAAACCCTGAATAAAATGGAATCCTGTCTAAACTAAACCCTGAATAAAATGGAATCCTGTATAAACTAAACCCTTAATAAAATAGAACCCTGTATAAACCAAACCCTGAATAAAATGGAATCCTGTCTAAACTAAACCCTGAATAAAATAGAATCCTGTATAAACCAAACCCTGAATAAAATGGAATCCTGTGTAAACAAATCCTGAATAAAATGGAATCCTGTATAAACTAAACCCTGAATAAAATAGAACCCTGTATAAACCAAACCCTGAATAAAATGGAATCCTGTATAAACCAAACCCTGAATAAAATGGAATCCTGTATAAACCAAACCCTGAATAAAATGGAATCCTGTATAAACCAAACCCTGAATAAAATGGAATCCTGTCTAAACCAAACCCTGAATAAAATGGAATCCTGTATAAACTAAACCCTGAATAAAATAGAACCCTGTATAAACCAAACCATGAATAAAATGGAACCCTATATAAACCCAACTGTAAATAAAGCCAAAAAGTCTGAATTTTCTGTTAATTTAACCTGTGTAACCCAAGCACCTGTCTATTGTAAAACACAAAATTTATCATCATGGAGGTTCAGTTAAGATAGGTTTCACTGTATTTGATGAATGTAATTGAAAAAGCTGACGACTGTGAACATTTTACCTGCCAGACCAGGTCATAAACCTGGACTGTGAACATTTTACCTGCCTGACCAGGTCATAAACCTGGACTGTGAACATTTTACCTACCTGACCAGGTCATAAACCTGGACTGTGAACATTTTACCTGCCTGACCAGGTCATAAACCTGGACTGTGAACATTTTACCTGCCAGACCAGGTCATAAACCTGGACCGTGAACATCTTACCTGCCAGACCAGGTCATAAACCTGAACTGTGAACATTTTACCTGCCTGACCAGGTCATAAACCTGGACCGTGAACATTTTACCTGCCAGACCAGGTCATAAACCTGGACTGTGAAAATTTTACCTGCCTGACCAGGTCATAAACCTGGACTGTGAATATTTTACCTGCCTGACCATGTCATAAACCTGGACTGTGAACATTTTACCTGCCAGACCAGGTCATAAACCTGGACTGTGAACATTTTACCTGCCAGACAAGGTCATAAACCTGGACTGTGAACATTTTACCTGCCTGACCAGGTCATAAACCTGGACTGTGAACATTTTACCTGCCAGACCAGGTCATAAACCTGGACTGTGAACATTTTACCTGCCTGACCAGGTCATAAACCTGGACTGTGAACATTTTACCTGCCTGGCCAGGTCATAAACCTGGACTGTGAACATTTTACCTGCCTGACCAGGTCATAAACCTGGACTGTGAACATTTTACCTGCCAGACCAGGTCATAAACCTGGACCGTGAACACATTTTACCTGCCAGACCAGGTCATAAACCTGGACTGTGAACATTTCACCTGCCAGACCAGGTCATAAACCTGGACTGTGAACATTTTACCTGCCTGACCAGGTCATAAACCTGGACTGTGAACATTTCACCTGCCAGACCAGGTCTTAAACCTGGACTGTGAACATTTCACCTGCCAGACCAGGTCTTAAACCTGGACTGTGGACATTTCACCTGCCTGACCAGGTCATAAACCTGGACTGTGAACATTTTACCTGCCAGACCAGGTCTTCAACCTGGACTGTGAACATTTCACCTGCCAGACCAGGTCTTAAACCTGGACTGTGGACATTTTACCTGCCAGATCAGGTCTTAAACCTGGACTGTGGACATTTTACCTGCCATACCAGGTCTTAAACCTGGACTGTGAAATTTTACCTGCAAGACCAGGTCTTAAACCTGGTTGTCTTGTCTTCTGATACTGAGACAGGAGAAATGAAGGGATAGAACCGATAGCTTTGCCCTGGTTGGCTGCTGCTCCTTGTCGTCGTAGTGATGAATGGTAAATTCCCCTTGGTAAAGTTTCCACTTCCTTAGCAACCATAGATGTAAGAAAAGCTTCAAATCCTACCAATGAAATAATTCTGATAATAAATTTTTTTTTTTAACAAAACATATCAACAATAGTATGTTTATCAAGGATTTGGTAACATGACGTTAGTGACGTCATTATAGCGTCACATCAGAAAACAGTGTCATTATAGCGTCACATCAGAAAACAGTGTCATTATAGCGTCACATCAGAAAACAGCATCATTATAGCGTCACATCAGAAAACAGTGTCATTATAGCATCACATCAGAAAACAGCGTCATTATAGCGTCACATCAGAAAACAGCGTCATTATAGCGTCATATCAGAAAACAGTGTCATTATAGCGTCATATCAGAAAACAGCGTCATTATAGCGTCATATCAGAAAACAGTGTCATTATAGCATCACATCAGAAAACAGCGTCATTATAGCGTCACATCAGAAAACAGTGTCATTATAGCATCACATCAGAAAACAGTGTCATTATAGCGTCACATCAGAAAACAGTGTCATTATAGCATCACATCAGAAAACAGTGTCATTATAACATCACATCAGAAAACAGTGTCATTATAGCATCACATCAGAAAACAGTGTCATTATAGCGTCATATCAGAAAACAGTGTCATTATAGCATCACATCAGAAAACAGTGTCATTATAGCATCACATCAGAAAACAGTGTCATTATAGCGTCACATCAGAAAACAGTGTCATTATAGCATCACATCAGAAAACAGTGTCATTATAGCATCACATCAGAAAACAGTGTCATTATAGCATCACATCAGAAAACAGTGTCATTATAGCATCACATCAGAAAACAGTGTCATTATAGTGTCACATCAGAAAACAGTGTCATTATAGCATCACATCAGAAAACAGTGTCATTATAGCATCACATCAGAAAACAGTGTCATTATAGCATCACATCAGAAAACAGTGTCATTATAGCATCACATCAGAAAACAGTGTCATTATAGCGTCACATCAGAAAACAGTGTCATTATAACATCACATCAGAAAACAGTGTCATTATAGCGTCACATCAGAAAACAGTGTCATTATAGCGTCACATCAGAAAACAGTGTCATTATAGCATCACATCAGAAAACAGTGTCATTATAGCGTCACATCAGAAAACAGTGTCATTATAGTGTCACATCAGAAAACAGTGTCATTATAACGTCACATCAGAAACAGTGTCATTATAGCGTCACATCAGAAAACTGTCATTATAGCGTCACATCAGAAAACAGCGTCATTATAGCATCACATCAGAAAACAGTGTCATTATAGCGTCACATCAGAAAACAGTGTCATTATAGCATCACATCAGAAAACAGTGTCATTATAGCGTCACATCAGAAAACAGCGTCATTATGGCGTCACATCAGAAAACAGCGTCATTATAGCGTCACATCAGAAAACAGCGTCATTATAGCGCCACATCAGCGTCATTATAGCGTCACATCAGAAAACAGTGTCATTATAGCGTCACATCAGAAAACAGTGTCATTATAGTGTCACATCAGAAAACAGTGTCATTATAACGTCACATCAGAAACAGTGTCATTATAGCGTCACATCAGAAAACTGTCATAATAGCGTCACATCAGAAAACAGCGTCATTATAGCGTCACATCAGAAAACAGCGTCATTATGGCGTCACATCAGAAAACAGTGTCATTATAACGTCACATCAGAAACAGTGTCATTATAGCGTCACATCAGAAAACTGTCATTATAGCGTCACATCAGAAAACAGTGTCATTATAGCGTCACATCAGAAAACAGTGTCATTATAGCGTCACATCAGAAAACAGTGTCATTATAGCATCACATCAGAAAACAGTGTCATTATAGCGTCACATCAGAAAACAGCGTCATTATAGCGTCACATCAGAAAACAGTGTCATTATAACGTCACATCAGAAACAGTGTCATTATAACATCACATCAGAAAACATCGTCATTATAGCGTCACATCAGAAAACTGTCATTATAGCGTCACATCAGAAAACAGCGTCATTATAGCGTCACATCAGAAAACAGCGTCATTATGGCGTCACATCAGAAAACAGTGTCATTATAACGTCACATCAGAAACAGTGTCATTATAGCGTCACATCAGAAAACTGTCATTATAGCGTCACATCAGAAAACAGTGTCATTATAGCGTCACATCAGAAAACAGTGTCATTATAGCGTCACATCAGAAAACAGTGTCATTATAGCGTCACATCAGAAAACAGTGTCATTATAGCGTCATATCAGAAAACAGTGTCATTATAGCATCACATCAGAAAACAGCGTCATTATAGCGTCACATCAGAAAACAGTGTCATTATAGCATCACATCAGAAAACAGTGTCATTATAACGTCACATCAGAAACAGTGTCATTATAGCGTCACATCAGAAAACTGTCATTATAGCGTCACATCAGAAAACAGCGTCATTATAGCGTCACATCAGAAAACAGCGTCATTATGGCGTCACATCAGAAAACAGCGTCATTATAGCGTCACATCAGAAAACAGCGTCATTATAGCGCCACATCAGCGTCATTATAGTGTCACATCAGAAAACAGTGTCATTATAACGTCACATCAGAAACAGTGTCATTATAGCGTCACATCAGAAAACTGTCATTATAGCGTCACATCAGAAAACAGCGTCATTATAGCGTCACATCAGAAAACAGCGTCATTATGGCGTCACATCAGAAAACAGCGTCATTATAGCGTCACATCAGAAAACAGCGTCATTATAGCGCCACATCAGCGTCATTATAGCGTCACATCAGAAAACAGCGTCATTATAGCGTCACATCAGAAAACAGCGTCATTATAGCATCACATCAGAAAACAGCGTCATTATAGCGTCACATCAGAAAACAGCGTCATTATAGCGTCACATCAGAAAACAGCGTCATTATAGCGTCACATCAGAAAACAGCGTCATTATAGCGTCACATCAGAAAACAGCGTCATTATAGCGTCACATCAGAAAGCAGCGATATAATGCTAATATCACAGTAGTAGATATTATCGTGTGTAAACATCAAAAGGAAAATTTACAAATCATTGATAAATTTTGTTCTTTCACAAATACATGAAATATAAGTTTATCTAGCAGACACTTATCATTTGACTTCAGATATAATATGTCCAATCTTTCATCTTCATTTCTTTTCTAATTTCATTATTTTACATATAGATAACCTCTGATTCTAATGTGTTTCTCGTATAGACACCTCTGATTCTAATGTGTTTCTCGTACAGACACATATCAATATATAACAGGATGAAAACAATTCTTTCGTTGAAATAATTAGACAAAATATACCAATAGGTCAC
Source organism: Bathymodiolus septemdierum (assembly GCA_963383655.1). Taxonomy (NCBI): domain Eukaryota; kingdom Metazoa; phylum Mollusca; class Bivalvia; order Mytilida; family Modiolidae; genus Bathymodiolus; species Bathymodiolus septemdierum. The sequence continues at coordinate 90,407,353 of OY726520.1, forward strand.
ATCGTTCCTTGTCTCATTTCGATTTCAAGAAATTGACAAAATTTACTTATAGATGACATGATTCCTTGTTTTATTTTTATTTCAGTAAATTGACCCCATTTATTTATAGATGACATGATTCCTTGATTTATTTCCATTTCAGGAAATTGACAGAATTTACTTATAGATGACACGATTCCTTGTTTTATTTCCATTTCAGGAAATTGACAAAATTTACTCTAACATAACACGGATCGGAAAATTTACAAAATTTTCTAATAGGTCAGTCACCTGGTTCCTTGTCTAATTTCTATTTCAAGAAATTGGCTACATGGTTTGACATTTCCATGTATAGTATGGCTTATAATATTATCACATAACATCATAATTATAGCATAAATCTTTAACAGGATTTCCATTTCCAAAGAAAATTGCAGCCAAGGTTTTGGAGCTAAATTTGTAACAAAACAAGATTCTGCATAGAAGAAAAGCTGAACTAATTTTGAAATGTTAAAAAAAAAGTTCAATTTATCAGTAAAAAAACACAGATGCTGGAAAATCTGTGATTTCAACAAATGATTACATATCTAAAAATATTTTTCCGAAATGAATTAAATACATTTCTCAATTCAAAATGCCAAGGTTGTAATGTTTGTATTAAGTATTTACTAAAGTAATTTACAATAGTGAAAAATATGGTATTTCAGAAGAAGAAATAAATATATAAATGGCAACATAAATATGAATAACAAACACCAGACCTGTGAATGGTGGTATTTAACTAATGGTTAGCTAAGAAGGTCGAATCTATTTGTTGTAAAAGAATACAAAACATATATAATTGATGCTTCTTATTCAAACATAAAATACTTGTAAACATTTAAAGAAATTAATGGTCGTCATCTTTATGAAAGACCACATGTAATAACTGTCAATATAATATTGGTTTGTCTATTACAACAATGAAAATATATCTATATTTATGTACATGGCTTTGGAATTTAGTTGTAAGATGGACTTAATAGTCTAGCAATATTAAATTAGGCCAAACTTAAGAAAATTCTTGATGGTTGTGACGAAGATACAATATTGAAATGGTAGAAAGGTAATTTTTAAGATTTCAGATATCTGAAAAACAATTACTAAAATGAAAAAAAATTCTTGCTGAAAATTGCCAAAAAAAAATTTCCATGCCAAGTATTGTCTTAACTGGCCCCATGATTTCAGAAATCAGTGTGTCAAATGATGGCAAAACTTACATGGCCAATGGCTATGGTTAATAATAACATGGTAGATGAAAAGTAGATCTATGTTATTTTGACCAATTGTATTAATAATTTATAAAACATGTGTAATGAAATGTCTCTAAACAGATCTGCAAAAGAAATTCTTAGCTTTGACTGATATTCAAGCCTTTTTATTCAATTAACAAATTTGAATGAAGTGTTAGATATTGTGAAGAACATCAAACCTGTTATCTACTGAATAAATATCAACCTTTACTGATCAGCCATAAAAATAATACCATACTGAAATGAAACTTCAAATTGAAAACTGTCCATCCCTTTATATTGGCCTAAAGTTTGGCCCAATTGGCAGTCTTTATATTGGCCTAAAGCTTGGTCCAATTGGCAGTCTTTATATTGACCTAAAGTTTGGTCCAATTGGCAGTCTTTATATTGGCCTAAAGCTTGGTCCAATTGGTAGTCTTTATATTGGCCTAAAGTTTGGTCCAACTGGCAGTCTTTATATTGGCCTAAAGTTTGGTCCAATTGGCAGTCTTTATATTGGCCTAAAGTTTGGTCCAATTGGCAATCTTTATATTGGCCTAAAGTTTGGTCCAATTGGCAGTCTTTATATTGGCCTAAAGTTTGGTCCAATTGGCAGTCAGTTTAGATATGTCTTACTGTATACAATTACCTTTCAAACTCCCAGGTCTAAGATGTTTTAGAAGTCTAATGTACACTAGGCCAGGGATGTTTGGCCAGACATCGTCTACTGTTAGGGTTGTCTCCTCTTGTTGTGCAGATATAACTTTAGCTTGCTCTACAAAATCTTCTATCATCTAAAAAAGTAATAACATGGTAAAATAGCTAAACAATTTACACAATGTAGATATGCAATCTTGATCCAGGTTATAAATTAATAGGTCTTGCCTTGCAATCTCCTATTCACAAGTTTAATACTGTCACAAACAATTCAATTTACCTGAACTTTTACTGATGTTTTTATCCTAAAGTCATGGTCCTGTGATATCATTCAAGCCATTAGCCTGTCTTACAATCAAGTTTATTTCTTTGAATGTGCTACAGTAAAATTCATTGACATTTGATTGGTTGAATACACAAATGTATATGTTTTATAAAATGGAATAGCTTGGACTAATTTTATTGCCTTCCTTTATAATATAATTCAATAATCAATTATGTCTACAGTCCTTTCAACAGTAGCTGCACTGCAACTATAAGGGCTATTTTTCAGTTGTCACCAATCAGTCATTCACAGATCCATCGTGATTCAGTCAAAATCAGTCAATGATCATTCACCAATCAGTCATTCACCAATCTACTGATGATCATTCACCATTCATTCACTAATCCATCATCAATCGGTCAATGCTCATTCACTAATCAATCACCAATCAGTCAATGCTCATTCACTAATCAATCACCAATCAGTCAATGCTCATTCATCAATCAGTCAACAATCATTCACTAATCCATCACCAATCGGTCAATGCTCATTCACTAATCAATCACCAATCAGTCAATGCTCATTCACCAATCAATCACCAATCAGTCAATACTCATTCATCAATCATTCACTAATCCATCACCAATCGGTCAATGATCATTCTGCAAACCATTACCAAATAATGATCATTCTCCAATTCATCACCAATTCCCCAGTCCTTCACCAATCGTCAATGATCATTCACCACCATTCACAAATTGGTAATTGTGGATATTTATATTGCTGTCAAACCTGCTTTAGTAACCACCTCTGTGAAGCAATAACTTGTATTATTAATTAACTTTGATTTAATAGCCTTTATATGATCAAATCTGTCAATACAATATAAAAACTTTCATTGGGCCAATACGGCAAAAACCAGACCAATACGGATATTTTCCATATTGGCCCAATTCCAGTCAGTCCAATAACAACTAGATCGGAATCCGCTAGACATTTCGACAATTGCAAGGAAAAATCCTGAGAGATATTGGACTGGTTAATTAATAAAGGTATCATTACGTGATGTTTTTCATATTGGCCTAGTTATAGGTTCTCGGTTTGCTGTATTGGCGTTCGGCTGCGCCTCAGGCCAATAAAGCAGGCCTCGGACCTATAACTAAGCCAATATGAAAAACATCACGTAATAATACTATATTATGTGACCTTCTCAGTACATTTTATATTAATTAAATCTGTATTTAGTGATAACCTGTATTAAAAGTGACCCGATTCAATGTTCCCTTGGAAGATCACATTAGACAGATTTGACTGTCTATGATACTGTTATGATATTTAAGTTCTAAAATGTTAACATATTTTTTATTGTTTTTCATATCATTTTACCAACATGTTCTGTGTATTACCCAATTAAATATCTATGAAAATAGGTCAAACTGAAAATGGATGCTGAAAATAAAGGGAAAATTCATAATAAAAATGAAATCATATATTTTATATTTAATGGTTTTTGCTATAATTGACATTGATGACATGAAACAGCTTAAAAAAATAATTAGATTCTGTGAAAATTTTAGAATCTCTGACTTACCTGTGAATTTAATAAAACATAATAAGAATAAATACTAAAAAACAAAAGATTTATGAAATTTCATAAACATAAAAATAGTTTGGAATAGATCTTTATTGATTTTCAAAAAAGTTTTATTTCACACTTATGATTGTATACCTATATTTACTAATCAAATTATAAACTCACAAATACCAGCAGAAATTCATTATTTGTTAAAAATGCATCTCTGAATTTCATTAAGAAATGTCAACAAAAAAAAATCAGCATTTTAGCTAATAATTAATTATCAAAATTAAAACACTAAAGTTCTGTACACAATTAATAAATTAAACATTGATAATTTTTATTTTTTTTTATTTTGAAGGAAATAAGATTAAAATGTTAACCCATTAAAAATGTGTTACATTTTTGAAAATATATGAATCTGTCATTTGTTGCATATCATAAATTAACTGATCAACAGACACGGTTGTCAAGGTGATGACAATTAAAATTAGTCTGTGACAGATGCAATCAGTCAAATTCTTCAGCATCAGCCAATTTAGATTTGTCACCGATCAGTCACGTTCAGTCACCGATCATTCACCGATCATTCAACAAACAGTCAAATATGTATCGCTACTGTTGTAAGGACTGTAACAAAATATACATATTGTTTATGGGTACTGACTGATATTATGAATGTCATTGATTGCTCAAATCACAAACCCAATATGTAAGATAGTTTTTAATACAATGCCTTTTTTTATTCAATGAATTTAACAATCCATTTATAAATCAAAGGATTTAACAGTATATGTGTAGTTCCTTTAACTAGGAGGCATGTCTCAGTCTACAATCATCTGGAAGTTGATTTTGTCTACCAATTTAATCCAGTTTTACTCGTGGCCATGATGAGGTATACTCAGTACATGTACCACCATATGTGATTTGAGCTAGTCATGGTCCCTCACTAATGGCATATGTATGTTCAAATTTAAAATGTTAAAAAAACAAATGATGACATTTTTATATGTACTTATATCCACAATCCCCCTTTCCCCCCATTTTTGTTTGTTTCTGTTTGACTTACGAGATAAAAGAAGAAAAAAATAAGCTTTTTCGCATCATTCTAATATTTAGAACTTGAGGTAATGCACGGAAATTTGAAAAAAAAATTGTTTTTCCATTAGTAGGAGTATAAGTCTGAAACAACAATGTTAATTACACTACAAATAAATTGTATTGAAAGCTAGTTTTAAAATCCACCATCAACTTCATTGCGGGGGGATGGAAAAGGGGGGGGGGGGGGTGGTATAATAATACAAAGAAAAAAAGTAGATTCTGGCAGTGTAAAATAATATAAGGATAAGGATCGTACCACTGATGGAAAATGTGACATATTAAATAAATCTGGAGGAAACATTGATAAAGCTTGGTAAGCAGCTTCTGTTACGTTGTCATTCCCACTATTGGACAATAACCACAGGTTTCTTACTGTGTCTATCACAAACTTCTGTAAATATACAAATATTTGTTAAAAAGTGTGATTTTAAATAATGTGAAATAACTACAGTTTTATCACTTAATACAAATCCAATATGATTTTCTTACTATAATATAGAGATGTATAAAATTAAATCAATACATAAAAATACATTTACAAACAGAATCAATGTTCATATAGTGCTGAACACTAAAAAATCACAAAAAATATATACTAAATAAAGACAGTCAACCCTGCTTCAGTGACCACCTCTATTAAGTTACAGTCAAACCTGCTTTAGTGACCACCTCTATTAAGCAATAACTTGTATTATGTAACCTTAATTTTTATTTTCCTTCAAAGTGCATTTCATATCAATTAAACCTGTATTAAAGGACCACCTGTCTTATGTGATCATATTTCAATGTTCCCTTGGAAGGTCACATAAGACAGGTTTGAGTGTACTATTAAAAAAAGACTTTTCAGTGGAGACAAAGCCTTCAAATGATGTATCTATTGTCTTCATAATACCTTTTCCAGCTTGTTTATTGTTTAGTAGACAAGTATTATACAATTACTGCACTTGAACGAGATCAATATGAGGTTTTATGGAGCAGAGTACAACAATATTGAACGAGGCGAATGCCGAGTTCAATATTGTTGTACTCTGCTCCATAAAACCTCATATTGATCAAGTTCAAGTGTAGTAATTGTTTTATTACATACGGCTCTATTTTACTCTTAATTTAGAAATTTTATGAAAACTATGAAATTTTTGAAACTTTTTGAAAATTTTGAAAACATATTGATTAGCAAAAAGCAATTTCTGTGCAATAAAAAACCATATTGCACTCTCGTGCCACGTTCATTCATTGATTTTGCACGAGAGTGCAATATGATTATTTATTGCACAGAAATTGCTTTTTGCTAATCAATATGTTAGAAAATGGAATGTCACGTGTATTGCTTCTGGCCAATAGAAAAACAGTAAAATAGAGCCTTATGTAATAAAGCTATTTACTGATTATTAAACTAAGAATAGATTCTGGTGATACGTAACAGATATATACTGATTACATAACAAAACAATATTAACAATAACACAATGTAAAGCAATCCTATCAAGGTTAAAGACATGTTCAACAATTTTTCATCTATATCCTGACTTTCTAAATGTGGGAGGAAAGCCTGGATAATTATAGGAAATGACCATTGTAACACCCAGACATGGGTAGGTGTCTGGAAACATAAATATTTGAGATAGGTATCATAAGTTATGTCAACCTGTTGCTTATTTACGATTCTAATATGACGCCCTCCAAACCCGTGGTAAAAATAATATTTATCTATGACCGATTACGTCATAGATAGACGTGGCTAGTGTTTATAAAGTGGCTGTTCCATGCCACTCCCTTGTAAAAGATGCCCAATGATGCAATACATAAAATAAATAAACATGAGTGTTCAACTTAAAAATGAAGTGTTTAAAATTAGGAGATCAGAGTATAGTATTTGTTTTTATCTCCATTCTAATGCAATACTGAACATTAAAATGTATTCTTGCATATCCCTAGGTCTAACAATCACACAAATTAAAATTACGCGAAATGTTGTTGACGACTTTGGAACATAAACAACATGACGTCATATGAAGACTTCCAGTGTAAAACGTAAAGATCAGGCTTTTTGGGCTTCGTCTATGCCTCCTCGTCATTTGGAATTTCCCCTTTCTTTTGAATTGGTGTTCATGAATGACAACATTTAGAAACTTCAAAACTTATTTACCATCGGCATTGAAACACCTTTCCGGTTGTCATTTCAAAATTCTTTGGAAAAAATGAAATAGTATTGTAACATTTCAGTCGGTTTAATTAACAGAACAGCCAAAAACACTGGATGACCTAGGCCACTTCGATTTGAAATATTTTCGTAATTGTCCTATTAGAATCAAAATAATTACTGGTAGCCATATATTTATATTGTTTTTACCACAGGTTGTCACTTTATGCCTTCATTTTACCTCTAGCTACCGCTCGTGGTAAAATATACGGATTAAGTGCCAACCCGTGGTAAAAACAATATAAATATATGGCTACCAGTAATTATTTCTTAATTTTACCATGGGAAGGTTTCTAATATTTTCATAAATATTACAACTTGAAATGCTTCACGTTACTTGGATTAAAATTTCATGAAAATATGATCTACCTGTGATAAAATCTCCAATAAACCATGGCTGCAATAAACTATTTCCTAAATAACCCATTGATCGATACTATATTATCAGAAAATGAAACAATATAAGACAGAGATGGATGGACTAAGGTACCCATAAAACAAAACAAATCCAAATAGAAAATCAAATTACTGTAAATAATATTGCATTTTATAAGAGGTGGTTAGGTCGCATACTGGTAATGGTAGAACAATATACTTTTAACATTTCATTCCTGTTAGATTAATGGTTAATTTTCCAGATGTAAACCACAAATGACAGGAGATCTGGATATTGCAAACAAAAAATAAAGTGCAGAATAGATTTCATGTAACAGTGAGAACAAACTAAAGCATGAACTAATTGATGATGGTAACTGAATTATTGAATAACATCCAGTGAACAGTAAAATAAAATAATAATACAAAACCATGATAACTTAACATTCCAGCTAACAAAATGTTCTAACTGATGCTCCAATGAATGGAGAGCTTAACATTCCAGCTAACAAAAAGTTCTAACTGATGCTCCAATGAATGGAGAGCTTAACATTCCAGCTAACAAAATGTTCTAACTGATGCTCCAATGAATGGAGAGCTTATCATTCCAGCTAACAAAATGTTCTAACTGATGCTCCAATGAATGGAGAGCTTAACATTCCAGCTAACAACATGTTCTAACTGATGCTCCAATGAATGGAGAGCTCAACATTCCAGCTAACAAAATGTTCTAACTGATGCTCCAATGAATGGAGAGCTTAACATTCCAGCTAACAAAATGTTCTAACTGATGCTCCAATGAATGGAGAGCTTAACATTCCAGCTAACAAAATGTTCTAACTGATGCTCCAATGAATGGAGAGCTTAACATTTCAGCTAACAAAAAGTTCTAGCTGATGCTCCAATCAATGGTGAGCTTAACATTCCAGCTAACAAAATGTTCTAACTGATGCTCCAATGAATGGAGAGCTTAACATTCCAGCTAACAAAAAGTTCTAACTGATGCTCCAATGAATGGAGAGTTTAACATTCCAGCTAACAACATGTTCTAACTGATGCTCCAATGAATGGAGACATTTTTAAAACTTACATTACAGGTTACACCTATCTCATCTTATCAATTAATGATATTTTTTTAATTCTAAATCATTTCTTTAATTAATAACAACAATTTACCTGGTATTCTGGTAACTTTAGTTAATTATAACTATTTACCTGGTATTCTGGTGACTTTAGTTAATTATAACTATTTACCTGGTATTCTGGTGACTTTAATTAATAACAACAATTTACCTGGTATTCTGGTAACTTTAGTTAATTATAACTATATACCTGGTATTCTGGTGACTTTAATTAATTATAACTATATACCTGGTATTCTGGTGATTTTAATTAATTATAACTATATACCTGGCATTCTGGTAACTTTAGTTAAATATAACTATTTACCTGGTATTCTGGTAACTTTAATTAATTATAACTATTTACCTGGTATTCTGGTAACTTTAATTAATTATAACTATTTACCTGGTATTCTGGTGACTTTAATTAATTATAACTATCTACCTGGCATTCTGGTAACTTTAATTAATTATAACTATATACCTGGTATTCTAGTAACTTTAATTAATTATAGCTATTTACCTGGTATTCTGGTAACTTTAATTAATTAGAACTATTTACCTGGTATTCTGGTAATTTTAAATAATTATAATTATTTACCTGGTATTCTGATAACTTTAATTAAATGTAACTATTTACCTGGTATTCTGGTAACTTTAATTAAATATAACTATATACCTGACATTCTGGTAACTTTAGTTAATTATAACTATTTACCTGGTATTCTGGTAACTTTAATTAATTATAACTATATACCTGGTATTCTGGTAACTTTAATAAATTATAACTATCTACCTGGTATTCTGGTAACTTTAATTAATTATAACTATTTACCTGGTATTCTGGTAACTTTAATTAATTATAACTATTTACCTGGTATTCTGGTAACTTTAATTAATTATAACTATATACCTGGTATTCTAGTAACTTTAATTAATTATAGCTATTTACCTGGTATTCTGATAACTTTAATTAATTAGAACTATTTACCTGGTATTCTGGTAATTTTAAATAATTAAAATTATTTACCTGGTATTCTGGTAATTTTAATTAAATGTAACTATTTACCTGGTATTCTGGTAACTTTAATTAAATATAACTATATACCTGACATTCTGGTAACTTTAGTTAATTATAACTATTTACCTGGTATTCTGGTAACTTTAATTAATTATAACTATATACCTGGTATTCTGGTAACTTTAATCAATTATAACTATCTACCTGGTATTCTGGTAACTTTAATTAATTATAACTATTTACCTGGTATTATGGTAACTTTAAATAATTATAACTATTTACCTGGTATTCTGGTAACTTTAATTAATTATTACTATTTACCTGGTATTCTGGTAACTTTAATTAATTATAACTATTTACCTGGTATTCTGGTAACTTTAATCAATTATAACTATCTACCTGGTATTCTGGTAACTTTAATTAATTATAACTATTTACCTGGTATTCTGGTAACTTTAGTTAATTATAACTATTTACCTGGTATTCTGGTAACTTTAATTAATTATAACCATTTACCTGGTATTCTGGTAACTTTAATTAATTATAACTATATACCTGGTATTCTGGTAACTTTAATTAATTATAACTATATACCTGGTATTCTGGTAACTTTAATTAAATGTAACTATTTACCTGGTATTCTGGTAACTTTAATTAAATATAACTATATACCTGACATTCTGGTAACTTTAGTTAATTATAACTATTTACCTGGTATTCTGGTAACTTTAGTTAATTATAACTATTTATCTGGTATTCTGGTAACTTTAATTAATTATAACTATTTACCTGGTATTCTGGTAACTTTAATTAATTATAACTATATACCTGGTATTCTGGTAACTTTAGTTAATTATAACTATTTACCTGGTATTCTGGTAACTTTAATTAATTATTACTATTTACCTGGTATTCTGGTAACTTTAATCAATTATAACTATCTACCTGGTATTCTGGTAACTTTAATTAATTATAACTATTTACCTGGTATTCTGGTAACTTTAATTAATTATAACTATTTACCTGGTATTCTGGTAACTTTAATTAATTATAACTATATACCTGGTATTCTGGTAACTTTAATTAATTATAACTATATACCTGGTATTCTGGTAACTTTAATCAATTATAACTATTTACCTGGTATTCTGGTAACTTTAATTAATTATAACTATTTACCTGGTATTCTGGTAACTTTAATTAATTAGAACTATTTACCTGGTATTCTGGTAACTTTAATTAATTATAACTATATACCTGGTATTCTGGTGACTTTAATTAATTATAACTATTTACCTGGTATTCTGGTAACTTTAATTAATTATAACTATTTACCTGGTATTCTGGTAACTTTAATTAATTATAACTATTTACCTGGTATTCTGGTGACTTTAATTAATTATAACTATCTACCTGGCATTCTGGTAACTTTAATTAATTATAACTATATACCTGGTATTCTAGTAACTTTAATTAATTATAGCTATTTACCTGGTATTCTGGTAACTTTAATTAATTAGAACTATTTACCTGGTATTCTGGTAATTTTAAATAATTATAATTATTTACCTGGTATTCTGGTAACTTTAATTAAATGTAACTATTTACCTGGTATTCTGGTAACTTTAATTAAATATAACTATATACCTGACATTCTGGTAACTTTAGTTAATTATAACTATTTACCTGGTATTCTGGTAACTTTAATTAATTATAACTATATACCTGGTATTCTGGTAACTTTAATCAATTATAACTATCTACCTGGTATTCTGGTAACTTTAATTAATTATAACTATTTACCTGGTATTCTGGTAACTTTAATTAATTATAACTATTTACCTGGTATTCTGGTAACTTTAATTAATTATAACTATATACCTGGTATTCTAGTAACTTTAATTAAATATAGCTATTTACCTGGTATTCTGATAACTTTAATTAATTAGAACTATTTACCTGGTATTCTGGTAATTTTAAATAATTAAAATTATTTACCTGGTATTCTGGTAACTTTAATTAAATGTAACTATTTACCTGGTATTCTGGTAACTTTAATTAAATATAACTATATACCTGACATTCTGGTAACTTTAGTTAATTATAACTATTTACCTGGTATTCTGGTAACTTTAATTAATTATAACTATATACCTGGTATTCTGGTAACTTTAATCAATTATAACTATCTACCTGGTATTCTGGTAACTTTAATTAATTATAACTATTTACCTGGTATTATGGTAACTTTAATTAATTATAACTATTTACCTGGTATTCTGGTAACTTTAATTAATTATTACTATTTACCTGGTATTCTGGTAACTTTAATTAATTATAACTATCTACCTGGTATTCTGGTAACCTTAATTAATTATAACTATTTACCTGGTATTCTGGTAACTTTAATTAATTATAACTATTTACCTGGTATTCTGGTAACTTTAATCAATTATAACTATCTACCTGGTATTCTGGTAACTTTAATTAATTATAACTATTTACCTGGTATTCTGGTAACTTTAGTTAATTATAACTATTTACCTGGTATTCTGGTAACTTTAATTAATTATAACCATTTACCTGGTATTCTGGTAACTTTAATTAATTATAACTATATACCTGGTATTCTGGTAACTTTAATTAATTATAACTATATACCTGGTATTCTGGTAACTTTAATTAAATGTAACTATTTACCTGGTATTCTGGTAACTTTAGTTAATTATAACTATTTACCTGGTATTCTGGTAACTTTAGTTAATTATAACTATTTATCTGGTATTCTGGTAACTTTAATTAATTATAACTATTTACCTGGTATTCTGGTAACTTTAATTAATTATAACTATATACCTGGTATTCTGGTAACTTTAATTAATTATTACTATTTACCTGGTATTCTGGTAACTTTAATCAATTATAACTATCTACCTGGTATTCTGGTAACTTTAATTAATTATAACTATATACCTGGTATTCTGGTAACTTTAATTAATTATAACTATCTACCTGGTATTCTGGTAACTTTAATTAATTATAACTATTTACCTGGTATTCTGGTAACTTTAATTAATTATAACTATATACCTGGTATTCTGGTAACTTTAATTAATTATAACTATATACCTGGTATTCTGGTAACTTTAATCAATTATAACTATTTACCTGGTATTCTGGTAACTTTAATTAATTATAACTATTTACCTGGTATTCTGGTAACTTTAATTAATTATAACTATTTACCTGGTATTCTGGTAACTTTAATTAATGATAACTATATACCTGGTATTCTGGTAACTTTAATTAAATGTAACTATTTACCTGGTATTCTGGTAACTTTAATTAATTATAACTATATACCTGGTATTCTGGTGACTTTAATTAATTATAACTATTTACCTGGTATTCTGGTAACTTTAATTAATTATAACTATTTACCTGGTATTCTGGTAACTTTAATTAATTATAACTATATACCTGGTATTCTGGTAACTTTAATTAAATGTAACTATTTACCTGGTATTCTGGTAACTTTAATTAATTATAACTATATACCTGGTATTCTGGTAACTTTAATTAAATGTAACTATATACCTGGTATTCTGGTAACTTTAATTAAATGTAATTATTTACCTGGTATTCTGGTAACTTTAATTAAATGTAACTATTTACCTGGTATTCTGGTGACTTTAATTAAATATAACTATATACCTGACATTCTGGTAACTTTAGTTAATTATAACTATTTACCTGGTATTCTGGTAACTTTAATTAATTATAACTATATACCTGGTATTCTGGTAACTTTAATCAATTATAACTATCTACCTGGTATTCTGGTAACTTTAATTAATTATAACTATTTACCTGGTATTCTGGTAACTTTAATTAATTATAACTATTTACCTGGTATTCTGGTAACTTTAATCAATTATAACTATCTACCTGGTATTCTGGTAACTTTAATTAATTATAACTATTTACCTGGTATTCTGGTAACTTTAATCAATTATAACTATCTACCTGGTATTCTGGTAACTTTAATTAATTATAACTATTTACCTGGTATTCTGGTAACTTTAGTTAATTATAACTATTTACCTGGTATTCTGGTAACTTTAGTTAATTATAACTATTTACCTGGTATTCTGGTAACTTTAATTAATTATAACTATTTACCTGGTATTCTGGTAACTTTAATTAATAATAACTATATACCTGGTATTCTGGTAACTTTAATTGATTTTAACTATATACCTGGTATTCAGGTGTATCAACTGCATGGTCTGGTACCAAGGAAAACAAATCACAAATCTTCTCAACCACAGCGGGTCTGTAGGGTAAAATTTTATAAGTACATATTTTTTATTTCGGGTTATTCAAGGAACTGATGAAACAAACATTGCAATTTACCATTGTAAAAAAAAGTGCTTTTTCAATTTTGCTTATTCATTTTGTGATTAGCGGGTACTAATTTCTATGACAATAATACTGTCAATTTGTAGATGTACTTATATGTTTATTATTTATATTTATGTTTGAAATTTACAATTCTTAAAGGGGCATTATCTGCCAAATCGTAAATTTTTGTTACCCGTAAAAACTATCAGATATGATTGATGCCTTAATAAAACATGTTTCTGTAACTTATAAATGTTATGAAATGTACGCGCATCGGGGGATAAATCGTGCAACTGCTCGTGTTTTGAGATCAATCAAGAGATGGACGCCATCTTATTAATTATCAACATTGCTTACAGAGTTTGTCGAATCGTCATTAAATCAGTACAACAATGCACTTATTTCTTATTTTTTGTGAATCTTCTTTTAGTCGGTGTTAATTACAAACAAAGAACAATGGAAGTTTGCAGTTAATAAGCGAAAAAATACAAATTATTCGTTTTTACCCGTCACTAGTAAGGTCAGTTGCATACGGAAAAAGCGAGGTCAAATTATTTGCTTGCAAGAAAATAACTAATCGATGGTAATTTTCATTTTCAAAAGACGAAAAGTGGTTCGATAAGCTGTTTAATGTGAAATATTTACCTTTATTTCATCATTTTAAAGCTATTTACCAATTTCCAAAATATATAATTTTTTTGGTCAAAATCGTAGCTAATGTAATTGATTAAAACTAAGGTAAATCTATCTCTGACATAAGTAACCTTAGTTGATTATGGCTATCCTGTTTAGGCCTCTTATCTGCTCATCAAAACTTTTTTATTATTTGGCTTTCTAATCTTTTGACTAAGCATACCTGATGAAGGCTATTACAGAAACATGTCATTCACACTAAATTAGATATCTATGATTTAATTATAAGTTTCTCAATTTAGAAGTTGACACCTTATTTTGAATTTCCATAGAACATAATATAGTTACAGAGGAAATTACCCATCAATGTATCTCCATTTTTAAACATAGAACAATTTACTCTGAATAAAACCCATAATTTACGTGTAATATCCATAGTTAGGCCTAGAGTGTTGTAAACCAATGGATACAAACTGAAAATATCTGTGATTTCTTTTTCTAGTAGATTACGAATGGTTAAGATACGAGGTGAAGGTCAACATGAAAACCTGTACCATGTGATAACGTACTCCCTCAAACAACAATTCTATTAGAACCTGAAATCAAATTGTCTGGTGGGGTCAAAGTGGCAATGGCCTAAGATATCTGGAAATTGGTTTCTTGAATTATCATGTCATGTGTATAAAATCTTGGTTTGTAGACTAATGACTCGATAACAAAGCAGCAAGTTAATCAGATGACTACCATCTGGCAGTAAAGGATCGTCATTACATTATAGTTATCCATGCCATTACTCCTAATAGACTTCTGTCAAATTCTATAAGGTTAATACAAACTATATTGGTTGGTAATGAAGATATATATTGGTGACAATGTAAAAGTATCACTCTTACTTAATCAAATACGTCAATGTCATTATCTTTTATGATCATTTAAGAAACTTGTAAGCAATCAAATACTTTCCAAAACAACTTGAAATTAAACAGTAAAGAATAACAATATAATAAAATAAGAAACACAACTCAAGTTATCGTACGACATAGGATTTGTCTACAGATGGACGGACGGACATGGTGAAACCAGCATACCCCCCTACAACTTCGTTGTGGGGGGTATAAAAAACAAAAAAATAAAAGGAGCCACTCTTCTCACTAATCTAAATTCCAAAACACAGAAAACATGACAAACTAGCTCCTTGAGACAGGCACACATAAGTGGTGGGGTTAAACCAGTTAATGGGATCCCAACTCTCTAATCTTGATAACTAGATCTCTAGTATTTAAGAACACATATAAACAATTAATTACAAAATCTTCACTGATTGCTTGAAGCAAGATTTTCTTGTAAAGCATTGATTAAACTCAGTGGGTGGCATTTTTTTTTCAACAACCAGGTTAATCAGAATTTCTTATAATTTCTTAATAAAATTTAGACTTCTGTTACCAGTATAAATTAGTATAAAGTACCCTCCACCCCACCTATAGACCTACCATATAGATCTTTATAGAAAAACACAAATATTCTCAATTTTATTCTGCATACTTATGTTATAAGAAATAAAAAGATGAAATTTCTATATATTTAGTTTTTTATATTCTTTTCAAATTTTCACATTCAAAGTAGTAAGATGTTAAAATAGTTATGGCTAGAGTAACACTGTTGTAAACTCAAGTTCCATAATGTCATGGTGGGATCATGCCTAGTTAATGTTAGAACAAGTAGTGCTACCAATAATAATGAAAAAAAAAAGGTTTCTATATGTAACACAACGTCGTAGAAATGTTTATACCCTTTATATTTATATGAATAATGTTTTATGATTTTTTAGGGTTTAGGGAAATAGTATAATTTTGTTGACCTTTGTAAATGTTTTTATGGAATATATAGAAGTGTTAATTCAGCAGCATGTTACTATCCTTGTGCAATGTGAACATTGTCATATAAAGGGCCCTTTAGGGTGTCTTCTGGTGTGAGGGGCCTTATAAGAGGGGGTACATCATTTACCTTGTATCTGTCGTAAGCTTGCCAGATAACACATCCCAAGCTGACTTGATGTCTATAACCTGTCAAAATATGAAACAGGGTTAGGATTAGGGTTATGGTGTTTAATGCCACTTTCAACAATAATTCAGTTATATCGTGGCAGTCAGTTTTATTGGTGGAGGAAACTGGAATACCCTGAGAAAACTACCGACCTGCCGCAAGTCACAGAACAACCTGATCACATAATGTTGTATCAAGTACATCTCGCCTGAGGTGTATTCAAAGTCACAACGATTGTTGTAATATGCACTGATTGCATAGGTAGTTGTAAATCTAACTACCATATGATCACGACCACGACTGCCCCTCAATATGGAACATTATAAAATTAACAACAAAATATGGAACAATATTATAAAGTTATTAATTCTTTATAAAGTGACAATCTTTCAAGAATACTTCAATAATAGATATTTAAACAAATACTTTGAATCAAAATGTAAAAATTATGCAGTTTTTTTCTAATACCAAGATGATTGATTGCTTAACATGCAGCGATGATATGAGTAATAACAATGAACATTTCTATGTGGCAATAATTAAGAAAAGTTGCCCAAGTTAAACAATTAATCTCAATCAAATCAGAGTTTTAGTTTAAACATATTTTATTTGCCAATTAAACAGACAAAATGGATTAGACACAAGTTAAACAAACTTATGAAGTCTTCTCCAAATTACAATATGTTACAATAAAGAAGTACATAAAAGGCATGCATTACTATATGTAGCACTAATAACGAATCAATGATAAATATTCACAAACAGAAAGAAAAAGAAAATTAAGATGGATTCATATGATGTGCATGTTCACCCAATTCAATTCCAGTTATACAATAAGGAATCTTTTTGAACATTTAATATAATCAAAAACATATTTAAATATAATACAATTTTGTTCACAAGTTAAATTATCACTGCCACATGTCAGAAATTCAATATTTAGAGTGTAGCAAGTTGTAACCCTGTTGATATTACCTATCAATATAGTTCTGGCTTGTATGTATATAGGACAATCCAAAAAGAAATGTTTTAAATTTTCAAGGGCTGCACCACATCGACAAGATGGGTCAGATACGATTCCAACTCGAAATAAGTCAAAATTCAAAAACGAAGCTGAATTTCTTAGCTGAGTTAAAATAATATTTAATTTTCGAGGACCACAGAAAAAATGCTTAGGGACAGAATGATTTTCAGTTTCGTCGATTTTCTTTAATTCAGATTTGAATTTTGATAAAGTATCAACGTTTCGAATATTGTTATTTAAACTATTCCACATTTTTATTGTGGAGGGGATAAAGGAATCACTAGTCGAAGACAGTCTACAGAAAGGTAAAATAATATCATTCCCATTTCTCAACGGATATACTGACGTACGTTGTATGGTGGGGGGAATCAATGTACAAAGATAATTAGGGGTATTTTTATTAACTATATTATAAAAAAGTTGAAGTTTCCTTCTCTTCCATCTCGCAGATAATAATTCCCAACCTGTCTCTCTATATAAAATTTCAGTTTTGGTAAAAATAGGTAAGCCTGTAACAATTCTGGCAGCTTCCAGTTGAAGTTGTTCCAGTTTTTGTGAATTTCCAATCCCACAGTTATCCCATAGTTCACATGCATATTCAAAAAGTGGTCTAATGTACACAAGATATAGTTTATCTAAATTAGTGCGACTAAGACGGTATTTCAATTTACGTAGAATGTTCAAATGTTTAGATACACTACTTTTAATATTATCAACATGGTTATTCCACTTAGCATCATTGCTAAATGTAACACCTAAGTGTTTATGAGAGGTGGTAATGGGCACTGATTTTCCATTAAAAGAGAAATCAAGATTCTCTGGAACGCTACGATTAGAGAAAGTCATGATTTCTGTTTTGTCAGGATTAAATGACATAAGCCATTTTTTGGACCATATATCCATTTCATTCAAATCATGAGCAATAACATTTTTCAACTGCATTGTGTCCTGATTTGAATAACCAAACGAAGTGTCATCTGCAAATAGTCTGCTCAGTGATATAAGTTTGTCGGCAATATCATTTATATAGATAATAAATAAGAGAGGTCCAAGGGCAGAGCCTTGTGGAACACCGGCAGATATTTCACAATATGCTGAAGATTTATTTTTAATAACAACTTTTTGTCGTCAAAATACAAAACAATTTGCTTCCTTCTTCTCCAATGAATTTAAAATGCTATTATAAATTTCAAATCAGAGTAGTAAAGATGTCACAAATATCTTAATCTGTAAATCTAGATCTACAAATCATTTTATCTATGTGTGATATATCAAGCATGCATAATTAGAAAGTTATCCAATTTAAAACATTATAAAACAATATGATGAAATGAGATGATGTAATTATGACATGACCATGCCATACAAGGTACAGAAAATGTTACACAGATGTAAATACACATCTCTTATTTTACACTTATATGGTATAGAGGAACAGTATTTATTGACATTGTTGGGTTTCATTTCTTAGTTACAGTATGGTCTCAATTATGATGACAACTGGTAGGCACTATATGTACATTACAGAGTGGAGTCCTGGAATGGAGTGTTGGAGTGGAGTCTTGGGGTGGATTCCTGGCATGAAGCTTTGGAGTGGAGTCTTCAAGTGAAATTTTGGAATATATTTTCTGCACCACCTTGTTTCAATACAACTGTTTATAAAATCTATTTGTTTATGTAACCAGTTTGATGACACTTTTAATGCAAACATTGGATTTCATGACTTTCTCTGGTGATTTTGTTGGCATACATTGTATCTTTCAACATCTAACTGAGATATTGTTTATCACAATGACACAATTCAAATTCTGTTCAGATTGAGCTACAAATTATCTCAGACTTTAACATGTTATCATCTGTTCTTGATATTCTTTGTACACAATCATATTGTAACATTGTAGCTTTATTATATATAAAACTAATGACAATCCAATTAACATGTTAAGAATTTGTGTATGTTAATGAGAAAATAATCGGCAAAGTTCAGATATACAATGTCCTGTGAAATAAAGATATAAAATATACCCAGAAGACAAACTATCAATATATAATTGTGTCCTACACTTTATTCCATCATGGAATAATGTCTGTGGACAGAATTACATAATAATATCCAAAGTACACTATTTCAAGGGGGGATGGGGAATTTTTTGTAACATATATAGGTCAAGGTCAATCACATTGAAGATCCATCAATTCATGTGAACATTTAAAAAGTTGCTGGATGAAATTCATTTGTTTATTTTTTCTATAACACCACTCCAAAAATGTACTCCAGACTCCACTCTAAAACACCTCTTTGTGAAGTGCATGGTGTCTAACTGATAACCAGAAACAAGTTTTAAACTTGAAGTTGACAAGTACCTCTAACATTTGATTAACAAGAGCACCGCCCATGGGTGCTGGACGCTCGACTTTTTCGTATCTGATATTAAACTGCAAGCAATTTACAAAGTTATACATACTTCTAACTATGATGGTCATATAAGCAAATATGTTTGCAAGATTGGTAAATATAATCAGAGGGGTATAATCTTTTCGGATAATATGAAGCAGCCGGCCGCGATACTGGTATTACCAGTATTGTAATATTTACAATACTGGTATTACCAGTATTATAATATTTACAATACTGGAAATACCAGTATAGTAAATATTACAATATAGGTAATACCAGTATTGTAACACTGTACAATACTAGAAATACCAGTATTGTAATGTTACAATACTGGAAATCCAGTATCATATATAATATACAATACTGGATGTACCAGTATCGTGCATCTACAATACTGGAATACCAGAATCGTTGATTTATACACAATACTGGAAGCTCCAATATTCTTCATCCAGCAATACTGGTAATACTAGTATTGTAAAACACACGACACTGGAAGCTCCAGTATTCTTCATCCAGCAATACTGGTAATACTAGTATTGTAAAACACACAATACTGGAAGCTCCAGTATTCTTCATCCAGCAATACTGGTAATACTAGTATTGTAAAACACACAATACTGGAAGCTCCAGTATTCTTCATCCAGCAATACTGGTAATACTAGTATTGTAAAACACACAATACTGGAAACTCTAGTATCCTGAATTCACCAGTATATATCAAACTCTAAGGGACCATACCACAGACAGGACAAATAAAAACAATATACAAGCACATTCCGCAACTTCGTACCTAATCTTCCAGTATCTGCAATACTGGTATTACCAGTATTTTCCAGTATCTGCAATACTGGTATTACCAGTATTTTACAGAATCTTCCAGTATCTGCAATACTGGTATAACCAGTATTTTCCAGAATCTTCCAGTATCTGCAATACTGGTATAACCAGTATTTCCCAGAATCTTCCGGTATCTGCAATATTCTTATTTTGGCAATGACCAGTATCTTCTAGTATTGCAGATACTGGAAAATTCTGGAAGATACTGGGATACTAGTATTTACCAGTATCTGTACCAGTATTGCAGATATTGGAAGATTCTGGTAAAATACTGGTAATACCAGTATTGTGTACAATACTGGTAACACCAGTATCGTGGCCGGCTGCTTCATAATATCCATCTTTTCTTGTAACACTATTTTAGTGCATATGAAAAAAAAATAAATAGAAAAAATAAAAAAATGGGGGGTGGAGGGGGAGGGGGTTGTATGTTGTGAGTGGGGTGGGTTACCCTTCTGTAATGTGTTCCCCCTTTTGATAGTGAACAGGTATGTTGGGTTTCATTTTAATGCCTATCATAGTTTATATTGAGAAAATTGTATTTTTAGAAAAAAAATGCAAGTAAAAAAAGGGAAATAACTCAAATAAAATGCTGGATAGAGTTGTCTTCTCTTGTCAACAGAACGGGGTCAACCCTTTCTACAAGTGTATTGAGTTTCAAGTTAATAGCTTTGATAGTTATTGAGAAATTTTAATTATACTAAAACAAAAAATATCCCTAATTTCTATGTACTAAGTCGAAACAAGGGCAGATAACTCTGGATATACAAATCACAGGGTCATCTGCCATGTTGTAATTGGTTCCTCTTTTGATAGTGAACAAGTATTCCAAGTTTCAAATGGATACCTTTGATAGTTTTTGAGAAATGGACTCTGACAAAAAACTTAACCGACACAGACGCTGAAGCCGGAGTGACGACAATAGCTCGACTTTTTTTCTTCGAAAATTCGAGCTAATAAAAAGTACATCTGGACATATTTATCTCCCTGTATAGAATGTCTGCTCAAGAATCATAGCCATCAAAATGATAAAAAAAAAAGTTAATTGTGACTTGACAGTTCAACACAACTGAAGTTGTTGTATCATAGAGATGAACTTGTTAGCTTTTTTTAACTGGCACCTAAAGTATAGCATTTGAAGGAGTGAAAACATGAAATATTACTCTAGTTATGCTGTCTAACACATACAGAGCATACATCTGATCAGGGAAAGGCTTTACCAAACTAAAACAACACTAAGACAAACACTGATTATAATTCAGAAGGAAAAATGTAACTGTCCACGTCAAAATCAAGACATGATAACCTCATTTAATCATACCTCAGCCTCACAAAGGTAATATAGGCCCTCAAGGGCCATGGCTGCTATTGGTGCCTCCTCATCTTTACTATAAGTATTTAGGATGTCTGATATAGGACCCAGCATATCTGTTCCATGTTGTTCTGGTCTATTAAAGAAAAAACAATCATACATTGTATCTCTTTGTGGTAAGTTTATACTATTTAATACTGAATTTTGCTTTTAATATGATTGTTTAGTCTATTAAGACTCAATCATATTGATCTCTACAAAAGAATGTAATTGTATAAAATGACATGTTTTATAGTGATGCCGGTAAATGCTTTTTTTGTGCATAGGCAATCTGGCATCTGTCAGGATATGAACATTTTAACATGAGATGGGAAAAAAATGAATTCTCATCTGCTGTTTGAAATCTAATTATATAATTTAATTGATAACTTTTCTACTTTGAAAAGAAATTGAACTGTTCTAATAACAAAATGAATTGTGAGCTAATGCTCACCTATGATACCCCCGCTCTTCGGCAAACAGGAAGTAGGAATCTGACGGGTTCAAAAAGCTTCCCACGATATGGGGTACCTATATGAAGCTTGTGACCAAACATCAGATTTCTGCCATCAATAGTTGCTGAGAAAAATGTGACGAAAAATGTGCATATATGTTCAATGTGCATAAAAACCAATTAAGTCGGCAAACAGGAAGTAGGAATCTGATGGGTCCAAAAACGCTACCCACAATATGGTATACCTATATGATGCTTGTGACCAAATATCAGATTTCTGCCATTAACAGTTACTGAGAAAAATGCGACGACAAATATCTTGGACGAATGGAAGGACGGACAGACGGACAGAGGTAAAACAGTATACCCCACTCCCCCTTCGGGGAGCGGGGGTATAATTATCTTGGACGGACGGAAGGACGGACGGACAGAGGTAAAACAGTATACCCCCCTCCCCCTTCGGGGAGCGAGGGTATAATTATTTCTCTTGTTGCAAGGTTAATAGATTGTTTCTGTTAAATGTACATTTGTCATATATTTCACTATAATAGTTTTTCTAGTTTGAAATATGTGATAAATAGATTATTAAATACCATATTCAATATCAGCCCTGGTATCATCCCTCCATCAATATCAGAATTCAGGCTAAAGCCAGAGGTCAGATATGGAAAACGTCATGTAATTATCAATCAATTATACAAGAAACTTGATGGTTTGATATCCTCATTATTTATATTTTCTGTCCATCTTTCCACTGTCATTGGAATATAAATAATATTTATTAAAGCATTACAACACTGCTTCATCAAATACTTACCTTATCTTACAAATATCAAGGATAGCTTTAGCCCTAGCTAGCTGTATATCAAAGTTTCCTTTGGATAAATCTGATATCATCTGCAACAGCTGAGGAAAACATCTATCTTGTAACTGCCACAGGTCTACCATCAAAGTGAGGGATAGAGATTTCAGTGGAGGGGCACTACCCAATGATTGGATGGTCTTTATGATAGGACTAACACATACCTGGAAAGAGAGTGAAGGATAAGGACTTAAGTATAGGGGCATTACTGAATGACTAGATGGGTCTTTATGATAGGACTAACACATACCTGGAAAGAGAGTGAGGGATAAGGACTTAAGTATAGGGGCACTACTGAATGACTAGATGGGTCTTTATGATAGGATCAACACATACCTGGAAAGAGAGTGAGGGATAAAGACTTAAGTATAGGGGCACTACTGAATGACTAGATGGGTCTTTATGATAGGACTAACACATACCTGGAAAGAGAGTGAGGGATAAGGACTTAAGTATAGGGGTACTACTGAATGACTAGATGGGTCTTTATGATAGGACCAACACATACCTGGAAAGAGAGTGAGGGATAAGGACTTAAGTATAGGGGCACTACTGAATGACTAGATGGGTCTTTATGATAGGATCAACACATACCTGGAAAGAGAGTGAGGGATAAAGACTTAAGTATAGGGGCACTACTGAATGACTAGATGGGTCTTTATGATAGGACTAACACATACCTGGAAAGAGAGTGAGGGATAAGGACTTAAGTATAGGGGCACTACTGAATGACTAGATGGGTCTTTATGATAGGACTAACACATACCTGGAAAGAGAGTGAGGGATAAGGACTTAAGTATAGGGGCACTACTGAATGACTAGATGGGTCTTTATGATAGGACTAACACATACCTGGAAAGAGAGTGAGGGATAAAGACTTAAGTATAGGGGCATTACTGAATGACTAGATGGGTCTTTATGATAGGACTAACACATACCTGGAAAGAGAGTGAGGGATAAGGACTTAAGTATAGGGGCACTACTGAATGACTAGATGGGTCTTTATGATAGGACTAACACATACCTGGAAAGAGAGTGAGGGATAAAGACTTAAGTATAGGGGCACTACTGAATGACTAGATGGGTCTTTATGATAGGACTAACACATAACTGGAAAGAGAGTGAGGGATAAGGACTTAAGAATAGGGGCACTACTGAATGACTAGATGGGTCTTTATGATAGGACTAACACATACCTGGAAAGAGAGTGAGTGATAAGGACTTAAGAATAGGGGCACTACTGAATGACTAGATGGGTCTTTATGATAGGACCAACACATACCTGGAAAGAGAGTGAGTGATAAGGACTTAAGAATAGGGGCACTACTGAATGACTAGATGGGTCTTTATGATAGGACTAACACATACCTGGAAAGAGAGTGAGGGATAAGGACTTAAGAATAGGGGCACTACTGAATGACTAGATGGGTCTTTATGATAGGACCAACACATAACTGGAAAATATATCATTTGAAGAATTGTCAGAAATTCTATAATTTATTTGTACGAGCTTTAGAATCAGTTGGAAGATCAAGCCTTTTGTGAGCTTCCATGTCCTGTTTAGCAGCAAGTTCTTATAAATTTGATTCTTACTGACAATGTACTTTTAAATCTATTTCTACTACGTTTTAAAGACAGTAGTCAGTAATCAATAAGCAGACACTGACCCTGCTACTGTGCTGTCCATGTTATTCATTTTTAAGCAGACACTGACCCTGCTACTGTGCTGTCCATGTTATTCATTTTTGTTGCCAATTATCAAGGTAGAAAGGGATCCCATTAACCAGTTTAACCCTGTCACATGTTTGTGTCTGTCTCAAACACAAACCTAGATTTCCATCTGAGAATGTCATGATATTGTTGTGTTCATTGATTTGAGGTTAGCTGTACTTGTTTGTTTTGTTGGAATTGTTGACAATCACTGTTTTAATAAACTTTCTTTACATCACCATTGATTGTCATATAATTGATTTGTGTGAAGTAGACAGTATCCAAATATATCTAAATGTTCATCAATATAGCGGTAGATAACATATACAGAGATGGTAGATAACATATACAGAGATGGTAGATAACATATACAGAGATGGTAGATAACGTATACAGAGATGGTAGATAACATATACAGAGATGGTAGATAACTTATACAGAGATGGTAGATAACATATACAGAGATGGTAGATAACATATACAGAGATGGTAGATAACTTATACAGAGATGGTAGATAACTTATACAGAGATGGTAGATAACATATACAGAGATGGTAGATAACTTATACAGAGATGGTAGATAACATATACAGAGATGGTAGATAACATATACAGAGATGGTAGATAACATATACAGAGATGGTAGATAACTTATACAGAGATGGTAGATAACATATACAGAGATGGTAGATAACATATACAGAGATGGTAGATAACATATACAGAGATGGTAGATAACTTATACAGAGATGGTAGATAACATATACAGAGATGGTAGATAAGATATACAGAGATGGTAGATAATTTATACAGAGATGGTAGATAACATATACAGAGATGGTAGATAACTTATACAGAGATGGTAGATAACATATACAGAGATGGTAGATAACATATACAGAGATGGTAGATAACATATACAGAGATGGTAGATAACTTATACAGAGATGGTAGATAACATATACAGAGATGGTAGATAACTTATACAGAGATGGTAGATAACTTATACAGAGATGGTAGATAACATATACAGAGATGGTAGATAACTTATACAGAGATGGTAGATAACATATACAGAGATGGTAGATAACTTATACAGAGATGGTAGATAACTTATACAGAGATGGTAGATAACATATACAGAGATGGTAGATAACATATACAGAGATGGTAGATAACTTATACAGAGATGGTAGATAACTTATACAGAGATGGTAGATAACATATACAGAGATGGTAGATAACTTATACAGAGATGGTAGATAACATATACAGAGATGGTAGATAACTTATACAGAGATGGTAGATAACATATACAGAGATGGTAGATAACTTATACAGAGATGGTAGATAACTTATACAGAGATGGTAGATAACATATATAGAGATGGTAGATAACACATACAGAGATGGTAGATAACACATACAGAGATGGTAGATAACATATATAGAGATGGTAGATAACATATACAGAGATGGTAGATAACATATACAGAGATGGTAGATAACTTATACAGAGATGGTAGATAACTTATACAGAGATGGTAGATAACATATACAGAGATGGTAGATAACATATACAGAGATGGTAGATAACTTATACAGAGATGGTAGATAACATATACAGAGATGGTAGATAACATATACAGAGATGGTAGATAACTTATACAGAGATGGTAGATAACATATACAGAGATGGTAGATAACATATACAGAGATGGTAGATAACATATACAGAGATGGTAGATAACTTATACAGAGATGGTAGATAACTTATACAGAGATGGTAGATAACTTATACAGAGATGGTAGATAACATATACAGAGATGGTAGATAACACATACAGTGATGGTAGATAACACATACAGAGATGGTAGATAACATATACAGAGATGGTAGATAACATATACAGAGATGGTAGATAACTTATACAGAGATGGTAGATAACACATACAGAGATGGTAGATAACTTATACAGAGATGGTAGATAACTTATACAGAGATGGTAGATAACATATACAGAGATGGTAGATAACATATACAGAGATGGTAGATAACATATACAGAGATGGTAGATAACATATACAGAGATGGTAGATAACACATACAGAGATGGTAGATAACTTATACAGAGATGGTAGATAACATATACAGAGATGGTAGATAACTTATACAGAGATGGTAGATAACACATACAGAGATGGTAGATAACATATACAGAGATGGTAGATAACATATACAGAGAAGGTAGATAACACATACAGAGATGGTAGATAACTTATACAGAGATGGTAGATAACTTATACAGAGATGGTAGATAACATATACAGAGATGGTAGATAACATATACAGAGATGGTAGATAACATATACAGAGATGGTAGATAACTTATACAGAGATGGTAGATAACATATACAGAGATGGTAGATAACATATACAGAGATGGTAGATAACTTATACAGAGATGGTAGATAACATATACAGAGATGGTAGATAACATATACAGAGATGGTAGATAACTTATACAGAGATGGTAGATAACATATACAGAGATGGTAGATAACATATACAGAGATGGTAGATAACTTATACAGTGATGGTAGATAACATATACAGAGATGGTAGATAACATATACAGAGATGGTAGATAACTTATACAGAGATGGTAGATAACATATACAGAGATGGTAGATAACATATACAGAGATGGTAGATAACTTATACAGAGATGGTAGATAACTTATACAGTGATGGTAGATAACATATACAGAGATGGTAGATAACATATACAGAGATGGTAGATAACTTATACAGAGATGGTAGATAACATATACAGAGATGGTAGATAACATATACAGAGATGGTAGATAACATATACAGAGATGGTAGATAACTTATACAGAGATGGTAGATAACTTATACAGAGATGGTAGATAACATATACAGAGATGGTAGATAACACATACAGAGATGGTAGATAACATATACAGAGATGGTAGATAACATATACAGAGATGGTAGATAACATATACAGAGATGGTAGATAACATATACAGAGATGGTAGATAACATATACAGAGATGGTAGATAACATATACAAAGATGGTAGATAACATATACAGAGATGGTAGATAACATATACAGAGATGGTAGATAACTTATACAGTGATGGTAGATAACATATACAAAGATGGTAGATAACATATACAGAGATGGTAGATAACATATACAGAGATGGTAGATAACTTATACAGAGATGGTAGATAACATATACAGAGATGGTAGATAACTTATACAGAGATGGTAGATAACATATACAGAGATGGTAGATAACATATACAGAGATGGTAGATAACTTATACAGAGATGGTAGATAACTTATACAGAGATGGTAGATAACTTATACAGAGATGGTAGATAACATATACAGAGATGGTAGATAACATATACAGAGATGGTAGATAACTTATACAGAGATGGTAGATAACATATACAGAGATGGTAGATAACTTATACAGAGATGGTAGATAACATATACAGAGATGGTAGATAACATATACAGAGATGGTAGATAACTTATACAGAGATGGTAGATAACATATACAGAGATGGTAGATAACTTATACAGAGATGGTAGATAACATATACAAAGATGGTAGATAACATATACAGAGATGGTAGATAACATATACAGAGATGGTAGATAACTTATACAGAGATGGTAGATAACATATACAGAGATGGTAGATAACTTATACAGAGATGGTAGATAACATATACAGAGATGGTAGATAACATATACAGAGATGGTAGATAACTTATACAGAGATGGTAGATAACTTATACAGAGATGGTAGATAACTTATACAGAGATGGTAGATAACATATACAGAGATGGCATATAACTTATACAGAGATGGTAGATAACATATACAGAGATGGTAGATAACACATACAGAGATGGTAGATAACTTATACAGAGATGGTAGATAACATATACAGAGATGGTAGATAACATATACAGAGATGGCAGAAAACATATACAGAGATGGTAGATAACTTATACAGAGATGGTAGATAACTTATACAGAGATGGTAGATAACATATACAGAGATGGTAGATAACATATACAGAGATGGTAGATAACTTATACAGAGATGGTGGATAACTTATACAGAGATGGTAGATAACATATACAGAGATGGTAGATAACATATACAGAGATGGTAGATAACATATACAGAGATGGTAGATAACTTATACAGAGATGGTAGATAGCATATACAGAGATGGTAGATAACATATACAGAGATGGTAGATAACTTATACAGAGATGGTAGATAACATATACAGAGATGGTAGATAACATATACAGAGATGGTAGATAACATATACAGAGATGGTAGATAACATATATAGAGATGGTAGATAACTTATACAGAGATGGTAGATAACTTATACAGAGATGGTAGATAACTTATACAGAGATGGTAGATAACACATACAGAGATGGTAGACAACATATACAGAGATGGTAGATAACTTATACAGAGATGGTAGATAACATATATAGAGATGGTAGATAACATATACAGAAATGGTAGATAACACATACAGAGATGGTAGATAACATATACAGAGATGGTAGATAACATATACAGAGATGGTAGATAACATATATAGAGATGGTAGATAACATATACAGAGATGGTAGATAACATATAAAGAGATGGTAGATAACTTATACAGAGATGGTAGATAACTTATACAGAGATGGTAGATAACTTATACAGAGATGGTAGATAACATATACAGAGATGGTAGATAACTTATACAGAGATGGTAGATAACTTATACAGAGATGGTAGATAACTTATACTGAGATGGTAGATAACTTATACAGAGATGGTAGATAACATATACAGAGATGGTAGATAACATATACAGAGATGGTAGATAACATATATAGAGATGGTAGATAACTTATACAGAGATGGTAGATAACTTATACAGAGACGTGCAAAAAGTATCCGCAACTAATTTTTCTACTGTATATTTCCTAGAATATCACATTTTTTTCAAACATAATTCCAAAGCCTATTCTTGTTTGATTTAATACAAGTTTTATCAACAAAGGCAGAATTAAATGTAGTTTTTTCTTGTAATTTCAGCATAATTAAATAACATAAAAAAATCAAGAGTTCAAAGTTGAATACAAAACTGAATTTCTGATGTTGAAAACACAACTTTTGAATACAAATGATTTTAAGTTTGCGTTTTGAAAATAACTACAAAAGGTTAAATACATTTTTATTTTTGTTGATATAAATTTGATTAAAATCAGACAAAAAAAATCTGAGGAATTTTTTTGGAAAAATTGTTATTTCAACTGGTTATTTTAAATATGGCAAAAATGACAGTGAGGAGATCTTTTGTCATGTCTCTGTACATACTGATATTTACTGTAGGGGAACACAGAAATGGTCCATTACAACTAATATTTCTTCTAATCAGATTCATTATAAGCACGGGTGTAACAGTGTATTCTTTCCTGAGGACAAGTTACACTAGTGTATAATTTCCAGAGGAATTATTGCACTAGGTTATTTTTTTCCATGCGTAGTGTAAATTATCCTTTGTTTAATTGTATATCCAAAACACTCTTAAAAGGGATTTTTTTAGGGGGACTATAAAAAAAATGGGGCATGGGCTTTTTCGGGGGTTAAAACATATTGAAGTGATTATTTCAAAATGAATTGTTATGTGGAAATTATACATTAGTATAATTTATCCTGGAAAAAAATACCTAGTGCAGTTATTCTTCAAGGAAATAATACACTACCTTGTAATGTAATGTAAGCATAAATTCATTTCCTAGAGTAGATCATCCATCATGTCCATATTATGTTGATTTCTAATCACATAGAATAAATACACTAGTGTGTTTTATTCCATTGGAAATTATACCCTAGGGCATTTAGGTCATGGAGAAATTATACTCTAGGGTATTCTGTATTTCGGAAAGAATGTTTGTGGCGGAATCAATAAAAATAGCTAAAAATCAAGAACTGAAGAATTGTGAATTAAATCAATAATTTTACTTCAGTCACCATTCAAAATTAAATTGTCATGGTGTATAATTATCTATAGATAAATAACAGACCTAATTTAAAGAGTGTTTACTCTATGGAATAACCACACTAGACTCACTAGTGCAGAATCATTATTCATTCTTTTTCTCCTCAGTTACTACAGCTTTTGCATCTTTTGTACACAAATATTGCAAACCGTCTATTTCTTTGATCATGAACTTTTTACTCCTAGCTCGAATCCTCCTTTTTTCATTTTCAGAAACATTTTGATTGTAAGATTTGATGTTCAGGTAATTCAAAATTGCTTGATATTTCTCCTGCTCCATATTTCAATATTATAATATTAGAATAAATTGATGAGATGCTATTAAATAATATGCACGGGTTTTTTAGTTTATAATTATTTTATTTGATCAATGATACAAAGAGGATCAGACACAAGTTTTACCAACTTATGGAGTCTTCTCCTATATTTACAATCATTATTACATTATATTGAGCATGCACAAGAAAACAAGAAAAATACAATTTTATCAAATAATATAGCTGAAAATAGTAAACGAGTAAAAAGAAATGAGGAAAAAGTATGTGTGTGTGTGTGTGTGTTTGGATGCCGGATGGTGTTTGATTAGTACATTAAACGATTAGAAATCGCTTAGACCTTTTTATGAATCGAAAAACTGAATAAAAAATAAAGCAATTAACTGCATAGCTTAAGGTTTCGCTGCCTGATGTGAGAAGTGAAGTATTGATCAATTGAGACAAATCGCTTATGCTGAGAAATAGATCATTTCTTATTTCAGAATATTTGGTACAAACAAAAAAGAAGTGGTTCGCATCTTCTTGGGGGGCACCGCAGCTACACGCTGGGCTAGATAAAATATGAACCTTGTGTAGATCATGGTTGAGGAAAGAAGCTGTACATCTAATTTGTGTTAGGATCACGTTTAACTTTCTAGGGCCATAGTAATAAAGTTTGGGAACTGAGATCTTATTTGATTGGCTGTTAAGACGGATAGCGTTTTTGAATTTGGATAATGAATCTAATTTTCTGATTGCAATGTCAAGTTTGTTTCATTCTTTAACTGTGGAAGGAATAAAGGACGAATTGGTTATAGAGAGTCTACAGAAAGGAACTATTAAATTATCACCATTTCGCAAAGGGTATATAGTAGTACGGGTGACAACAATAGGAAAACCGGTTCTGAGTGATTAGTGCATTCGTTTATAAACATGTGTGTTAATCATAATAAACAAAACTTACCTGTGTTTTTTAAAGTTCACACTATTTATGGAAAGACAATACTAGTGTAAATTTGCTCATTGGAAATTCTACACACCAGAATAAAAGTACGCTTACACGGGGTCATCATGGCAGTGATCTTATGGTAGTTAGATTTACAACTACCTATGCAATCAGTGCTTATCACCACTGATGTTGTGAGTTTAAATCCTGATCAGGGCTAGGTGTAGAACATTATGTGATAAAGTTTGTCAGTGACTTACGTCAGGTCGGTGGCTTTCTCTGGTCCTCCGATTTCCTCCTTCAATAAAACTGATTGCCATGATATAACTGAAATATTGTTGAAAGTGGCAATAAACACCATAAAACCAACCAACCATTATAAGCACTTTTCTTAATATTGATTTGGTAATGAGGTGATTGACAAATCTAAAACAATTATAAACATGTCTGTTACAGACCCTCACTTTAACTGTATCAAATTTTATAATTACTTTTTACTCTGATAGAGACCCCCAACTTTAACTGTATCAAATTTTATAATTACTTTTACTCTGTTACAGACCCCCACTTTAACTGTATCAAATTTGTTAATTACCTTTACTCTGTTACAGACCCTCACTTTAACTGTATCAAATTTTATAATTACTTTTTACTCTGATAGAGACCCCCACTTTAACTGTATCAAATTTTATAATTACTTTTTACTCTGATAGAGACCCCCACTTTAACTGTATCAAATTTGTTAATTACCTTTACTCTGTTACAGACCCTCACTTTAACTGTATCAAATTTTATAATTACTTTTTACTCTGATAGAGACCCCCACTTTAACTGTATCAAATTTTATAATTACTTTTACTCTGTTATAGACCCTCACTTTAACTGTATCAAATTTTATAATTACTTTTTACTCTGATAGAGACCCCCACTTTAACTGTATCAAATTTTATAATTACTTTTACTCTGTTATAGACCCTCACTTTAACTGTATCAAATTTTATGATTACTTTTACTCAACACCTAGTTCATGTTTTGTAAATACAATTGAACTAATATCTGTGTGTTAGAACTTTCTATCAGAGAGAATATTGTAATTGTTTGTTGATCTCAACTCAAATCTTTCTTTTAATACTCAAACTGTAATTCAAATATTAACAAAATAAATAAATTTTTAATCTTAAAATTTGTTAGGAGATAAAATGCCAATCCATGAAATCAAAATTAAACAATACATCTAACATAAGGGATTGGGTGAGGAGGTGGGACGCTTGACTGTTGGGTTTATTTTGGTATGAACGATTTCGTCCTATCCTATACAATATTATATACCTTGTGTCTAGCTATGGCTGGTAAAGACTTGAGCACTTTCACATAGGGGGTCGGTGTGGGGGTGGGACATTTGACTGTTGGGTCTATTTTGGTATGAAAGATTTCATCCTATCCTATACAATATTATATACCTTGTGTCTAGCTATGGCTGGTAAAGACTTGAGCACTTTCACATAGGGGGTCAGTGTGGGGTGGGACATTTGACTGTTGGGTCTATTTTGGTATGAAAGATTTCATCCTATCCTATACAATATTATATACCTTGTGTCTAGCTATGGCTGGTAAAGACTTGAGCACTTTCACATAGGGGGTCAGTGTGGGGTGGGACATTTGACTGTTGGGTCTATTTTGGTATGAAAGATTTCATCCTATCCTATACAATATTATATACCTTGTGTCTAGCTATGGCTGGTAAAGACTTGAGCACTTTCACATAGGGGGTCGGTGTAGGGATGGGACATTTGACTGTTGGGTCTATTTTGGTATGAAAGATTTCATCCTATCCTATACAATATTATATACCTTGTGTCTAGCTATGGCTGGTAAAGACTTGAGCACTTTCACATAGGAGGTCGGTGTGGGGGTGGGACATTTGACTGATGGGTCTATTTTGGTATGAAAGATTTCATCCTATCCTATATAATATTATATACCTTGTGTCTAGCTATGGCTGGTAATGACTTGAGCACTTTCAGTTTGACATCCCAGTTGGTTTCCATACCAAGTTTACATAACAATAGGGGAAGAAAATTAGGTGACTGAAAAAAAATATCAAGATAAAAATAAAAATTGTATATCAATAATACTCAACCAATTATTTAATCAAACTTTAATGGCAGTGATAACAATAATCATCATATTTGACCATAAAGGACTTAAAATACAACTACTCTGTCTTTGGGTAAATATTATATGTGTTTACTTGACATTTAAAACAGATGAAAAACAAATTTGAAGAAACTATCGAGTAAGGCAATAAACAAACCAACTTTTTTATGTTTGATAGTGGGTCGTTGTAGTCATGATCGTATGGTAGTTGGATTTAAACTACCTGTGCAATCAGTGCCTATCATCACTAAAGTTGTGATTTCGAATCCCACTTATGAGAAGATGTATTCGATTAAACATAATATGATAAGTTTGTCAGTGACTAAGGACAGATCAATGGTTTTCTCCGGTTTCCTCCTACAATAAAACAGACTGCCATGATATAACTAAAATATTGTTGAAAGTGGCATTAAACACCATAACCCTAACCCCTGTTTATTAGTGAATTACATATTTTCATAAGAACCACAATATCCGCCCATCAAAAAACCTGTCCGTACTCACGTATCATGCATAATCACCCTAATAACCAGATTTTCCTGCGGAACACACGGTTAAAAAAACAGACCACGTAACCCTGTGTAATGATCAAATGACAATCTTCTATCAACACTTTTTAATTTTGATTCAATACTATAAATGTTAAGAGAGGTCACACAACAAAGATTAGAGAAATCATTAGTATCTGAAAGTAATAAAAGACTCAAGTTAAATATACTTTATATTTTCAACCGTGCATCAGATGTATAATTTAGTAGCAAGACTGATGATAATGGCCTACATCTTAGCAGTGATCAATTACATGTGCAATAGAAATCTGGTTTAAAAAATTGACATAATTGCACTCCATAACTAGTTTATTCAGCTTTAATAAGCCCTCAATTGAAGCTTAGCATATATCTTGAAGGTTGAATTGTTTTGTAAATGTGGCAAAAGTACAAACAAATCACTTCTTCAAAGAATAAAAAATCGTTCAAGTGTGTAATGTCCTATTAGGAGAATCTACAGAGAATATTTTCCCTAAAATATTGAAAGGTTCTCATTGATTGCTAGTATTTTGATGTAGTATATTATGTATAAAGTATTGTTGTTGAGATCTGACTCGGCTACTTTAGTGCAGATTAACATACCGGTATCATAAGTTGTAAGATGTCATTTTATATAGATTGTACTATAAAGCATTACAGGATCAAGAGATTTGTACTTTACCTGTTTCTTTTAAATTTTATTTTGTTTTTAATATTAGAAAACAAAGTGTGATTGTTACGAAAAGATTCAGTGAAAAATAAACAGATGAGGAGAGTTTTGTTTGGAAAAATGATATGTTTCAATTATTTCTGTAAAGACTGTCCAGGAATACAAGATGCATAAGGTTTGATTGATTGATTGATTTATTATTGTTTAACATCTAGTGAGCAGTATTTCAGCTATATTCTGGTTCAAAAATATGAAAAGTATTAGAAATTAGGGATGGGACGAGTCAGCCAGGTCAACAATTTTTGACTGTCACTGTAAAAATATTGAGAGTTGGGAAGGGATGAACCATTTTGTTTTTGAAGCACCTACAATGTGACCACTCTTTTTCAAAATCTACAAAATAAGTCATTAATGTGCAGGAAGTGTGACACTCTCCAAACATGCTAGCCACTATCGTCCATGGTCAAGATTTTTTAAATATAACCTGACAACACCACATTAAGAGAGCATCCCTATCCACCATCTAGTGATGATCTGATCAACTCTGTGGATATGAGCCTGGGAACCTTCATAAGTACCCATAAGATGCAGGTTCTCATGGCAATTGTAACATTTATCTTCATTAAGACATAATCTTTTGCATAATCCTAACGCTAACTCAAGAACAAGAAAAGTAAAAAAAACAACTCCAAAACAAAATCTAACCTGTATTTAATCATCAGAATCTAGTTTAAAATGTCTACATTGGGAAACTTACAATGAGAGAATGTAATTCAACAACCTATCCTCTAAAAATAATATCCCATATAAAAGTGTGTTTACCTGACTAACATCTTGTTTAGAAATATCAACAATTGTTTGAAGAGCTAGATCTGTCAACTTTTCTGTCCTTGATATAAGGATCAATGATGCTACCATGTGAGTCACATTAAGTGGAACACTATTCATCTTGTGTATACATGACTTCAAATTCTGTATCCACTGCTCAGCAGATCTCATGTCTGTCCAGAATTCATCTGCTAACACAGCCATTTCTTGGCACTGGTATCCTTCTGTTGTCAAAGAAAACTCAAAGCTACAGCCTTTCTTCTCCTACAACAATAATATATCTATCAATACATGGCTAACTAACAAAATACAAGGAATATCACGCAGACAACTCAAGCATACAGTAGATTTCTAGCCTTTGTTGTCAGAGTGAGTATTGACATAATATAATAAAATTTGTCTAAACCAATGAAACAATTGGGATCAGGTTGGTGTAGACAGGTTGGTGCAGGTAAGTTGATGTAGGCAAGTTGGTATAGGTAGGTAGGTGGGTGTAAGCAGGTTAGTGTAAGCAGGTCAGTGTAGGCAGGTTAGTGTAGGCAGGTCAGTGTAGGCAGGTCAGTGTAGGCAGGTTAGTGTAGGCAGGTTAGTGTAGGCAGGTCAGTGTAGGCAGGTCAGTGTAGGCAGGTTAGTGTAGGCAGGTTAGTGTAGGCAGGTCAGTGTAGGCAGGTTAGTGTAGGCATGTTGATGTACCTGATGAAGGTTATTACAGATACGTGGCGTGCACAGTAAATAAGATATTTATGTTTTTATTCTTGTTAAATATATAGTTCAACATCACATACATGTATAATTAAAATGTCAACACATAAAAGAAATCCACAAATCTATGTTATATGTACATGTATTTTATCCTCTATCTGACAAGTAATTATTTTCATCAATTTCAGCTATACATATCTTCTCAAGCTATTTATTCTCCCGTTTATGGGCGTTATTGCCACCCTCATATTACTACTATATACTGTGATAGTTTAAGGATGTAAGTTTAATATTAGGTTTCATGTATTCTGTAAGATTAGACAGCTTCTCTGGCTAGACAATGACATAAACATGACAATCTATAATATTGTTGATGAAAATCAAATTTGTAAGACCTTGATGATTAATAAATTGTTGTTTAAAG
Organism: Bathymodiolus septemdierum; assembly: GCA_963383655.1. NCBI lineage: Eukaryota > Metazoa > Mollusca > Bivalvia > Mytilida > Modiolidae > Bathymodiolus > Bathymodiolus septemdierum. The sequence continues at coordinate 90,445,287 of OY726520.1, forward strand.
GCTAAGGGTAAGAAATTCTTATTAGCTAGAAGATTAAATGTCAGCTATAGAAGATGTCCTTGATATGAAAAATACAAATTTATTATCGTATCCAATAGATCAACATTCAATAAAGCTGACTTGGCTTTTCATTTTTTACAAACTTTACCCATAAACATAGGTAAATATAGAGATTGATTGATTGATTGGTGTTTAACTCCAACATTAGCAATATTTCAGCTATATCTTGGCATGGGTAAAATGTCGTTTTGTCATACCACATACCTTAAATTAAATACAAAAGAAACATTTAGTCTAAATCTCAGTTCTGACAAAAAATAACAACTGTATCTTTTTCAACAAGATTAAACTTTGTCTAAAGTTTTAAAAGAGACATATACAGACTCATTGCCAAAAAACAAACAACACTGTATGGTTCTAAGTTTGTTTTCTGTTTTCTTGTGCTACGATATAACTGAAATATTGTTGAAAGTGGCATTGAGCACCATAACCCTAATCCTGTTTTCTTGAAATTTTTACCAAGTACATAATATTTTAATGCACTAGCAAAATAAATGTCTACTATATGCACCCATTCACAAATTAAATCCCCCACTATCAAGTTTTAACTAGAGAGTCAAAAATAGAAATCATCAGTATAGCATGTCATTGTGTTCTGAACATTAAATTTCCTTATTACCAGTATACCATGTAGCTGATAAGAAAACACTTAAATAAATTCCACTTTTGTAACAGGCATTCAAAAAATCATCTTAAATGAAGTCTGTATTATAATAAGACTTCTAAAAGTTAACGATATTAGTATCAATAAAGAAGTTCATTAAAAATATTCTCATGTTACCATTACAACTCTTTTGTAAGTTATACAAAAAGATTGAAGAATATGCTTCCGTGTTTTAGTATAACATGTAACTGTTTGAAGTAACTATAATAGCAGCGTGACACCACAGCAATATAAAAGTCCACAAATCAACCTTATAAAGAGACAGATGATCACCATCTGTGTTAACATATAAGATCTATTTAGCTTGCAACTGACGCACGCCAGAACAGTTGCACTTTATGTCATAATTTATTTTGAATATGCACTATCCTGAACTAATCAGCGTTAAGAAGTCTTACGTAACTATAAGCTTCCAGTTTTATATTCCCTCATTTCCTTAAGAAGGATTTCTTTCTTAATAATCCCTATAATACTACTATAAATTTGTCTTCTTCAATCTGAAATCTTAATTGAACATTATTCTAGGCATACAAAGGGAATTATTATAATTCCCTGGCATACACAATAGGTGTAATACAAACTACAAGGAAAAATAGATGAAAACTGGAATAAAATCCTCATCTATGGCTAAATCTTAACTCCTATAAAGCACAAGTTTATATATAATTTACTATTATACTTAGGAAAGCAATCACGTAATTCTCTGATACATGTTGTATAGCTAATCATGCTATCTCATGTATAGAATGAGGAGTATAAAAATAAACTTAAGAAAATCAAATTACATATCCTCGTGGGACAATAAGTCGGCCAGTCATTGGATAATGTTTGATTATTTTTTTCATATTTGAAAAGTAAACATTTTTTCTTTATAATTATGTTCCTCATCTATTCTTGCTCACATGTGTAAAGTTCCATAGAAAAAAGATTGATAACAATGACACACTGACCATATTTGTTTATTACCCTTTTTGTAAATGGCGTCGTATAACGTGACATAAGGCCGGTCAGTGGTAAATAAATCACATGATTTTGTCATAGGCCAACCATACTTAAAAAGTAAACCAGATTAAGAAAGTACAGTACATTTTTTTGTATTTTAGCTTTTTCTGTGTAATTGTTTTGTCTGAAGAATTTCAAAAGATGTTTTTTTTTAAATAAGTTTGAAATTGAAGTATTAAAAATTAATTATTTGATGCAAACATTGAACTTGCTTGCCCATATAAAAAAAATATTTAATCCAGTGAATTTGGTGTTTTTGTTTTTGTCAATGCAATATATTAGACTGACTACATACTACCATATTTTTGTAAAACAATTAATGACTGATTTCTGTTTATTTCAATTACATTTATTATCACAGAATGGTAACAATACAGTTTTGTAGATGCTATTTGTAATAATGACAGATTTTTTCCCCCCAGATAATCTCATTTATCTGTCTGGTTTAATTTAATTCTCTGTTTAATTTATGCTATAAATTTTGATTATTTCTATTAAATGAATTCTTTTTCTATCTTCTCTGTGAATATCATTTCATTACACCAAGAAGTAAGGGGTATATTTGTTATTAAAGCAGCAGTGGAAATGCAAAATAATCTGCCATTTTGTGACTAATGAAGAGCACTTGTATATATTTTCCCGGTAAAATCAGCCATTTTCTAGAAAATAGTGGAATCTGAATGATCAATCATCATATTTTCAAAGTATTTTAAAATACAATTTGCTTGGCCTACATTCCAGAAAGGTCATGATCTGTGATGACGATTACATCAACAAACCGGAAAGGTAAAAATGCTTGGGGAATACCATCGCTTAAAACATATCTAACAAGCATAATGATCAGGAAAAAAAGACATTACTAAAAAGGATCTTTTTTACTTGCATGGAATTTATTCAATTCAATCTTATCTGTTTTAATCTCATCTTGTTATTTTGAAGTTTAAAAGAATTCCCTCTGTGTTTATGTATGCTATGAATATACAGAATGACGTCATCGGTCTCGTGCTGTGCGAGAATTGTACATCAAAACAAATGACTGACTTTACTGCATGGCCGAGCAGATGTCACGACACGATACTATCTTTTTAAGAAAATCAAATTTACGTACTGTCTTTGGTACAATTAGAGAATGGACATAGGGAAGGGGAAGGTCAAGAGAGAAATTGATCTGACATAACATCTGTTAAGGAGGTTGGATCGAATTTCAAAAAGAAATACCAAGTTCTCAATTTTTTGCCTGATGATAGGTACATATGTTCTGGGCTGAAAAAAACAAAAAAATAGCATAGGTCACCAAATTAACTTTTTTGCTAGTCGACCATCTTTGTGTGAGAGTGGCTATATGTAAGACAGCACCAAGTCTGAAGTGTAAGACAGCACCAAGTCTGAAGTGTAAGACAGCACCAAGTTTGAAGTGTAAGACAGCACAAAGTCTGAAGTGTAAGACAACACCAAGTCTGAAGTGTAAGACAGCACCAAGTCTGAAGTGTAAGACAGCACCAAGTCTGAAGTGTAAGACAGCACCAAGTCTGAAGTGTAAGACAACACCAAGTCTGAAGTGTAAGACAGCACCAAGTCTGAAGTGTAAGACAGCACCAAGTTTGAAGTGTAAGACAGCACCAGTCTGAAGTGTAAGACAGCACCAAGTCTGAAGTGTAAGACAGCACCAAGTCTGAAGTGTAAGACAGCACCAAGTTTGAAGTGTAAGACAACACCAAGTCTGAAGTGTAAGACAGCACCAAGTCTGAAGTGTAAGACAGCACCAAGTTTGAAGTGTAAGACAGCACCAAGTCTGAAGTGTAAGACAGCACCAAGTTTGAAGTGTAAGACAGCACCAAGTCTGAAGTGTAAGACAGCACCAAGTCTGAAGTGTAAGACAGCACCAAGTCTGAAGTGTAAGACAGCACCAAGTTTGAAGTGTAAGACAGCACCAAGTTTGAAGTGTAAGACAGCACCAAGTTTGAAGTGTAAGACAGCACCAAGTCTGAAGTGTAAGACAGCACCAAGTCTGAAGTGTAAGACAGCACCAAGTTTGAAGTGTAAGACAGCACCAAGTCTGAAGTGTAAGACAGCACCAAGTCTGAAGTGTAAGACAGCACCAAGTTTGAAGTGTAAGAGAGCACCAAGTCTGAAGTGTAAGACACCACCGTCTGAAGTGTAAGACAACACCAAGTTTGAAGTGTAAGACAGCACCAAGTCTGAAGTGTAAGACATCACCAAGTCTGAAGTGTAAGAGAGCACCAAGTCTGAAGTGTAAGACAGCACCGTCTGAAGTGTAAGACAGTACCAAGTTTGAAGTGTAAGACAGCACCAAGTTTGAAGTGTAAGACAGCACCAAGTCTGAAGTGTAAGACAGCACCAAGTCTGAAGTGTAAGAGAGCACAAAGTCTGAAGTGTAAGACAGCACCGTCTGAAGTGTAAGACAACACCAAGTTTGAAGTGTAAGACAGCACCAAGTCTGAAGTGTAAGACAGCACCGTCTGAAGTGTAAGACAACACCAAGCCTGAAGTGTAAGACAGCACCAAGTCTGAAGTGTAAGACAACACCAAGTCTGAAGTGTAAGAGAGCACCAAGTCTGAAGTGTAAGACAGCACCGTCTGAAGTGTAAGACAACACCAAGTTTGAAGTGTAAGACAACACCAAGTTTGAAGTGTAAGACAGCACCAAGTCTGAAGTGTAAGACATCACCAAGTCTGAAGTGTAAGAGAGCACCAAGTCTGAAGTGTAAGACAGCACCAAGTTTGAAGTGTAAGACAGCACCAAGTCTGAAGTGTAAGACAGCACCAAGTTTGAAGTGTAAGACAGCACCCAGTTTGAAGTGTAAGACAGCACCCAGTTTGAAATGTAAGACAGCACCAAGTCTGAAGTGTAAGACAGCACCAAGTCTGAAGTGTAAGACAGCACCAAGTTAGAAGTGTAAGACAGCACCCAGTTTGAAGTGTAAGACAGCACCAAGTTTGAAGTGTAAGACAGCACCCAGTTTGAAATGTAAGACAGCACCAAGTCTGAAGTGTAAGACAGCACCAAGTCTGAAGTGTAAGACAGCACCAAGTTTGAAGTATAAGACAGCACCAAGTCTGAAGTGTAAGACAGCACCCAGTTTGAAGTGTAAGACAGCACCAAGTCTGAAGTGTAAGACAGCACCAAGTCTGAAGTGTAAGACAGCCTCAAGTTTGAAGTGTAAGACAGCACCAAGTCTGAAGTGTAAGACAGCACCAAGTCTGAAGTGTAAGACAGCACCAAGTCTGAAGTGTAAGACAGCACCGTCTGAAGTGTAAGACAACACCAAGTTTGAAGTGTAAGACAGCACCAAGTCTGAAGTGTAAGACATCACCAAGTCTGAAGTGTAAGAGAGCACCAAGTCTGAAGTGTAAGACAGCACCAAGTTTGAAGTGTAAGACAGCACCAAGTCTGAAGTGTAAGACAGCACCAAGTTTGAAGTGTAAGACAGCACCCAGTTTGAAGTGTAAGACAGCACCCAGTTTGAAATGTAAGACAGCACCAAGTCTGAAGTGTAAGACAGCACCAAGTCTGAAGTGTAAGACAGCACCAAGTTTGAAGTGTAAGACAGCACCCAGTTTGAAGTGTAAGACAGCACCAAGTTTGAAGTGTAAGACAGCACCCAGTTTGAAATGTAAGACAGCACCAAGTCTGAAGTGTAAGACAGCACCAAGTCTGAAGTGTAAGACAGCACCAAGTTTGAAGTGTAAGACAGCACCAAGTCTGAAGTGTAAGACAGCACCCAGTTTGAAGTGTAAGACAGCACCAAGTCTGAAGTGTAAAACAGCACCAAGTCTGAAGTGTAAGACAGCACCAAGTCTGAAGTGTAAGACAGCCTCAAGTTTGAAGTGTAAGACAGCACCAAGTCTGAAGTGTAAGACAGCACCAAGTCTGAAGTGTAAGACAGCACCAAGTCTGAAGTGTAAGACAGCACCAAGTCTGAAGTGTAAGACAGCACCAAGTTTGAAGTATAAGAAAGCACCAAGTTTGAAGTGTAAGACAGCACCAAGTCTGAAGTGCAAGACAGCACCAAGTTTGAAGTATAAGACAGCACCAAGTCTGAAGTGTAAGACAACACCAAGTCTGAAGTGTAAGACAGCACCAAGTCTGAAGTGTAAGACAGCACCAAGTCTGAAGTGTAAGACAGCACCAAGTCTGAAGTGTAAGACAACACCCAGTTTGAAGTGTAAGACAGCACCAAGTCTGAAGTTTAAGACAACACCAAGTCTGAAGTGTAAGACAGCACCAAGTTTGAAGTGTAAGACAGCACCAAGTTTGAAGTGTAAGACAGCACCAAATTTGAAGCGTAAGACAGCACCAAGTTTGAAGTTCAGTGGAGGTATCAACTTCTAACATGATTCATTGATTTTTTAAAAGCAAATGTGTCATTTGACCTACATTTTGATTGCAATGTCACAGAATCAAAAGACTGAAATCTGCTTGTCTTTAACAATTGAAGACAGAGATCTGAAAAAGTTAGTTGTGATTGTAGGCTTAGGTTTAGGTTTATGGTATTTAATGCCACTTTCAACAAAATTTCAGTTTTATCGGTCAGTTTTATTGGTGGAGGAAACTGGAGTACCCGGTGAAAACCACTGACCTGTCGCATGTCACTGACAAACTTTATCACATAATATTGCACTGAGTACACCTCGCCATGAACGTGGTTCAAAGTCACAGCATTAGTGGTGATAGGCACTGATTGCACAGGTAGTTGTAAATCTTACTACCATACGATCACGACCACGACGGTTCCTGTTTGTGATTAAATACAAATGGCATAGTGTGTATTTTGCATTGAACACTAATTCATTTGTATTTTCAAAAGTATGCCATGAGAATTAAGAATATGACGTCTTTATGATGAAATCCACATAACCTTCTTTGTTTGTTGTTTCATTACAATATTCTTCACTGTGAACAGAAGAGATTTTAGTTTCTGATCCAGCTGCTGTGTTGTCCTGTTCCCTGTTTGTGCTGTATGTGATGTTACCAGTAGAAGTGCAGGCAGGGCTAGCATTCCAACAGTCACTGGATTAATGGAGGTATCTTTCAAAACTAAATTTGCTGAAATATTGAACATGTTGCCATTAAAATAAAAACCTGAAGAAGAGGGTGATCATTTAATAAACATTGACTGCCATGTAGCTCAAATAGTGCATTATTGTTTATTTTAGAAAGGTAAGGAAGTCCTTAGACATTATCAAAAGCCTTTACATTCTTCATGTCACTTCTGATTTTCATATGAAATTCCATGTAAGTCCATACAGTTATATCAAGTCAGTTAATTAAAGTTGTATTTATGATTCTAAAAACAAATAAAATCAGAAAAAATCTAAATGGTAATTTGTCTACTAAAAAGAAACATGATATCTTTTTTTAAATAATTCATTCTATAAATGGTCTATTTTGCACTTATATAACATGTAAATAGATATTTTTATTTCTAATATGTCATCTAAGAATATATAATTTTGACACTTGAGAATCACCTAGAGGGATGTATAGACATATTTCTATCCCTTAAGCTTCTTATTATAACTCAGAACTAAAAGGTTAACAAAAGAAAATACAAACTTCACATACAAAACTATAACATAGAGAGAGAGTACAAAACAATAATGTCTCTATGTAGCTTACAATTAGAACTCTAAGCTTCTGTTGATAAATATAACTTTTCATTTAAAAAAGATATTGTATTGTATTTTCCCTCTAGGATAAAGCTGATTATTTTATTTTATTGGGCTGACTGGGTACACTTTTAATTTTTTTTATATCTTTTATCTTGCCATATTATAACATCTTTGATAAAAAGTATAGTTTGTGAAAAGAAAGCTTTGCAGTAATCACAATTCGGTTCTTTCCACATTCATGACATATCACTGTGTTTGTAATGAGAGTAACACAATGGGTGCCACTAGTAGAGCAGGAATTGATCACCCATCAGGAGCAGCTAAGTTTGCGACCGTTTAATTATTTGTCTTAGTGGGGTTCGTGTTGTTCATGTTGTCAAATTACATTTTTTTCACGTTTTTAACTCCGTATTGTGATGTCCGCTTCTATTTCCGTGAAAAAATGATGTTCAGTTCGTCTTTAACTCCATTTGGGGCTCATGTTTTATTTATGTCATTTGTGTTTGTTTGCATATAATAGTGTCCAACATGATTGCCACAATGGATGATGTTCTTGTTGTATAACAGCAACACGACGGGTGTCTCATCTGGAACAGGAATTACTAACACATCCAAAGCACCGAGTTGACACCAGGATTTTTGTGTAATGTTTTATGAATCATTGTTTGTCATTTTGACCCTTTTCTTTTGGCCATTGTCTTGTCTGTCCTTTGATTTACGGCGTCTGATTACTCCTTTGGTATATCTTTTCCAACAGTGATGGTCAAACAAGAACAACTAAAACTTCTCATCTCCAATCATTGAATACAAAATAGCAGGACATATGGCGCTGGACATCCAGGTACTGGCTTAGGACATGCACAAACAATCTAGTATTTCAATGATTTGAGGAGAAATGTGGTTGTTCGTTTTGTTAACCTTGGTTGTATTTATCACCATGACTGTGTGAACTTTCTTTTCATAATCTAAAAGTAATCTTTGAAACAAAGGTCTTATGCATGAAATAATTGCTACAGAAAACCAGAGGCTCTCAAGAGCCTGTATCGTTCACCTGGTTATAAAAAGAATCAATTGGTCCTATGTAAAAACTATGTCCTGCAGTGGTAGTCATTTTGGAATTCCGATCAACATAAAAAACACAAAGTTTGTAAAGGACCTTCTAATGATTGATGCAGTTTAGGTTCAATCAGTGCAATAGCTTCAGAGAAGAAAATATTTCTGTATTTTCCCATATGGTCCTGTGTTAATACTATGACCTGTGGTGGCAGCCATCTTGGATTTCGGATCGACATAAAAAAACCGAACTTTATAGAGGACCTTCCAATGATCATTCCTGGGCAGTTTGGTTTCAATTGTCCAAGTGGTTTCAGAGAAGAAGCGTTTTGAAACATTTTTACCATAGGGTCCAATGTTAAACTAAGTCCTGCTGTAGCCACCATTTTGAATTTCATATCGGAACAAAAAACGTAAAGTTTGTAGAGGACCATCCAATGAACATTCCTGTCTAGTTTGGATTCAGTCTGATTTGTAGTTTCTGAGAAGAAGGCATTTGAACATTTTTCCATAGGGTCCAATGTTAATCTATGTATTGCGGTGGTGGCCATCTTTGATTTCCGATCGGCATAAAAAAACAGGAACTTTGTAGAGGACCTTCCAATGATCATTCCTGGGCAGTTTGGTTTCAATTGTTCAAGTGGTTTCAGAGAAGAAGCGTTTTGAAACATTTTTCCCATAGGATCCAATGTTAAACTAAGTCCTGCCGTAGCCGCCATTTTTAATTTCATATCGGAACAAAAAACCTTCAAGTTTGTAGAGGACCATCCAATGAACATTCATGTACAGTTTGGCTTTAATCATATTTGTAGTTTCTGAGAAGAAGGCATTTGAACATTTTCCCATAGGGTCCAATGTTAATCTATGTCCTGCGGTGGTGGCCATCTTGGATTTCCGATCGTCATAAAAAACAGAGACTTGGTAAAGGACATTCCAATGATCTTTCATTTACAGTTTGGGTTCAGTCAGTTCATTAGTTTCAGAGAAGAAGATCTTTGAAATTTCAGCCAATCAGAGCACATTATTGGCCCTGGCAGCCATATTGAACATCCGACTGGAACGAAAAACAGAAACTTTGTAGAGTACCATCCAAGGAATATTCCTGCTAAGTTTGGTTCCAATTGACCCAGTGGTTTCGGAGAAGAAGCTTGAAATGTGAACAGTTTACGGACGATGGACGACAGACGACGGAGGCCAAGTGATGGCAATAGTTCACCTTTGGTCCAGGTGAACTAAAAACAACCCCTCTCCTACCAAAAAAAAAACAACAGCCAAGACTTCTCCTGTTGGAACTACAGAAATATATATCATATTTAAATGTACATGGGGTTTATAAAACACACTGATATATAACATTTATGGCCATTCAAAAAAGAATTACATTAATTATAGTGATGTGCTAAAAATTTGAAGATATCAAAGGAAATGGTCTTTCAAATAAAATTGATAATATTATATTCCATATTTTATCATGATACACCTGCACACATATGTATGAATTATAAACATTGAACAATAGGGAGACACGGGGAAACTCTGGGTACAGTGTATTTGATCAATTAGTTGAATATTACCTTACCTTCAGTCAAATATTTCGGAAAGGAACAAATTTACACTTGACTCAAGTACCATTAAACAACAGTCTTCGGTACATCTTTCAATCATAGACTACATGTTTTATAATGAAGACCTACTCGGTTGCATTTTTAGGTTTTACTTCGGAAGAAGATCGAGCATCTATTCATTTAATTGATACAATATTTTTGTATGTCTTTGCACTGCATTAAGCACGGAAAAGACATATTAGCAGACAAGTAATTACTATTTAACACCAATCCAGACAGATAAATGGATAAAATTAATTCCTCTTAAAGGGATATTAAAGTTCGTCTTAACATATATTTTTTCAACTCGTGACAAAGGTTGTTTCTTTTCAATTTAATTGTAAAAACAATCCAAAAATACTTTGCACGCCCATATAATCCCTAATATCGTTAAAATATCACTTAAAAGGGTCGAAATGAATTTTTGTTCAGGAAGCAAAAATTCAATTATTGGAAAAACCCCGGGAAAACTGCAAAATATGACAGAATTATCAATGAATTATGTCACTTTTACAAAGTTTCATTGATAAAAACCGGGTTAATGTTTCATAAATATCATTTATTGAACCAATTGCAAGTTTTCATGAGATACAAAAAATTACCAAAATGAGCTTTAATATCACTTTAAGCCGTTCCATATACCATGTGCTTACAAGAGGTTTCACTTACACAGGTCTTACAACGGCTTATACAGAGTCTGCAATACGACACTGTTAACATACTTTAAGCCTATATCAAATTATAAAATATAGACTAGTGCACTTACTAATGTGATTCCCTTTAATTTGTGCCTAGGGATAAGGGGTTAGGGTTATGATGTTTAACGCCACTTTCAACAATATTTCAGTTATATCGTGGCGGTTAGTTTTATTGGTGAAGGAAACCGGAGTGCCCGGAGAAACCCACCGACCTGCCGCAAGTCACTGACAGACTTCATCACAAATGTTGTATTGGGTACACCTCGCCTGAGTGGGATTCAAACTCACAACGTTAATTAGTCGTGATAGGCACTGATTACATATGTAGTTATAAATCCGACTAAGATATGATCGACGAGTCTGTAACAGGCACTATGGTTACAACTGACTTAAAATGGGAACAGAGTTATTATATAAAACATACAATTTGTCCCATTATCATTCAGTTTTGCTTTGTTTTCTGTTGATGCTGGGGGGTTTTTTTTTGTATAAAAACTACATTTAGTTTGAAACAGGACTACCCATGTCAAGTTTGAAACAGGACTACCCATGTCAAGTTTGAAACAGGACTACCCATGTCAAGTTTGAAACAGGACTACCCATGTCAAGTTTGAAACAGGACTACCCATGTCAAGTTTGAAACAGGACTACCCATGTCAAGTTTGAAACAGGACTACCCATGTCAAGTTTGAAACAGGACTACCCATGTCAAGTTTGAAACAGGACTACCCATGTCAAGTTTGAAACAGGACTACCCATGTCAAGTTTCAGGGATGTTGTATCACTACATATAAAAAGACCCAGTTGTAATACTAAGTAAATAATATTTCACAAGAAAGTCTAGAATATATATGTAACACATTCTTACATTTGTATTATAAAACACACTTCCAATTTAAGATAAAACATTAAAGTGTTTGTTATTTGTAGAACATTTCACTATGGTGGAAAGAAAGAAGGTATCGATACATGACACAAAAGACCACAATTTCAATATCAAATTCAGTCAAAATAGATTCCATTTACATAATCTTAAGACATCAGAAATCAATGGAAAAAAACTGGCCCAAGAAAAACTTGCAATTATTATGTTTGAAAAAAATCATTACCAAAAAAAACACGGTATGATTGTCAACATGTTCCACTAATATTATTAAAGGTCAAGGTTGCTTGTAGAATTTTCTATTTTATGCAACATTGCACTGGTTATTTATGTTTGATGGAAGGATCGTTGCACAAATTTTTTTAAAAGACAACCTAGACAAGTGTGGTTAAAATTATGGTGTCAGATAAACTTCGAATATGATTTTGTATATTTGGAAATTACCGTGAGAATCAACATTTTGAATTTAAGTCAATTTCAACAAAATAATTGAAGAAATGTTGACAATTTGGATTGCTTTAGTACTGGCTTAAAGTTTGAACCAGATGAGCAAAAATCATTCTATTGTTTTTCTTGAAAGTACCTGATGCCATTATGTCATTCTGTTTTGTTTTGTTAGTTTGTTTGTTTGTTTATTTGTGGAGGGTGTTTTGGAGAGTATTCTGTGTTTTCTGGATGTTTTTAACATTCATTTTTAACCTGGTTTGCTTTTAAGGTGTATCTTATTTTCTTATGTTAATATTGGTTAGTCATTGTAAATATTTTACCTCAGAGATAAACTATTATTTTCAAAATGATTATGTATTGATACACATTTATTTCAATTTTTTATTGTAGGTAATAACTGTCTTTTTACTATTAATACAACTGAAAGATGAGATTTTTCTCTCCTATCCAATTACATTGAACATTCATATAGGTACATTTGAACTGAATAAGAACATTTGGTTTGATGTCCTCAGATAGGCTGTACTGGGAATTCTATCATTGTGTTACACTTTAAATGAAACCTTCACTTGATGATATATGTTTTGTATTAAGACCTGGCTTATACAGTCCTACATGAACACTATTCATTCAAGACCATAATTACCATATTAACACCTAGCCAGACATGAGACATTTCTGAGCAAAAATAAAATCCCTCTTAAGCTTCTCCATATATCAGTGCTTGTATGTGGTAAATGTAAATTGAGCTGCAGATGTCTTCAGAGTTCAATAGAATTTTGCTGATACAAGCAAACATTTACAATCAACATGCTTTGTCCAGTTCTCATACTTTTGTTACTGTTTCTATAATAGGAAATCATTAATGCAATTATTCCTCCATAAATAACAAAGGTCAAAGGTAACATCCTTTTTATCCCCTCACAACCAAATATTAACTCCTCCGTTTGAATTGTAATGGTAAGTAAGATAATGTACTTTGTTCATCCTGATATAAAACTAAGAGTACGGAAACCTAGAAAAAATATGTGCACTTTACAGGCTTATCTTCCTACTGTCCTGTAAATCATAACTTATATGTGCACTTCTATCATACACCATGTGTAGGCCTTAACCAATCAATTTACAATACTTTATATGGTTTGTTTGTACTAAATGTAATCTGTGTCATTCTGATAATAAAATATCTAGATATTATCACATGGGTAAAAACTGTCTGCAATTACCATTAGCTGCAGTGCAACAACCGCATTGCCCCAAATTTAACAATGTATGTTCTGAAGTAACCATATGCAATCTTCCTACATAATTCTAGGAATATGATTTAAAATGAAATAAATTCCATGACAAATGATCGAGAAAACTGATGAAAAATAAATGACTGACAAAACATATTATCATATCTCACCGGATATGATATGAATATTTTTTATTGAATCATTTAGTCACACGACCGTAGACACTTATTGAAATGTTCAATGACAACCATAACAAATCCCATTCCATGTCTACCAATGGTTTCAACAGAGGTATGACAACAGTATGGCAACTCTCAACAATCCATAGTTATGCTTCAATATAGGTATGACAATAGTATTGTCACCTTCGACAAACTCCATATTTGTTCTTTAATTTATACTGACAATAAATCATACTGCACTTATCATGCAAAATAAAACAATTACTACCATTCAAGGAGATTGATATGGACCTCAATAACTGTTAACCTGTAAAGGGTTATTTTCCTCGGGTTAAAACCCTCAAGCAAAACAACCCTTCTCAGGTTGACAATTATTGATGATAACCTCCTAAAAAGGCAGTAATTGTATATAATATACCATGCTGCTACTTTGATGTAAACCCGTATTGCATCTACAAAAGAGGTAGTTTTAGATTTTTAAATGATCTGAACAACTAAACACAATAATGTTTCCCTGATTTATTTTCTGGAAACATAAAGTCATTATTTTTATATTGTATATAAAGTTTGACTATATGCATCTATTTGTGAATTGAGTGACTCTTTGTTTCTTTGTTGTTTAACACCAACTGAGCATTTTTTCAGTATCATAGAGAAACAAGTTACTATTTGATATAAAGACAACAATGATGTCAGCTGTGTACAAGACAAACATGCTAGGGATGTGCTAGACCACCAAAACAACAGTTCACTCTGTTACAATATTCTGACACTGATCCAACCAATGTGCTAGACCACCAAAACAACAGTTCACTCTGTTACTTCTGACACTGATCCAACCAATGTGCTAGACCACCGAAACAACAGTTCACTCTGTTACTTCTGACACTGATCAGTCTTTGCTCTTACTCCTTAATGAAGCAACAACAAGTCATATTGCAGTCTTTTGTTTGATCCAACCAGAAATCAAACAATCTACCACATTTGAGAGAACCACACTAACCATTATACCATGCAGGCACTTCATTTCTTAATTGGCAATAACAGACACTAATTAGATGGTCACAATACACAAACAAACCGAACATCAATAACATTAATCTCAGATATAAACAGATAAGCTTAACGTGTCCTCAGTATTTGTAATTTGATCATGGAACTTGAATTGAAATAAACTACTCTTTATCTTATTCACAGCTCAATGCAAAAAAATAATCAAATATGGATCCTAATTTACATGTCCTAGAAATGCTGATTGCCTTTTTGTAATACTAACTGACAGCTTGTTAGCAAAAACGTGCTGTAAATAAAAGATGAATGTGAATGTAATCCCAATTAAACTTCACTACTAATTAACCAAGAATATAGTTATGAAAAAGTTAAACTATGGTTGCCTTATGTGTACTGTAAGACTAATTGCCAAATTCTACACCAATTAAAAGTAAAATAGTACTAAATAAAAGTTTCCTGCAATAGACGACCACTTTATTTGGCTAATTCTGGATAATGAAGAGATTTTGTGACATAAGACCTGGCTATTGATGTGTAATTGAGAAGTTGATTTAAACAAAGAAGGATTGAATGAGTCAAGTAGATGGCTATTAGAGTGGGAGTATTGGCACAGAATAATCAATTAGGGATTTGACGATCTTAACTGTTTCAAAATAATACAAATAATAACACGTTGCGCTTCTCCTTTCATCAAATTCAAGGAGTAGCTGGCATACTTTATACATATCTTAAAAAAAATAATGCACTTTAGATCTTTTACCCAAGTATTATGGTGCACTTTATAAAATTATTCGGCTTCCCAATATTTCAATATTGAGCATTCCTGATGAAGGTTATTCCAGAAAATTAGATATCTACATTTTTATCACAGCCATACACAGTAGCAAATCACTGAGCATGGACCGGATCAGTCAGTATCGAAGCCTTTTATGACGGTTTGTCCTTTATTCAAGTTAAAACATATAATCTCTAACTCACAGGCTACATGAACATGTGAGTTTTAGGAGGAAAAAAATACACTGCTTATAAAAACTCAAACATGAACTGGGAACATTAGTATATGTTGTTGATAAAATGTCATTCCGTGGGTGAAGATTTTAATTAAATATGCTAAAATTAACCATGGAATTTATGAGTTAAAAAACTAGTTATGTAAAACTATAAGAAAGATTTACAATTAAAATGTGAAATAAAGAAAGTATACAAATGATATTAGAAATAGGAAGCGCAAAACTATCACCAAAAGTATATTATTATTCAAATTTAATTAAAAGATAACGTGAAAATACATCCCCTGTGGCGTCTGTAAATACATCATTAAAGGGGTCGACTTATATAATGTTCCCACGGATATCATGAACATCTATACAGCTAATTAAAACATGTAACAGAAAGAACTGCAATTAGGTCACGTTGTTCTTCATAAAAAAATATAACAATGTGTGTCATCCTCGAAGCTGTATTCAGACCTTCATTCTACTATGACATATACCACAATGTGTCAAAGCTATTTTCTTCCTCACATTTTTAACTGTAGATTGATTTCAATGCAATTAATTATTATGTTGTAGATTCCAGCAATACTGCTAAAGTTGAATAATATTTGTTAATATATATGGCTTACAACCCAATTAAGGAAGAAAACAGTTAGCTATAGGGCTATCCATGGCATCCTCCATTTCCTGTCCAGAGGTAAATAATCTTTGTTCCCACAATCACAAGATTTGATAATTGTAAAATATTAAGAGGATTTTGACTTTCCTCATTCTAAATTGCAAAGAGACACAGAATTGAATCTCAGCATTTCATGAATTTTTCAAGAAACAAATTTCAGAGTAAATAAACAGGCATTGGTGCTGCAGTAAAAATGGGAATAACCGTGTATGCAACTCTATCATCATTCATAGAGATGTCTGGGTGCCGTTGTGGTCGTGATCGTATGGTAGCTGGATTTACAACTACCTATGCAATCAGTGTCTATCACAACTAACGTTGTAAGTTCGAATCCCGTTTACTCGATACAACATTATATGATAAAGTTTGTCAGTGACTTGCGACAGGTCGGTGGTTTTCTCCGGGGTAGTCTGGTTTCCCCCATCAATAAAACTGACAGCCATGATATAACTGAAATATTGTTGAAAGTGGCATTAAACATCATTAGCTTAACCCTTGGTCAAAATCCCTGTTTCATTTAATTCGAAGACAGCTCATGACAAACTACGAAAATTAAAACTTCTAAACACAATTAATGGATTTTATAGTTCTAGCCGACTGAAACATCAGTGTGCGTGTAGAGATGTCACTCTACTTGGACACATTTTCAATACTCCGAGCCAATCAGTCTTACTCCTGAATTCTGTGAGCTTAGCCTTTGGTTTCCACTCCAGGCAGTGGATTGAACCTACGAACTACCACACTGAGCTAAGCAAGCTAACCATTACACAACCAAGAATGTTATTCAATTCATTAAACTGTGAGCTGTGATATAGTTTAAGCATAAAACATCGACCAGTAGTTCAGTTTGAAAGTGACATTAAACACCATAACCATACGGTCTAATCCTAACCCTAGAGATTTCTGAATAAAATGCTGAGTATTCAGATATACCTGATATAATCTCAACAAACAGTGCTGAATTATCAAAAGATTTGTATCAAACTTATTTTTTGGAAATTCAAAATTAAATGTAGGTTGAAGATTAAACCATAGAGGGTTTTTTGTACCAGCAATATTCCACCAGCACCTGCATATGGAGTATATATTTCTCTGTTGATATATACTATTCCAGAGAAAGTGGTTCCCATGTAACATGACTTCCTTGATATAAAGAAAGCTACTGAACCAAGGGTTCCTAATGATGAAGTTGAAGCAATCGCTTTGAAAGTTTTACGGTCGCCTCATGACTTGATGAATAGTTATGGAATATCTATGTCAAAAATGACCACATATATGTTTTGTTTGTCTTAATCAAAATCCAGTCCCTTCCTCGTTCAAGATTGATCATCGGCTTTGTAACAAGAGGAACACAACGGAGCACACAATTTCCCCCCATGTTTTTAGTGGGGTTCGTGTTGCTCTCTCGTTTTCTTTGTAGTGTTTTGTAGATCTTTATTTGTCCTTTCCTCTTTTTTCTGTTAGATATTGTATTTTCTGTCCTTCGATTTATGGTTTCTAATTACCCTATTGGAATTTTCAGACTTTTCTTCATCCAAAACAATGTTGTCACTTTATTCGTATACCAAATTATTGAATTTTATTTGGTTGCAATTCACAAACATTTTCACAAAAAGGACTGAAAACACAATCGTAAGTAGGGTTTGAAGGAAAAGCCTTGAGTTTAGGTGCAGAATACAGACAAAGCTTAATTCATCTATTTTCTAATGAATCACAGCTCACACTAATATATAAACTATTAACAAGAGATGAGTAAATTCACAGAGCAACAATCCTTGATTGTATACCATAGCAAGCACTTTTATAAATTGTGTATCAGCTAAGAATAATTTTGCTAAAACATATCCTATATTTCCCATAGCAAATTTCACACATTTCTTGAGACAAAACAGCACAGTTTGTACTAACTTTTGAAAGAGTTTAAGATTTAACATGTTTGTCAAATTATCCTACCACAGGGATATATGTCTTAATGTTATTAAATTCTAGGAGAAACTCGTCTAGCTGGGACTGTTTCCCCTATATAAAAATCAATTATTGTCATATACAACAGCTTGTCTTATAGTATACATACCTATATTCACAATCGGGTCTATATAATCCCTGGGACTTGTTGACAAGATAGATACAATGGCTATTATATTTGTGTCCTTAAATTGTGTCTACAATAAAATTAGATGATTTTGATTGATTTTTGGTGTTTTAACGCACTTTCAGCAATATTTCAGCTATATCATGGTGACCAGTTTTAGTGGTGGAAGAAGCCAGAGTATCCGGTGAGAACCACCGACCATGGGCAAGCAACTGGTAAACTTTATCACTTGCAACTGCAAGTCGAGTGCACCCTTTTTTGTAATTTACAATGCCGGGTGCAAACCCACGCCGTATTGGTGATAGGCTTGTATGAGGTGTTAGGTAATCCAACTACCTAACTCATTGAGCCACCCAGGCCCTACGAATACAATTAGAAATTTAAATAAACGATATATTTGGTGTAAAACCAGACCACACAAATCAACAACTAAAATATTGTATGCCCTATTAAGTCACTGTTGAGTGTCAAATTATATAAGTTTCAAACATTCTGTAGATATTTTTCGTTAATAATTTAAAGATACTCCACTACCTGACATCAATTATTGTCAAAAAAAGGAAAGAGAAGGAAAAAATTGTACAGACTAACACAAAACTAGAGCCCGAGTCACTCCACATGAACAAACAAACTCTTATTTGAAGCTGACGATGGTACATTCTATTACACAAATGAAAATAAAGCTAAATTGGCCCATTTTAGAATTTTGTATTTTGAGTTATGGCAGAAAAGTTTGAAAATTATGGATGAATTTTTATACCTGTAAATATATGAAATTTTGTATTACGACTAGTTCTACCTCTAAATAACAAATTAATAAGCCAATTTCTCAACAAAAACCCCTCATTTATCAAAAGCTAGAACAAATTTGAATTGACATTTTCTATGATAAAATCTGAAATGAGCCCACATACCACATTTAGTTATAAATTATTATGGGTAGTGTCAAATGATCATTCAGGTACAGTCTGTGTTCAATCAGGTTTAGGTGTCTGAGAAGAAGATATTTAAAAACAATTCCCATTGGGCGATGTAAAATTTCTTGCAGTGGCTACTATCAAAATTAAAAAAAACCTTTGTGAGAACAATACAAAGATTATTCAAGTTCATTGACGGTCATGTTAAAATCAAATTTCCACAAAAAAAAACATCTAAAGGGAGAATACATTTATGAAAATATTGGGTTTGGTCAAGTTTGTGGTTTCTTTTTATTTATTTTCCATTATGGCTTGGTGTTCATATTTAACCAATTAATGGTGGCTGCCATCTTGGATTTAACAACGGTTTCAACAAACCCAAATCTAATAATGGACCATCTAGGGAAGACATTCTGCAATGTCACAGTTCATAATAGTATCACTTTGGTGAAATAGTTTCAGGCTCATGGACCATCTAAGGAAGACATTCTGCAATGTCACAGTTCATAATAGTATCACTTTGGTGAAATAGTTTCAGGCTCATGGACCATCTAAGGAAGACATTCTGCAATGTCACAGTTCATAATAGTATCACTTTGGTGAAATAGTTTCAGGCTCATGGACCATCTAAGGAAGACATTCTGCAATGTCACAGTTCATAATAGTATCACTTTGGTGAAATAGTTTCAGGCTCATGGACCATCTAAGGAAGACATTCTGCAATGTCACAGTTCATAATAGTATCACTTTGGTGAAATAGTTTCAGGCTCATGGACCATCTAAGGAAGACATTCTGCAATGTCACAATTCATAATAGTATCACTTTGGTGAAATAGTTTCAGGCTCATGGACCATCTAAGGAAGACATTCTGCAATGTCACAGTTCATAATAGTATCACTTTGGTGAAATAGTTTCAGGCTCGTGGACCATCTAAGGAAGACATTCTGCAATGTCACAGTTCATAATAGTATCACTTTGGTGAAATAGTTTCAGGCTCATGGACCATCTAAGGAAGACATTCTGCAATGTCACAGTTCATAATAGTATCACTTTGGTGAAATAGTTTCAGGCTCATGGACCATCTAAGGAAGACATTCTGCAATGTCAGTTCATAATAGTATCACTTTGGTGAAATAGTTTCAGGCTCATGGACCATCTAAGGAAGACATTCTGCAATGTCACAGTTCATAATAGTATCACTTTGGTGAAATAGTTTCAGGCTCATGGACCATCTAAGGAAGACATTCTGCAATGTCACAGTTCATAATAGTATCACTTTGGTGAAATAGTTTCAGGCTCATGGACCATCTAAGGAAGACATTCTGCAATGTCACAGTTCATAATAGTATCACTTTGGTGAAATAGTTTCAGGCTCATGGACCATCTAAGGAAGACATTCTGCAATGTCACAGTTCATAATAGTATCACTTTGGTGAAATAGTTTCAGGCTCGTGGACCATCTAAGGAAGACATTCTGCAATGTCACAGTTCATAATATTATCACTTTGGTGAAATAGTTTCAGGCTCATGGACCATCTAAGGAAGACATTCTGCAATGTCACAGTTCATAATAGTATCACTTTGGTGAAATAGTTTCAGGCTCATGGACCATCTAAGGAAGACATTCTGCAATGTCACAGTTCATAATAGTATCACTTTGGTGAAATAGTTTCAGGCTCATGGACCATCTAAGGAAGACATTCTGCAATGTCACAGTTCATAATAGTATCACTTTGGTGAAATAGTTTCAGGCTCATGGACCATCTAAGGAAGACATTCTGCAATGTCACAGTTCATAATAGTATCACTTTGGTGAAATAGTTTCAGGCTCATGGACCATCTAAGGAAGACATTCTGCAATGTCACAGTTCATAATAGTATCACTTTGGTGAAATAGTTTCAGGCTCATGGACCATCTAAGGAAGACATTCTGCAATGTCACAGTTCATAATAGTATCACTTTGGTGAAATAGTCTCAGGCTCATCCTTTGGTAAATTATCAATTGGTGGTTTTATGTCATGTGTTCTCAAATGTTTTAATAATTTTGGCTTTACAACCTGTCATCATTCACATTACTTATCTACCATATGTGTTAGATATATCATTACAACCTTTGTATTGTATTTCAGTTGTGGGTTAGATTTAATACATTTCTCACTGAAGCCTAAACTGAATCCTGAAATCCCCCTGAATCTTACAAGAACAAAAACTATAAAAATATGTTTTGTTGTGTTATAAATAGAAAAAGCATATATCCTACCATCTGATTGGTCAGAACAAATCTTTCCATACTCCTAGCTAATGAGGAAAAATCCATTCCCAGTGAGATGCTCTGTAGACATAGTGAAAATCCCAATCTGATAAGTGCTGATAAATCCCATTCCTTCACAGAACTACTACTACCTCTCAATAGTTCTGATAGAAACTGTGATGTAGTTGCTAAATTTTCTATAGTGTTAACCTGGACCAAAAAAAAAATCAAAAAAATAATTTCATATTAATCTGTTGGGTTTCTTGTAAGATATTTCTATACATTGTATGGACCTCATAAGCTCATTAAATATGGCCATTTTTAGCTAATAGAATAAGATCATTTATTAATCTCTTGGTTTTCTGGCAAGACATCGGTACACATTGTATGGACCACATAGGTTTATCTTCAGCAAATACAATACCAGTAACATTCTAATGTTTCAATATCTTCAATTCAGCTTTAGTATATATGCATGTACTATGTAAAGTGGAAATATATTCTGTTGTGATGATGTAATTTTTGTTGACAAGTTTTGTTTTCCAGAGAACATTTACATGGTTGTGCAAATACAATGCATCAGAAATGGAATTAATTCCAATACTAAATGAAAAACAACTATTTTGTTTTCAAATACAAACCTGGAAGCATGGCAAGATTTTCACTATAAACTGAAAAACGATAAAGTCCTCTTCCTCCGATATGACTTGTAACAGGGTTCGTTGAAGATTTGTTCTGATTTGTAGAAACTGTTGACTCTGTGAAGGTTCTAACAGTACAAATTTAAGAAAAGGTTCCAACAATTTGATACAGTTCTTCTGAATGCTAAAAAAAGACAAAGTTTTTTTCACAATCAATTTACAAATATTACTTATTTTTTATCTTTATTTTCCATTTAATAATACCAATATGGATCTTAATAGAACACATCTTTAACTAAGTTTTTAAACTATCTTTTCATGCTTGTATATGACAAAGCAGAAAACAAAATTTTTCCATGGATATTAGATCAAATCACAACCTACATATGGACACAACAATTAAAATACACAAAAAAAATTAAAAGATCGAATACCAGAAATATTGCAACTGATGAACTAATTTGGTAAATGTAGTAAACAGATGTTGGTGTGTGTCATTAAACACTTGACTGTATTTTATGATGTTTGAAATTTTGCTTCTTTCTATGATTTGCCTTTTGAAACTGTTTCCGATGGTGTGGTACTTTTTGTATTTCATTTTATTAGTTATAAGTTATTTTATCATGAACTTTTATAATGTGTACAATTCCTGACTACAAACAAAAATATTGATCAAATATTGATAGATAACCATTATTTTATCCCGTATGTTAATTGTCTTCAGTGTAAAGCCTCATTCAACTTAGCTTAGATTCAACTGATTAAGAATTCAATTCACACTGTCATCCATCATTAACATTTTTAATAGTTAAGTCCCCTACATGATCTCATTAGAAAGTTAACATTTCTGTTAAAGTACGTGACAATCAACATGTTTTCATATTTTCTCAAGATAAACATTTTAACCAAATTATTGCTAGTTTTCTAGAATCGTCATCAGATGTCTTGTTTGTGATATTATTCTTAGACATCAAATTTAATGACGAAAACTGCTTAATGATGAAGATAAAACTATTGTCGTGTAGGAAAGAGGGAGTTAAAAATATCAACAACATAATCTATTAACGAATCCCGCCAAAGAAAATTATAATTATATTATAAGTTCTTGATGGTTTTGAACCATATGAATAACAATCAAAAACAGTTTTGTGCCATATTTGAACAATGTAATTTTGTTGTATGATATTAAAATTTAAAAAAGAAATCAGACAACAGACAATACAGCTAACACCAAACTGACTGAATACATCTATAAAGATGTGATAAACTGAACACATTTACACACACAGTTTAAACTTTATCTATGGCCATGGCTATCACTATGTTTGACTCACACACAGTCTAAACTTTATCTATGGCCATGGCTATCACTATGTTTGACTCACACAGTTTAAACTTTATATATGGCCATGGCTATCACTATGTTTGACTCACACAGTCTAAACTTTATCTATGGTCATGGCTATCACTATGTTTGACTCACACAGTTTAAACTTTATATATGGCCATGGCTATCACTATGTTTGACTCACACAGTTTAAACTTTATCTATGGCCATGGCTATCACTATGTTTGACTCACACAGTCTAAACTTTATCTATGGCCATGGCTATCACTATGTTTGACTCACACAGTCTAAACTTTATCTATGGCCATGGCTATCACTATGTTTGACTCACACAGTTTAAACTTTATATATGGCCATGGCTATCACTATGTTTGACTCACACAGTCTAAACTTTATCTATGGTCATGGCTATCACTATGTTTGACTCACACACAGTCTAAACTTTATCTATGGCCATGGCTATGACTATGTTTGACTCACACAGTCTAAACTTTATCTATGGTCATGGCTATGACTATGTTTGACTCACACAGTCTAAACTTTATCTATGGTCATGGCTATCACTATGTTTGACTCACACACAGTCTAAACTTTATCTATGGTCATGGCTATGACTGTTTGACTCACACACAGTCTAAACTTTATCTATGGCCATGGCTATGACTATGTTTGACTCACACACAATCTAAACTTTATCTATGGCCATGGCTATGACTATGTTTGACTCACACAGTCTAAACTTTATCTATGGTCATGGCTATCACTATGTTTGACTCACACACAGTCTAAACTTTATCTATGGCCATGGCTATGACTATGTTTGACTCACACAGTCTAAACTTTATCAATGGTCATGGCTATCACTATGTTTGACTCACACACAGTCTAAACTTTATCTATGGCCATGACTATGACTATGTTTGACTCACACACAGTCTAAACTTTATCTATGGTCATGGCTATGACTATGTTTGACTCACACACAGTCTAAACTTTATCTATGGTCATGGCTATGACTATGTTTGACTCACGCACAGTCTAAACTTTATCTATGGTCATGGCTATGACAATGTTTGACTCACACACAGTCTAAACTTAATCTATGGTCATGGCTATGACTATGTTTGACTCACACACAGTCTAAACTTTATCTATGGTCATGGCTATGACTCTGTTTGACTCACACACAGTCTAAACTTTATCTATGGTCATGGCTATGACTATGTTTGACCCACCCACAGTCTAAACTTTATCTATGGCCATGGCTATGACTATGTTTGACCCACCCACAGTCTAAACTTTATCTATGGTCATGGCTATGACTATGTTTGACTCACACACAGTCTAAACTTTATCAATGGTCATGGCTATGACTATATTTGACTCACACACAGTCTAAACTTTATCTATGGCCATGGCTATGACTTTGTTTGACTCACACACAGTCTAAACTTAATCTATGGTCATGGCTATGACTATGTTTGACTCACACACAGTCTAAACTTAATCTATGGCCATGGCTATGAGTTTGTTTGACTCACACACAGTCTAAACTTAATCTATGGTCATGGCTATGACTATGTTTGACTCACACACAGTCTAAACTTTATCTATGGTCATGGCTATGACTATGTTTGACTGACACAGTCTAAACTTTATCTATGGTCATGGCTATGACTATGTTTGACTCACACAGTCTAAACTTTATCAATGGTCATGGCTATGACTATGTTTGACTCACACAGTCTAAACTTTATCTATGGTCATGGATATGACTATGTTTGACTCACACACAGTCTAAACTTTATCTATGGCCATGGCTATGACAATGTTTGACTCACACACAGTCTAAACTTAATCTATGGTCATGGCTATGACTATGTTTGACTCACACACAGTCTAAACTTTATCTATGGTCATGGCTATGACTCTGTTTGACTCACACACAGTCTAAACTTTATCTATGGTCATGGCTATGACTATGTTTGACCCACCCACAGTCTAAACTTTATCTATGGCCATGGCTATGACTATGTTTGACCCACCCACAGTCTAAACTTTATCTATGGTCATGGCTATGACTATGTTTGACTCACACACAGTCTAAACTTTATCAATGGTCATGGCTATGACTATATTTGACTCACACACAGTCTAAACTTTATCTATGGCCATGGCTATGACTTTGTTTGACTCACACACAGTCTAAACTTAATCTATGGTCATGGCTATGACTATGTTTAACTCACACACAGTCTAAACTTTATCTATGGCCATGGCTATGACTATGTTTGACTCACACACAGTCTAAACTTTATCTATGGCCATGGCTATGACTGTTTGACTCACACACAATCTAAACTTTATCTATGGTCATGGCTATGACTATATTTGACTCACACACAGTCTAAACTTTATATATGGTCATGGCTATGACTATGTTTGATTCACACAGTCTAAACTTTATCTATGGCCATGGCTATGACTATGTTTGATTCACACAGTCTAAACTTTATCTATGGTCATGGCTATGACTATGTTTGATTCACACAGTCTAAACTTTATCTATGGTCATGGCTATGACTATGTTTGATTCACACAGTCTAAACTTTATCTATGGTCATGGCTATGACTATGTTTGAATCGCACACAATCTAAACTTTATCTATGGTGATGGTTATGACTATGTTTGACTCACACACAGTCTAAACTTTATCTATGGCCATGGCTATCACTATGCTTGACTCACACACAGTCTAAGCTTTATCTATGGCCATGGCTATGACTATGTTTGACTCACACACCGTCTAAACTTTATCTATGGCCATGGCTATGACTATGTTTGACTCACACACAATCTAAACTTTATCTATGGTCATGGCTATGACCGTTTGACCCACCTACAGTCTAAACTTTATCTATGGTCATGGCTATGACTATATTTGACTCACACACAGTCTAAACTTTATCTATGGTCATGGCTATCACTATGTTTGACTCACACACAGTCTAAACTTTATCTATGGCCATGACTATGACTATGTTTGACTCACACAGTCTAAACTTTATCTATGGCCATGGCTATGACTATGTTTGACTCACACAGTCTAAACTTTATCTATGGTCATGGCTATGACTATGTTTGACTCACACACAGTCTAAACTTTATCAATGGTCATGGCTATGACTTTATTTGACTCACACACAGTCTAAACTTTATCTATGGTCATGGCTATGACTATGTTTGACTCACACAGTCTAAACTTTATCTATGGCCATGGCTATGACTATGTTTGACTCACACACAGTCTAAACTTTATCTATGGTCATGACTATGACTATGTTTGATTCACACACAGTCTAAACTTTATCTATGGCCATGGCTATGACTATGTTTGACTCACACACAGTCTAAACTTTATCAATGGTCATGGCTATGACTTTATTTGACTCACACACAGTCTAAACTTTATCTATGGCCATGGCTATGACTATGTTTGACTCACACACAGTCTAAACTTTATCTATGGCCATGGCTATGACTATGTTTGACTCACACACAGTGTAAACTTTATCTATGGCCATGACTATGACTATGTTTGACTCACACACAGTCTAAACTTTATCTACGGTCATGGCTATGACAATGCTTGACTCACACACAGTCTAAACTTTATCTATGGCCATGGCTATGACTATGTTTGACTCACACACAGTCTAAACTTTATCTATGGCCATGGCTATGACTATGTTTGACTCACACACAGTCTAAACTTTATCTATGGTCATGGCTATGACTATATTTGACTCACACACAGTCTAAACTTTATCTATGGTCATGGCTATGACTATATTTGACTCACACACAGTCTAAACTTTATTTATGGTCATGGCTATGACTATGTTTGACTCACACAGTCTAAACTTTATCTATGGTCATGGCTATGACTATGTTTGACTCACACTTAGTCTAAACTTTATCTATGGTCATGATTATGACTATGTTTGACTCACACAGTCTAGACTTTATCTATGGCCATGGCTATGACTATGTTTGACTCACACACAGTCTAAACTTTATCTATGGTCATGGCTATCACTATGTTTGACTCACACACAGTCTAAACTTTATCTATGGTCATGGCTATCACTATGTTTGACTCACACACAGTCTAAACTTTATCTATGGCCATGGCTATGACTATGTTTGACTCACACAGTTTAAGCTTTATCAATGGTCATGGCTATGACTATATTTGACTCACACACAGTCTAAACTTTATCTATGGCCATGGTTATGACTATGTTTGACTCACACAGAGTCTAAACTTTATCTATGGTCATGGCTATGACTATGTTTGACTCACACACAGTCTAAACTTTATCTATGGTCATGGCTATCACTATGTTTGACTCACACACAGTCTAAACTTTATCTATGGTCATGGCTATCACTATGTTTGACTCACACAGTCTAAACTTTACCTATGGTCATGGCTATCACTATGTTTGACTCACACAATCTAAACTTTATCTATGGACATGGCTATGACTATGTTTGACTCACACACAGTCTAAACTTTATCTATGGCCATGACTATGACTATATTTGACTCACACACAGTCTAAACTTTATATATGGTCATGGCTATGACTATGTTTGATTCACACAGTCTAAACTTTATCTATGGCCATGGCTATGACTATGTTTGATTCACACAGTCTAAACTTTATCTATGGTCATGGCTATGACTATGTTTGATTCACACAGTCTAAACTTTATCTATGGTCATGGCTATGACTATGTTTGATTCACACAGTCTAAACTTTATCTATGGTCATGGCTATGACTATGTTTGAATCGCACACAATCTAAACTTTATCTATGGTGATGGTTATGACTATGTTTGACTCACACACAGTCTAAACTTTATCTATGGCCATGGCTATCATTATGTTTGACTCACACACAGTCTAAACTTTATCTATGGTGATGGTTATGACTATGTTTGACTCACACACAGTCTAAACTTTATCTATGGTCATGGCTATGACTGTTTGATTCACACAGTCTAAACTTTATCTATGGTCATGGCTATGACTGTGTTTGACTCACACACAATCTAAACTTTATCTATGGTCATGGCTATGACTATGTTTGACTCACACAGTCTAAACTTTATCTATGGTCATGGCTATGACTATGTTTGACTCACACACAGTCTAAACTTAATCTTTGGTCATGGCTATGACTATGTTTGACTCACCCACACTCTAAACTTTATCTATGGTGATGGTTATGACTATGTTTGACTCACACACAGTCTAAACTTTATCTATGGCCATGGCTATGACTATGCTTGACTCACACACAGTCTAAACTTTATCTATGGCCATGGCTATGACTATGTTTGACTCACACACCGTCTAAACTTTATCTATGGCCATGGCTATGACTATGTTTGACTCACACACAATCTAAACTTTATCTATGGTCATGGCTATGACCGTTTGACCCACCTACAGTCTAAACTTTATCTATGGTCATGGCTATGACTATATTTGACTCACACACAGTCTAAACTTTATCTATGGTCATGGCTATCACTATGTTTGACTCACACACAGTCTAAACTTTATCTATGGCCATGACTATGACTATGTTTGACTCACACAGTCTAAACTTTATCTATGGCCATGGCTATGACTATGTTTGACTCACACAGTCTAAACTTTATCTATGGTCATGGCTATGACTATGTTTGACTCACACACAGTCTAAACTTTATCAATGGTCATGGCTATGACTTTATTTGACTCACACACAGTCTAAACTTTATCTATGGCCATGGCTATGACTATGTTTGACTCACACAGTCTAAACTTTATCTATGGCCATGGCTATGACTATGTTTGACTCACACACAGTCTAAACTTTATCTATGGTCATGACTATGACTATGTTTGATTCACACACAGTCTAAACTTTATCTATGGCCATGGCTATGACTATGTTTGACTCACACACAGTCTAAACTTTATCAATGGTCATGGCTATGACTTTATTTGACTCACACACAGTCTAAACTTTATCTATGGCCATGGCTATGACTATGTTTGACTCACACACAGTCTAAACTTTATCTATGGCCATGGCTATGACTATGTTTGACTCACACACAGTGTAAACTTTATCTATGGCCATGACTATGACTATGTTTGACTCACACACAGTCTAAACTTTATCTACGGTCATGGCTATGACAATGCTTGACTCACACACAGTCTAAACTTTATCTATGGCCATGGCTATGACTATGTTTGACTCACACACAGTCTAAACTTTATCTATGGCCATGGATATGACTATGTTTGACTCACACACAGTCTAAACTTTATCTATGGCCATGACTATGACTATGTTTGACTCACACACAGTCTAAACTTTATCTATGGCCATGGCTATGACTATGTTTGACTCACACACAGTCTAAACTTTATCTATGGTCATGGCTATGACTATATTTGACTCACACACAGTCTAAACTTTATCTATGGTCATGGCTATGACTATATTTGACTCACACACAGTCTAAACTTTATTTATGGTCATGGCTATGACTATGTTTGACTCACACAGTCTAAACTTTATCTATGGTCATGGCTATGACTATGTTTGACTCACACTTAGTCTAAACTTTATCTATGGTCATGGTTATGACTATGTTTGACTCACACAGTCTAGACTTTATCTATGGCCATGGCTATGACTATGTTTGACTCACACACAGTCTAAACTTTATCTATGGTCATGGCTATCACTATGTTTGACTCACACACAGTCTAAACTTTATCTATGGTCATGGCTATCACTATGTTTGACTCACACACAGTCTAAACTTTATCTATGGCCATGGCTATGACTATGTTTGACTCACACAGTTTAAGCTTTATCAATGGTCATGGCTATGACTATATTTGACTCACACACAGTCTAAACTTTATCTATGGTCATGGCTATGACTATGTTTGACTCACACACAGTCTAAACTTTATCTATGGTCATGGCTATGACTATGTTTGACTCACACACAGTCTAAACTTTATCTATGGTCATGGCTATCACTATGTTTGACTCACACACAGTCTAAACTTTATCTATGGTCATGGCTATCACTATGTTTGACTCACACAGTCTAAACTTTACCTATGGTCATGGCTATCACTATGTTTGACTCACACAATCTAAACTTTATCTATGGACATGGCTATGACTATGTTTGACTCACACACAGTCTAAACTTTATCTATGGCCATGACTATGACTATGTTTGACTCACACAGTCTAAACTTTATCTATGGTCATGGCTATGACTATGTTTGACTAACACACAGTCTAATCTTTATCTATGGTCATGGCTATGACTATGTGACTTATGTTTGACTCCCACACAGTGTAAACTTTATCTATGGTCATGGCTATGACTATGTTTGACTCACACACAGTCTAAACTTTATCTATGGTCATGGCTATGACTATGTTTGACTCACACAGTCTAAACTTTATCTATGGCCATGGCTATGACTATGTTTGACTGACACACAGTCTAAACTTTATCTATGGTCATGGCTATGACTATGTTTGACTCACACACAGTCTAAACTTTATCTATGGCCATGGCTATGACTATGCTTGACTCACACACAGTCTAAACTTTATCTACGGTCATGGCTATGACTATGTTTGACTCACACACAGTCTAAACTTTATCTATGGTCATGGCTATCACTATGTTTGACTCACACACAGTCTAAACTTTATCTATGGTCATGGCTATGACTGTTTGACTCACACACAGTCTAAACTTTATCTATGGCCATGGCTATGACTATGTTTGACTCACACACAGTCTAAACTTTATCTATGGTCATGGCTATGACTATGTTTGACTCACACAGTCTAAACTTTATCTATGGCCATGGCTATGACTATGTTTGACTCACACACAGTCTAAACTTTATCTATGGTCATGGCTATGACTATGTTTGACTCACACACAGTCTAAACTTTATCTATGGTCATGGCTATGACTATGTTTGACTCACACACACTCTAAACTTTATCTATGGTCATGGCTATGACTATGTTTGACTGATTGTTGTTTACAATGGAAGCTAAGAGGGACCAGTAAATGTTGATATTACTAGTGAGCTGTTTTTAATATATATATGTTCTGTTCACAAAATATTATCTGATGTTCTTGTGGCAAGTAGAATTTTGATTGGCTAAAAATTTACTTCTAACACTTCATGGAAGCCGTGCTGTGTATTTCATACGGCACAGAAAATCAATAATCGCTCTCTGTGACCTTTTTCCAAAGATACACGTATTTATGTTTTTCCTATAATAAGGACATACTTATTAATGTTAGAATATTCAGATAAAAATGTTATCAGTCTCGAGATACGCATAATATGTTACGACAGCCAAAACTAAAAAAGGTAGTTATTTAACATTCAGAATTATACTACATCATTACAGTTGTGGTAATGCCTTCTTCATGGAGTTTGTGAATATAAAGCGGCTTGCTTTATAGGTACTATTTAAAGCAAGCCACTTTAAATGGCCTGATGATCTGTGTCATATTGAACTAGAAATTGAAACAAATAGCTAAATCACACCTGTTGTTGTCATGGTGACACAAGCCATACATTTCCTGTACAAGTTGTGGCCATGATTCTGGTCTGTTGTTTAGGATAGTAATAAATGGATGAGGTGGCAACCTAAAAGAGAAAAAATAATAGAATGAACGAAAATCAAGTAATAGCAACCAAGTGTGTATGAATTTGAAATCATGTGTTGGAAACATTAATAGTAATTTGGCCTCATCAGCAAAAATAATGCCATGATAACAAATTACATTGACCATTTTAAACATTCCAGCCTTTATATCTGTCACAATGACTGTATATCTAATTCTACAATGTGAGAAATCTAGTTAGATCATAATAATGTTTTTATAACACATCAATTGTACTTTATATTACATCACAGCCCTATTTTAAAATGTTCTGACACATGTCACCAATACTCCGTTCTACACCTTAGACATGTACCACCTCTAGTATGGGGAAAAACGTTGTCATAACCTTATTCTAGTAGTCAGGTCACAATTAAGTCATGCAAAGAATAAATTCGATCAGCTCAAAACTATAATAACAACCTTCCAAATTAAACTGCAGTTAATAACCATCCTGATAATAACATGTCATCTTTATATTCTATTTTCTATTATCAGTTATAGCATTTTTCAGAACGTAACATTTACTGTAGTAAGATGCACTTACTAAACTAGAGAACAGAAAAGAAGTTACGTTTTTATTTTATATGTCGTGGATACCTAGTTATATTACAACAATGATTATATTATATTTACATGCATCTTACTATAAAAAATCTTCTTGAGAGAGTTAGCAAACACTTAATTTCTTTCTGTTGTTTATCTAATGACAAACATATCAAAGACCATCAAGTGTTTCATCTCTGGTGACATGCAATGTCTTATTATTCAAAAGGTAATCTTTTATATCAGTAAGAATGTCTTAATGCTTCTGATATGTGTTCAGTGCAATTGCTAGATATCAATGGATCTGTATTTTTTCAAAAGCTCCTTATACCATAGGATACCATAGGAACTACAGTGGACGCTGGCTTGTTGCCACTATGTCCGCCTCTAAATCCACATCATTGATGCGCGATTTTACGTCACTTCCGGAATATGATCTTATGTTTATGTTTGCCGTAGTCATATTTGCACTCTTGGTGCTTCCAGTGCTCATCTAGGCCGATTTCAAATTTTTTAACTGTTTTTGCCTGTATAACTGATTCTGGGAGGCTATTCCATATTTCGACAATTCTAACGACGAAGGTATATTTTCTCACATTCAGCCTACTTGTTTTTATCTTCATCTTCTTGCTATGTCCCCTTGTGTTTGAAGTTGTGTTTAGTTCAAACATATCCACTGTTGTTAGAGGATCATAAATATCATTTATTATTTTAAATACTTCTATCATATCTCCTCGCATTCTTCTATACTTCAGAATGGGCATCTTGAGTTTCTTTAGTCTTTCGTTATATTCCATGTTTTTTTAAAGTAGGTACTTGTTTGGTGGCTCTTCTTTGTACGTTTTCTATTTTTTCAATATCCCCCACTTTAAATGGAGACCAGACTGATTCGGCGTATTCAATATGAGGTCTAACCAAAGCTTGGAATAAATATTTGAAGCTTTGTTCATCTAAATATGTATAAGTTCTTCTGATTAATCCCATGATGCTGTTTGCTTTGTTCACCTGATTTTGTATGTGCTTATTAAAGGACAAATTTTCATCTACAAATACTCCTATGTCTTTTTCTCCGTCAGATTGTTCTAACTCAATTCTGTTGCCATTGTTATTATATAGGTGATAGTGTTTTGTTCCTTTGTCCATGCTTTTATTGGCAACTGACATCACTTTGCATTTGTTAGGGTGGAATTTTAATAGCCATGTATCTGACCAGCTTTGTAAGTTATCTAAATCTGCTTGAAGCATTTTCTCATCTTTTTCCTCTCTAATTTCTCTGAAAATTTTTGTATCATCAGCAAACAGATAGGTGGATGACTCTACCATCTCTGGCATGTCGTTGATATATATAACGAAGCGTATAGGGCCCAGGACACTACCTTGTGGTATCCCACTTGTGACATGATGGCATTTGGACTCAGTGCCATTTACAATTACTTTTTGTGTTCTGTTGCTAAGAAAACTTTCTACCCACTTAATTACTTTCTCACTTATTTTATACCTATGCATCTTATGCAGAAGTCTTCTATGTGGTATTTTGTCAAAAGCTTTCATAAAATCCATATATACTGAGTCAATTTTCCCACCCTTGTCAAGAATTTTGGTCCACTCATCCATAACTTTTAGGAGTTGTAGGGTTGTTGATCTCCCAGAGATAAAGCCAAACTGCTTGTTGCTGAAGAGCTTATTAGTTGACATGTGCTTTACTATAGTTTCCCTTACTAGTTTTTCCATGGTTTTGCAGATTACACTGGTCAGACTGACTGGTCTATAATTTCCTGGTTCTGTCTTGTCTCCTTTTTTGAATAGTGCAGTGATGTTCCCTTCTTTCTACAGTTTAGGAACCAAACCTTGGCACATAGACAAATTAAATATAGTTGTTATAGGCTTTGATATTGTTGCACTAAGCTCCTTTAGCATTTTAGGGTGAAGACCATCTGGGCCACATGATTTGTTTACATCCAGATTTTGTAGTAATTTTAATATTTCACTTTCTGTAAGTTTTCTCTATGCATTCCTGTTTGACCTCTATAGGATGCATAAATGGTAGAT
The DNA here is from genome assembly GCA_963383655.1 of Bathymodiolus septemdierum. Lineage (NCBI taxonomy): Eukaryota > Metazoa > Mollusca > Bivalvia > Mytilida > Modiolidae > Bathymodiolus > Bathymodiolus septemdierum. The sequence goes on from OY726520.1 coordinate 90,480,084, forward strand.
CGCCCTCTGGTTCAATTGTGAATACGCTACTGATGAAACTAGCCAGGACTTCCGCTTTTTCCTTATCTGTTGTCATTTTCCTTTCTTCCCCTTCTTCTGACTTAAATTTTAGCTCTGATATACCAGTGTTAGTTTTTCTTTTGGAGTTAGCATATTTCCAAAAAATCTTGGGATTGCTTTTAGCATTTTGTGCAATTTCTTTCTCCATATTAGCTTTTGCTTTTCTGATTGCACTTTTAACTTGATTTCTTGTTTTGGCATATTCCTGGTACTTTTTTTTGTCCCCAGTTTCTCTGTATCTAGTCCAACATCTATGTTTCTTTTTAATCTTCTGTACGGTTTTAGCATCCAGAGGAATATAGTTGTGTTTCTTAGCTTTGTTGTTGGCTTTTGTATTCATATGTGGTATATATTTGTTTTTTGCCTCATTGAACTTGGTCATAAAAATATCAAACTGTTGCCCAGTATTTTTTCCTTTTAATATATCATTCCAGTCACACTGAAGAAAGGTATTCATACTAGTGTAATCCCCTTTGAAGTAGTTCCATCTCTCCGTTTTACATGATTTTTCCTCACAATAGCATTTGAGTATAAATTCAAGGCTACAATGATCACTGTTTCCAAGTGGGCTAGTGTAATTTAGCTCTTCTATCATATTCTCATCATTTGTCAGTATTAGGTCCAGTGTGCTTGGTTCACAATTTTCTCTCATTCTAGTGTTTTCCATAAGATGTTGGAACATATAGCTATCTCTGATACTTTCTACGAAGTTTTCACTAATTTTGTCACCCTTGGTTAACCAGTTTTTCCAGTCAATTTTAGGGAAGTTAAAATCCCCCATTACCATGATATGTGAGAACTTCTTTTCCTTTGATACCATAATTAATAGCTTGTTAAGTTCATCTAGGTTCTCTGGACTACTACTTGGACTTTTACATATACATCCCAGTAACAACATATCGTTGTTGTTTAGCTTAATCTGTGCCCATACACTTTCTTCAAATTTCTCCTTGAATTTTATTTCTTCTGATTTCAGCTTCTTATTAATATATAATGCTGCACCTCGTTTGCTAAAACTTGTTGATTCACTTAGGAATAGTTCATAACCTTCTATTTGTAATTCTGCTTTCCCCGGCATATATCTGCAATTCTTGGGGTAAATTTCTGTTATCCCAATCACTTCGTAACTATTTTTTCCATCCTGTATTCTTGTCATCAATTCACCCAGTTTGTTTGGGAAACTGTCTGCATTTGTATAAAAACATTGCATGCCATTAAAATCCATCACCTTATTTACATTGGTTTCTGTTAAAACTTGACTATTTACAGTGTTGTTGGAGCGTCTTACTCCTTCTTTTTGACCTTTACCACCCTCCTGCCTGCGGGGGGTCCTTTTACCAGGTATTTGTATTTTACTGACTGGTTATCTTCCTTCAATACCTCATTTTTATTCTTAGCTTCTGCAAGTTTTTCTTTATTTTGTAACCTTTCTTTTTTTGTCATGTCATGGGTTATACTTAGCTGCTTGAACTTATCTTCTGCGGTTGCTAAATTCTTCATATTAGCCATGAGTGACCCCTTTGCCTTTTCATCCTCAAAAATGACCTTCATTGGACTTGGATTATCAGAATCTACATCCTTTTTGCCTAGTCTCGTTACATTCTTTACCGTCTGTTTATTTGTACCAGTTATTTTACATAATTCATTTACTATTGCTATATCTTCTACTTTTCTCTCTTTTGGTTCAGTTTTCTTCGACTCCTCTGCTCTAAATATTATAATATTACTTTTTCGAGCCATACTTTCTTTAAATTCTTCCAACTGGCTTGTCAGTGTCCCGTCCTGGTCGTTTCCACCTGTGGCGGCACTCTCTTTGTTTTCCTGGATCAAGGCTTTAACTTCATCTAGTTCAACCTTTTTGTCTAGTTTATTCTCCATCTCATCTAGCCTTTTTTCATACTTACTGAAGTATTTATTGCATCTACTTCCTTCTCAATTTTGAGATTCTTCATTGCTTTTTCCTCCCAAGGGGGGCAATACCAATGTAGGTCAGATCGTTTAGTTAGTAGTTTATACTCTGTGCTGCTTAATTTGACACAAGAACGACAAAAATGTTTTTCACAATATTCACACTCTAGCACCTCTGCTTTATCCTCTGTGAATTTGACCGAACAAACCTTACATGTCCACCCCTCTGTGCTTAATGCATTCCCCTTGGTTGAGGTTACTGAGCCCTTATGTGACATGGTTCATATATCAACAGGGCTTCCCTATTTCACAATCTAAGATTTAATGCCTTAGTTCAAACCCAGCAAGGCTTGGCTTGCTTGCTAATAGTATGTTAATATATGATATTTAAACTTGTTGTTCTTGTAATATATCTTATGTACAAGGCTTCCTTGCATAAGCTGCTCTAGAAATTTTATTTTGTGTAAAACAAGGCTTCCTTGTTTTGGTATTTTTATTTGTTCTTGTATAATATTTTATGTGCAAGGCTTCCTTGCATAAGCTGCTGTTCAAATATCAACAGGGCTTCCCTATTGCACAATCTAAAATCTAATGCCTTAGTTCAAACCCAGCAAGGCTTCCTTGCTAATAGTATCCATCAACAGGAAGCCAAACGCATTTACGAGTACCAGACAGAAAGTGCCTAGATTTAATGCCCTGGTAAAAATAAGTAACCAGCAGTTGACGATTCTGTTTTAGGCAGTCAATTGATTGATTTGTGCTTAATGCCAACCTTAGCAATATTTCATTTATATCGTTCTTAGGCAGTCAAAAAGGGGTGTACAAATTAAAGGATAGAACATTATGATTAAAATAATCTGATATAATTCTAGGTATTTATATACAACTTTCTTTTATCTCTCTATCGATATCCAGTTTCAATTTGTAGGAAAAAAAGAAAACAGTACAGTCTTAGTGACTATTTATGCACACGTGTGCTGTACCTGTCCATATACTTTGGAAATCCAAAATATTTGGTGGCACTTAATTATTGAAAATTTTTGTTTAGATCTCTATGTTGAACTAAGCAGATATGACGATGAGGCATTATATCAAATTTTACTGGGGAAAACTCCATGTACCGATCTAGGCGATATTGGCCTAAAATCATTTCAGAAAAAGGGTTATTTTCATGTCACTAAGCAGCAGAATACATCAGAGCTGTAAAATATATCCAGTAACAGACCTATGCATTACTTACAATAATATCATCAGCAAACTACATATAAAATTAATTATTATTATTGTATATAAAACTTCTAATTAACATGTTATAATTAATGTTTTCTATTATTCAATTTGTATTTGAAATTTCATTGTAATCGCAATATAGAGGAAATAAAGACATGAATGAATGAATGGACTCAGTATTTTTTGTCCTTTAGTGATATCTTTGATTGATTAAAGTTATTTTTTCTGATTGATTTAATGTATTTCTTTGATTGGTTAAATGTATTTCGTAGATTAATTACCGGTATTTCTTTATAAATATTTGTCATAAGCACCATATTTGATGATCCTTCTTTCTATTTTATAAGTCTTCTGTTTGGTCATTCTGAACCAAAGGTTACAGTCTAATCCGTAAACAATATTAGGTGATTTACAATCTAGATCATCGTCACTCATTGTATTTTTTTTTAACTTAAACAACTGGTGAATTGATCATCTGTGATCAGAATTCTGAAAGTTTTCGCTTTTTTAGTGTGGGTTTTTGTTTTTTCTCTCTCGACCAAATAATGTCCACGTTGGTGTCTTATTTAGCCATATTTATACTGGGTGACGTCCAGATCTGTATCATAGTTGTTCTTCATACATTCTGCATTTGAATGCTACAGAGCGAATATCTTCGGGGTAGGGGTGTGAATATCCAACACCAGTAACACCAATCTAGTGGTGGTATTAAGAAAAGTGTGGAGATACCAAGGGGATATTCAGTAGATACATTAACGTAGACCTCAGTCCGCTTTTCCTCGCTGGAGCAAAAAGCGGACTGAGGGTTACGTTATCGTATCTAAATAATCAGAAGCCGTAAATCGAATGACAACTGATGTCTCATTCATGTGTATATTATCTTCAAGAGCTTGCTGAATTATTTTTTTTATAAATACACACATACATGTATTTTGATATTTGATATTTGATTTTAGAATTGTTCTGACAGTGTGGTATTTTAGAATTGTTCCGACAGTGTGGTATTTTAGAATTGTTCTGACAGTGTGGTATTTTAGAATTGTTCCGAAAGTGTGGTGTTTAGAATTGTTCCGACAGTGTGGTATTTTAGAATTGTTCCGACAGTGTGGTATTTTAGAATTGTTCCGACAGTGTGGTATTTTAGAATTGTTCTGACAGTGTTGCATTTTAGAATTGTTCCGACAGTGTGGTATTTTAGAATTGTTCTGACAGTGTGGTATTTTAGAATTGTTCCGACAGTGTGGTATTTTAGAATTGTTCCGACAGTGTGGTATTTTAGAATTGTTCCGACAGTGTGGTATTTTAGAATTGTTCCGTCAGTGTGGTATTTTAGAATTGTTCAGACAGTGTGGTATTTTAGAATTGTTCAGACAGTGTGGTATTTTAGAATTGTTCCAACAGTGTGGTATTTTAGAATTGTTTTGACAGTGTGGTATTTTAGAATTGTTCTGACAGTGTTGCATTTTAGAATTGTTCCGACAGTGTGGTATTTTAGAATTGTTCTGACAGTGTGGTATTTTAGAATTGTTCTGACAGTGTGGTATTTTAGAATTGTTCTGACAGTGTTGCATTTTAGAATTGTTCCGACAGTGTGGTATTTTAGAATTGTTCTGACAGTGTGGTATTTTAGAATTGTTCAGACAGTGTGGTATTTTAGAATTGTTCAGACAGTGTGGTATTATAGAATTGTTCTGACAGTGTGGTATTTTAGAATTGTTCCGACAGTGTGGTATTTTAGACTTGTTCCGACATTGTGGTATTTTAGAATTGTTCTGACAGTGTGGTATTTTTTGTTTTTTTTTCATTTTAGTATTAAGAAAGATATTTTTATTGTGTCATAAACAATGCATATCTAAGAGAATTATCCATACTAGTACATTTGTATAACGATTATTAAAGTTTTATATTTTCCTCTGCATGCCTATTTCTCATGAACACCAATTCCCTTTGAAAAATTGATTATAAACCTTTAGCCTTAGCACATTTTCAAAGGAGACCCAGTGTGTTGATGCAGTCTAATTTTCCGTATCTAATCAAAACTGACAGAAATCATGCTTCTATTTGGCACATAACACCGCGACAAACTAGTAATTTATTAGTAAAACAGTTTGTGAGCGTATCATTAGAAACAAGTGAATAATGTTATATAGATTTGATGGTTGACAAAGAAATGTTGACGTTTGTCAGTGTCGTAATGGTGTATAACATGTTTGTCGGTAACGTAATGTTGTATAACATGCAAAAAGGAAAGACAGAGATTAGGTACATTAATGATATTACTGTGACACTTTTGAGACATATAGTCATTATAAGTGAGTCTTGAAATCAGGTGAGTGGTAAAAGAGGGAGATACAGCATATAATGCAAATCATGGATTATATGCTCATATGTTTATTAATAATGTACAGGAATGTAATTATGATGAATTCTCAAATGACCATGTGGTCATTTTTATTGACCATTTTCTAACCATGATTTTTGCATTTTATATTGTAAATATTTCTTGTTTAAATGCAATTTTTCATATGTCGTTTATTACACCTAATAACAAACAGAATGAGACTTTTGATATATATGGTTTTAAAAACACTAAAGGTATTAAAATTTGTTCACATAATGTAAATAGAATGGAAAGTAAGTTTGATGAAACAAAAAACAATTTATTGCAATCTAAATACCCTCCTGATATTATTGGCTTTTGTGAAACTTTTTTTCATGAGAATATTTCAAATGACTCTCTGAATATTAATGGGTTTGTACAGGAGAGAAAAGATAGAACAGAAAATTGTGGTGGTGGTTGGTTAGCATACATATCAGAAAATTTAGAATATAAAAGAAAACTAGATCTTGAAAGGAGTAATATAGAAACAATGTGGTTTGAAATTAAACTATGTCATAAAAGATCCTTTTCACTATGTGTTGTCTATAGGAAACCTAGTGAACTAGTTGAATGGATTGACAAATGTGAGTTTGAACTAAACAATGCAATTTCGTTCAATTCTGATATTATTTTAACAGGTGATATTAACATGAATTTTTTGTCCCCCCTGTAAATCATCACAAAAATGGTTGTCTATTCTTGAAACTTATAATCTTAAACAAATAGTAAACAAACCAACAAATAGTAAACAAACCAACTAGAGTGACAAAAGAATCAAAAACAAATAGTAAAGAACCAACTAGAGTGACAAAAGTATCAAATACATTAATAGATCATATTTATATCACCAATTTAGAAAAACTTCAAGAATCACATGTGGTCCAATACTCTGTTAGTGATCATTATCCAGTATGTATGACTAGAAGTGAGCAAATTAGTGTGAAGAAAGACACACATATTTCTATAGTCTATAGAAATTATAAACAATTTGTTGAAAGTGAGTTTTTAAAAGATTTATTATATGCTCCATTTAATAAAGTTGAATATGTAGAAGACCCTAATGATGCTTTAAAAATCTGGTACAATTTATTTAATGAAATACTAAATAAACATGCACCAATTGTAACAAAAAGAGTTAAAAGAGATAAACAACCTGAATGGTATAATACAGAGGTTCAGTATGCCAGAAAAATGAAAAATAAATTTAAAAAACTTGATATATGGGCTGAATATAAATTCTGGAGAAATAGAACAAAGCAAATATTAGATGAAGCTAAACAAAATTTCTACAATAACATGTTAAAAGAATCCAAAGACCCCAAAATAATATGAAAATGTATACACAGCCTAAACCCATCAAATGATATCAGACCCCACAGGTTTGTTAGAGAAAATGATCTAAAAGTTGATAAATCTATAGATATAGCAAATACCTTTAATTTTTTACTTCTTGTGTTGAAAATCTTAGAAGTGAAAATATGTCAACTTCCACTAATCTTAGTAAACTACTTAACTTTGTTAATAATAAAATATCTCAAAATACACAATTTGCTATACCCCCAGTGAAGATGAATGAATTACTACAGGATCTTTTACATCTCGACATAAACAAATCAACTGGAACTGATAACATTGGACCTATGATTCTGAAAGTCAGTGCCCCATTTATTGTGTCTCCCTTAACTTATATATTCAACAGAATAATAGACAGCGGTATTTATCCAAACATATTAAAAAATGCAAAAGTGTCTCCAATTTTTAAGTCAGGGGAAAAATGTCTCCCTACAAATTACAGACCTATATCCGTGCTACCTGTTAGGGACCGACCATTTAACTTGAAGGGGGGGGGGGGATATGGTTTAGAATATTTATTTTTTTTGTCATGCAAAGCTCGAAAAAAAAATTCCAGAATTTAACATTAGAGTTTATGACAAAAACTCTGAATCAGATTATTTTTTTTTTCCTCCACCAAAATCAGAATATTTTTTTCAGCAACATTGGGAATCAGAATATTTTTTTTAGAAAAAAAAACATAACCCTCCCTTCAAGTTAAATGGTTGTTCCCTTATATCAAAACTTATTGAAAAACATATCTCAAGACATATGTATCAGTACTTGGCAAAATACAATCTTCTACATGATGCCCAATCTGGTTTTAGATCAAATCATTCCTGTCAAACTGCTTTAATCAACATCATAGATAAATGGATAGAGGAAATCAATAATGTAAATGTCAATGTAGTTATACGCTTAGATCTAAAAAAAAAAAAAGGTCTTTGATGTTGTTGACCATATCATGGCTAAAAAGCTTGAAATATATGGTTTCAATAAAAAAGCTTTAGCTCTTTTTAATTCTTATATGACAAATAGAACACAACAAGTACAAATCGAAAATGCTCTTTCTGATAAATGTCCTGTAAAATATGGAGTACCTCAAGGCTCAATACTCGGCCCGTTATTGTTTATTTTATATATAAATGATCTGCCTTTAAGTATTTCTAATTGCAACGCTGATATGTATGCTGATGATTCTACAATACACATTTCTGGGGAAAATATTTCAGATATACAAACCAAAGTCCAGGAAGACTTGAATAGAATAGAATTATGGTGCAAGGATAATATGTTTATAAATTGTAATAAAACTAAATGTATTACTGTTGGGCATTTCAAAATGAAGAACTATACTTGACTATTAATTCTGAATAATTACAACATTCTGCTTGTGAAAAATTACTTGGTATCAAAATTAACTCAAATCTAAATTGGAAAAACCAAATTGATCAAGTCTGTTCTAAAATATCATCAAAAATCTACCTTCTTTAAAAAATGAAGACATTTAAACCTTTTTTATTCAGGTTACATTTTGCCTTTAATTGATTATTCCTGTGTTGTTTGGGGAAATTGTTCAAATGAGGGACTTAAGTGCATTCTTAAATTGCAAAAAAGAATAGCAAGATTGATATTAGATCAAGATCCCATAGCACCATCTGAACCTCTATTTAAACAACTAGGATGGATGAGTATTGAACAAAGAATCAAATATCATAAATATCTTCTTGTTTCAAAATGTCTAAAGAATGAAACACCTATATATTTTAAAAATAAAATCCAGTACTTGTCTGATAGAAATCCGTACCCTCTCCGAAATGTTGTAAGTGAAAAATTACATATCCCAAAGGCAAAAACTGAACTTTTTAAGAAAACTTTTACATACTCTGGACCAAAGCTATGGAATGAACTTCCGTTTTCGATACGGCAAGCTTCTTCTCATAATACATTTAAGACAAAGTTAAAAGTCTCATTTTAAATGATGATGTACCTTAATTTACCATTAAATGTTTACTAAATCTTTTGTGTATACTAATTATAATTACAATGTATTGTGTACTTTACAATGTATGTCTAAATATGTCAATTAGGGCCGCAGGGAAGATTAGTTGTTAACTAACTGTGTAACCCTCTATAAATAAAGAATTTATTATTAGTATTACAGAACATGTCAAGACCACAGCATAGTGATTGTGGAGAAGAATGAAATGCAAAACAACTTTACTTAACAGCTAACAGCCACAATAAATATTGTAATGGTACACAGAATATTTTGTGACAAAATACACTAAATTAACATTCAATCAATGTTCATTATCTTTCGGAGGATTGGGTGGGGGTGGGGAATTAACGTAGTCTCGTTTCGTAACCTGTTTTTGTGCTAAATTCAAACCAATCCTCTGTAGTCTATAACCAGAAAGTTGAAAATGCATCACACCATATGACTGCCCTAAATATACATTGAAGCAAATTATTAAGGAATAGTTTTTGTAAATGTATTGCATTGTCTTAATACATGTATAAAGTAAGGTACTCTAAAGACAGGAAGTAGATTAGCAAAGAGTTGAAGAATTCACCGTACCATATGGCTAACTAGATAGCACTTTGTACTAAATATCATATGCAGTGGTTACATAGGTATTATGAAAGACAGACAAGGCGAATCTAGTGTAATTTATAGTGGGGGCGTTACAATAATTGAACATCACTAATTACCAGAAGGATGTCGCACACAAGTTCATTACAACTGCTGTTTTAAAAGTAACTTAACAATCCTACGCTTATTTCCAGTCGTCACTGAGGAAACTTACAGATATCTTAACAACTAAACAAAAATAAACAAATCCATATGGATCTTCAAAGCTTCACAGATGTCTATTGGATATATTTAATCTTCATAGACACGATACTTGTATGACAGATGATGAAAATATTTCTTTTTCCTTGATTACAAACAAGAATAAAATCTATTTGAAAAGTCATTAAATGAAATTCTAAGTTCATTACAATACATACCAATGTTTGTTTTGTTGATATTGGTGGAATTGTTGACCATTACTGTTTAAACTTTCTTTTCATAATCAATTCCATTTGATTGCAATTACTTGTATCATGTCTCGTCAGTTGTGTATACCGCCTTACTCGACAATATGCGTCTCGTAGTTATGCGTTTTACACAAGTGACTCGACATGACACAAACAGTTGTACCAATATAATATGCATTTATCACACTAAATAAAATTTTTTTTTTACCATATGCCTCCTAATATGTTTTGAGATATTATTGAGCTACGTTATATGTGTGAATTCAAAGTCTGAAAGGAATGAAAGCTTTAATATTGTTTACAGGAGAATTCTCCACATTTTTAACACTTTATAGAGTTCATCTTCAGACTCGCTTGAAATATAATTGAGATAAATCTAATACGTAAATTCTGTATTATTAAGAGACATACCCCCAAAACAAATGTACGAAAACGAATAACTTCATCGTCGAATTCTCTTGAGGCATATTTTATATAAATCTTATATGTAAATTTAATTAAAATCTTTAAAAAAGAAATGTAAGTGTATGCAATACCATTTTGTCCATTTCAAATGAGAAACATTACGAAAAGAAGTTATATTTCAACTCGCTTGGGATATTATTGTAATAAATAATATGTGTATACCTAATTATAATCTATAAAGAAATGGGGAAGAAAGATCGCGTAAAATGCTGGTCTGCCCATGATCAACGTTATTAAGGAACATAACTCCTACAAATACATTAAGAACATGACTTATCTTCAAGATGTAGGAGGAGAGGTCAGTGCGACAGGGAACAACAATAAACAACCTTCTATAGAAGCAAACAAATGTTTCTGGTTTTGTTAGCAAGAAAAAGTGGAAGCGTTGTTGACCGTAGAAACAGTAACATGACAAGATTAACATGGGTTTCAAACAATATAATATCAGTGTCTAAACTCGCTACCTTTCGGAACTGGACGATTGTTTGTTGCTTAATATACAGCGGCACATATTTAGGACGAAAACAAAGTCAACAATATCAAAACAACTATACAGAAATGAAGAAGTAATGCGACAACTGGGCTACCACTGGAAAAGCATGGAGAACTGGGTAGAGACGTAAACTTTAGTTTTCTGTATCGATAACAACGCGCCTACTCTTTTTACTAATATACAAAGGGTCTTTAACTTGCAGAGAGCGTGGCAGTCCCTCAATCGAAATGCACTTATAACCGTATCCTGACGACGCACTGGACAACTTTGTGAATCGAGAAATTCCATGATTGAATCGAGCAGGTTGACGAAATATCCAATGTATTCTTGCTACATTATTTATTGGAAGAGAAACTACAGAAATATGCTGTAATTTGTCTACCAACTACGGTTCTCTAATAGAACGTGCCCAAACAATTAAGATACCATATACATGTGCCACAGTTATAATAGATACACATCTGACCCAATTGTTTTGGAATGTCGGTTAATTCAATAATTTGTATCGTGAACATAACGATTCATTTACATATACCATTGTCAGTATTCCTAACATTCGATTACATTCACACATTAGCACACAATAATAAGATATATTTCCTTAAATACAAAATGTATTATGTTCTAATGAACAAATTACAAAACATATCATATATAATAAATAAAACGTATCAAATAATTAAATAGGATTTACAGTAATACAAATTAAATTACCATTCTGAATGATTCGAAAATGACTATTCAATAAACCAAAAGTTCTTCCTGGTTTAAGCAATGTCTCCGTACTCTACTTACCAAAAACTAATGTGTAAGACGCGTTAAACAGGAAGGTGACAGACAAAAAGAGATACACGAAAGAAAAACTGACAAGACAAGTTTGAAGATAACAAGGGGGTAATCAGAAACTGTAAATGAAGAAGGAGAGACAACACAATGGTCAAAAGAAAAAGAACAAAAGGACACACAATATTCTACAAAACACCATACAGAAAACTAAAGATTGAGCAACTGACACCTGAAACCAAGAACGCCCGTGTTCATGAAATATTATAACCATATTTAATGTTAACAAATGAATTCAAAGACAACAGCGCAACCGCCTCCAATATCACAGGCTAGTAATCACACTGGCTATCCAATTCATAAGGACAAAAATTGAGAGAGAAAACTAAATATCAGTAGATCATTCCTGTATAGAGTGGGATGTGTCTGTTCAGTAAAAGACAAATAAAGTCCTTTATTAAGGACAAAAACTAAATATCAGTAGATCATTCCTGTATAGTGTGGGATGTGTCTGTTCAGTAAAAGACTAATAAAGTCCTTTATTAAGGACAACAATTAAATATCAGTAGATCATTCCTGTATAGTGTGGGATGTGTCTGTTCAGTAAAAGACAAATAAAGTCCTTTATTAAGGACAACAATTAAATATCAGTAGATCATTCCTGTATAGTGTGGGATGTGTCTGTTCAGTAAAAGACAAATAAAGTCCTTTATTAAGGACAACAATTAAATATCAGTAGATCATTCCTGTATAGTGTGGGATGTGTCTGTTCAGTAAAAGACAAATAAAGTCCTTTATTAAGGACAACAATTAAATATCAGTAGATCATTCCTGTATAGTGTGGGATGTGTCTGTTCAGTAAAAGACAAATAAAGTCCTTTATTAAGGACAACAATTAAATATCAGTAGATCATTCCTGTATAGTGTGGGATGTGTCTGTTCAGTAAAAGACAAATAAAGTCCTTTATTAAGGACAAATGGTTATGAACATCTAGTCGTTGATATATAATACAAAACTGGTCACGATCATGAAGAGTAGAATTTGCTGATTTCTGAGACGAAAATTTAAAATAAAAGAGTCTCATGTTGAACAGATGTATCATAATGACAGTATAAAAAAGGACATATTCAGTAAATACATAATTATCAGTTCTGCTGGTATTTAATTACTTGAGTGTCTGCAGAAGTTCTTAAAACACTTTATTTTAAAATAAGACATAGATATAATACATGACGAATGTGATTTAATTATGCGTCTAAACAAATAGAAAATAATTTTTTTATTTTGTGTCTAGATCTTCGTAAGCAAGGGTTTTATACAAGAGTTTTACAATAAAAATCTAAAAACAGGACAGCCAACAATATTGTAAACTCACATTACAAATTTAGCAGAATCATTTGTTTATTGCAGGTCTTTTTACGAGATAATAAGCAGTTAACTGCAAACATCTGTTGATTTTTATATCATTTTGTTCGTCCAGCTAATGCCATTATTTGTCAATCATTAGGTTTATATTTATTTCTGGTTAAAATATAACAAACCAGTTGTTCATTAAAAGAAATGATATGTGACGAAGACTGCCTTTAACAGGCAACCAGATACTTGGTGAATCACATGTGTAACTTATTTTTACATCAGTTGAATGTCGGAATTAGTCAGGTTATATTAAATTATAGTCTGGTGTTTAAGTAGCAATGATAAGTCTAAATCTTATAAAGAAGAATATTTTTATGAAGGATATAAAAATGGCCATATGGATGAATAGAAGATGGTACATACTATAACAATATCAAACGAGATGAAACAACATTTATATTCGTTTACAAATAAATACCACACAATGGTGATCTCTTGGCGAACATTACAAAAACACTTAATAATGTTATAGTATTGAGTTATCAAAGAACCGCACCAATAACCAACTATATAAGACTAGATTCTTTCCATAAGTAATAGCATTAAACAAAACAAAATATTCACAACAAAGCAAAGACGTTATATAAACAAAGCATTCATAGTACCTGCAGCAATTTGTTAGGTTAGGTTCGACTGTGGACGCTGGCTTGTTGAAACGGTAACAGATCAAAACGCCCCCACTTTTACCAAAACGCCCCCACTTTTACCCAAACGCCTCCACTTTTCACCAAAACGTCCCCACTTTTTACTAAAACGCCCCACTTTTTTTTCCAAAATAAATCATTATAAAAAAAATATTTTATGTGATTCAAATGTTTATAAATGTCTTCCCACGATTCGTTTTTGTTTGAATATTTTGTTTTTGTTTTATTATATTTTCATTGATCTATTTATTAAAGTTATAAATTTAATTAATGATGATTGCATTTAATTAAATCTATATGTTTCATTAATTATTACAATAAGTATATGCCTTTATCCGTGCCGACGGTCTTTTATGAGCTTAATTACCGCCGTCAGAAAGTAAAAACACACACAAGCCAAGATATTGTGAAAAACAAATGTACAAAGCCAACAAAAGAATGGTTTGATGTGGCCATATAGCTTAATATTTAGTGAATACAGCAAAGTATTCCGAATAGGTACAAAGTCTGTTACACAGAACAAATGTAAAAAGTTTCCCCGAGCAACTTAATATCGTAATGGGTCTACAATTTTTAGGTTCGTATGAGTCACCCTTGTTCTTGTAAATAGGTTTAATTTTGCCAATCACCCAATTCTCAGGGATAATTCCACAATCAAATATCAGATTAAATAGCTTTTCGTATATATTTATGAATTGATGAGCAGTGGTTTAATGTACTCATTGATTATATACCATCTTCTCCAGATGCTTTATCGCTTTTCAGCTTTTTGATACAATAAACAATTTCTTCTCTGGATATATAGAGATTGATATTCTCATTGAGATTATCCATAAAATTTGAATCAATATTAAAATCTAGATCATCTTCTCCCGCATCCGGAGTGGGATTTAATTTTTTTTTAAATTCAAATAATTTTGACGTATTGACCCGAGGGCTGGGGTCGACTCTTTCTCTTCTGACGTGCATTTCTACATTCTAAATCAAACCATGGCTTATTGTTTCTTTTAGTCCCACTTGAATTACCCCCTTTACATTATATAAACTTTGTCTAGAATATAAGTCAGTTATATATACTTATAAACACTATTACCGGAGCGTATAAATGTACAAATGTATATACAAGTTCGTTGTCGTCCGATGTAAGATAAGCATGGTACATATATATATATACAATATATAAATTTACTGGACAAAATCTTGAATTACAAAATATCACACATGATACATGTAACTTCGCTTAAGTAGAAACAAATTATTAAATGTGCCGTTTTGGCAATAAAAAAGTGGGGGTGTTTTTGTAAAATAACCTTTATTCTGAAAAATAGTGGGGGCGTTTTGGTAAAAAAAAACGGGAGCGCTTTGGTAAAAAGTGGGGGCGTTTTGGTAGGGGGCGTTTTGGTAGTGGGGGAGTTTTGACATGTATTCGCTGAAACCACTATATCCACCTCTTCTTCTACTATACTAGACCGCGACTTTATGTCACTTCCGTGCTTACTAGTTAGGTTGATGTTAGCTGTGTGATCATATTTGAACTCTTGTGCTTCCCAGTACTTATCTAAGTTGATCTCAAAAAATTTCACTGTTTTAGCTGTGATAACTTCGTTTGGTAGACTGTTCTAAATGTCAACTATTCTGTTTGTGAAAGAGAATTTCCGGATGTTGAGTTTGCTGTATTTTTTCTTCAGATTTTTGTCGTTCCCCCTAGTTCTTGTATTTTGATCTAGGTCAAGTAAACCTTCTGTGACCTCTCTATCGTAGATGCTATTGATGATTTTGAAAGTTTCTATCATGTCCCCTCTAAGGCACCTGTACTTTAGGGTTGGCATTTGTTACAATGTTAACAGCCATATTTCTTATTTCATCCATTCAAGAAACTATAAAGCTAGATATCAGCAATTGTTGGCTTTCGAATCCAATGACAAAGAGACAAAGACGACTGAAAACTACTATGTAATGTTTTGTAGATCCTTGTTTCTCCTTTTTCTTTTGACCATTATGTTTGACTGTCCTTCGATTTACGGCTTTTGATTACCCCTTAGGTATCTTCAAACTCTTCATCCCCTACAACCCCTATATTTGAAGTAACACCATTGAAAGATAATTTCCTGAAAAATAACTTCAAATGTTGGAAAGGTTTCAGAGGAAAATATTTTTTCATATTTCTGTTATTCCTAGTAGCATCTACACTGAATGTCGTAATGCTCACTGTTGGGTGTTTAATGTCGAGCGGCAAATATTCATACATGTTCAGGACGACAATAAGTTAAAAAAAAATATAATCATAAAAGCTGAGCCATGAGGGAATGATATGTCCGTCCCCCTACAGATGTACTATTTGAATTGTATACAGTATCATAGCCAGGCAGAATAACCATACTTGCAACTCGAAAATCAGGAATCTACACTGACGCTGAACATAATACTAACTCAGCATAAAACAAGATGTTGCACGCTACGTCGTGCTAAGAATACCTCCACTCGTTCATTTGTAAGTCGCACGGTAAACAGGAAGTAGATGTGCGGTAAACCTGGAAAGGGGAGACACGGTACAAGTCACCATGCCAAAGTCATATATCAAATATAAAGTCATTTCTTCCAGTAGAAGCTGAGATAACTGTTACGAAAGTTTTCATTACGGCAAACATGAAAAATTCTAAGTCGCACTGTAAACAGGAAGTAGATGTGCGGTAAACCTGGAAAGGGGAGACACGGTACAAGTCACCATGCCAAAGCCATATATCAAATATAAAATCATTTCTTCCAGTAGAAGCAGAGATATCTGTTATGAAAGTGTGAACGGACGGACAAACGGACGGACTGACGGACAAGGTGATTGCAATAAAAATCAAACTTCGGAAAATTTCTGAAAAAACAGTCTAGTCAACCATTTTTGAATAATCTCGTCAACAAACCGGTAATCAACAAACTATATTTGAATAATTCATTACATCATTAATAGTCGTCTGCTAACCTACTTCCTGCATAAGCTACTTATCAAAAGAGGCTTAGAAACTAATTTTAACGTTTTTTAATTAAAATACAGCTATTTTGCATAATCTGTCAAACTTTCACAGAAAACGAAATAAAATGCAGCGATGTTTAAAAACAATCCTTTGTTGTAAAGCTACATCATAATTTCAGTCAATTGTAGCTCAAATGCATAAGTTATTGAACCACGTGGACAATGTTAATTGCATGGTTACAGGTGGTTACAATTCTTGATTCGGTTCGTCCTTATTCTCATTTGTTTTGTGGGATGTCTATGTTTTATTTAAGTTATTTATTTACGTATACTAGTGTCCAATATGACATGAGGTTCGTGTCGTTTAACAGCAACACAACGGGTGCCACTAGTGGCACATGAACTGCTTACCCTTTTTGGAGTACCCGAGTTCACCCCTGGGTTTGTTTGTGAGCTTCATGTTTCTCAATCTTTTGTTTTCTGTGTCGTGTTTTGTACATCGTTGGTGGTCCTTTGTCCTTTTGTTCTTTCTCTTTTGACCATTGTATCTCTCGATTTAAGGCTTCTGATTGGTAGATTGACATCCAAGAACATATCAGCCAAAATTACAGCAAAATAGTTCAGTAGATACAGACAAGTTTCAAGAATAATTTTGAAATCTTTTTTTCCAAATGGCACTTTATTAAAAGTTTCATTCAGTGGTGCCAATCTCGGATTTCCAATTAACCCAAAAAGCCATTATTATAGGATCGTCCAGTGATTATTCATTTACAATTTGGATTTAATCATATTTCCAGTTTCTGAGATTTAAAAAGAATTCCTATAGATCTATGGTTTTATATCCAAGAAAAGATGGAAGATACCAAATATGTAATCAAAAGTCACAAATCTAACAAGAACAGATAATACAATGGACAAAATAAAACTGACAAAAAAACACACAATGATGTATAAAACACTTCACTGAAGATTAAGAAATGCGAACCTCACTTAAAACCTGGGATGAACTCAGATGCCACGTGTCGTGTTACTCTTGTTACAAACCGCTGATAAGATCACGAATCGTGTATAATATTTTAAATCAATACGTATTTACGTAGGACACACTACTATTGTTCAACGTAAATAGAATAAGACCACTATGTATCACGAAATCATTCAAATTTCATTAGAAACAAAATTGCTTTCACTAATCTACAAAAGACAGGCTGTTACTATGGATTCTGGCTAAATAAGTTTATATACAACATACACTAAAGTTCTTATATCAAAACAAAGAAACAAACCTAAAATTAACTTCAAATAAAGGGCCGCGAGAAGCATGATACGACCGTAGCATATCAACAACGGAAAGTTAAACAAGTATATATTAAAATCAAGTATTTTGCTTGACACAATAATGTATCAGACACAATATTTCGCATTACCAACTTTATTTTTGTTATTTGTCTCAATTGACTATTGACTGTTTAAGCGTCGGTCCCTTTTAGTCCCCTTTAATCGTTGGAACCTCAAGAGGTAAAACATGTCTTAAAAACATAGAGAGGGAATGTTACAAGGCATACATTTGAAAATAATTAAAGTCAATTCAAAGAAAAGCACATAAAACATTAGAAGAAAATAACATAAAATGCATTAAAATTGGATTAAATCTGAAAACAATATTGAAATTCCCCTTTTTGGCCATTTTTATGTTTACATAATAAAAATATACATTGCATTGGATGGGATTTCCCTAAGTGATTCATCTAAGATAATCAAAGAATCTGAACTAATTCTATGCTATGATTTTCACAATGATATTCCTATCCTCATCATAAATGTGTTAATACATATGTGGTTTTCATGTCTCAACTTTAGCTATATGCACGTTTCCAGTGCTATAGTAACAAACCCCTTATTTACCGCACCCCTATCGTAATATATAACCTTTTACAGATGTTACTCTTTGCGAGGGTTGTCATAAATAGATCATACGGTAATTATTCACTCTCGTTTTTTTTGAGTGATTTTGTGATTTTCCTGCTTTCCAATCTCAATCCACAAAAAAAATAAAATAATAATAATAAGCACATCTGCATATAGTTGAAATAAAGCATACCTTATCAGTGCATATAGTTGAAATAAAGCATACCCTATATCAGTGCATACAATTGAAATAAAGCATACCCTATCAGTGTATATAGTTGAAATAAAGCATACCCTATCAGTGCATATAGTTAAAATAAAGCATACCCTATCAGTGCATATAGTTAAAATAAAGCATACCCTATCAGTGCATATAGTTAAAATAAAGCATACCCTATCAGTGCATATAGTTAAAATAAAGCATACCCTGATTATCAGTGCATATAGTTAAAATAAAGCATACCCTATCAGTGCATATAGTTAAAATAAAGCATACCCTATCAGTGCATACAGTTGAAATAAAGCATACCTAGGGATGACGGTGCTATATGCAAAGGAGAATAAAAGTGCCATGCTATTTTGACAGAATGTACATGAATCAGATACATTTCAGAAAATATAATGGCGTCGCAAAGAGTTAAACTTCAGACAAAATGGCCATTCTCGCTACCCTGCAAATAACCTCGTACGTACATAGTAGAAATTCTTCTTAAATTGTTTGCCGGAAGTTAAGTTAAGTTAAGCCGCACAAAAATATAGTCCACGAAAATCCAATATGGAAGACATACTAAGTAAAATCTAATCACGCAAAACTAATTAAAACTTTAATTGAAATATAGAAAATTGTTTAAAATATAAATTTATCAAACTTTCATGTAACTGACATGTGAAAAGTATTGCGATTTATACGCCTAATGCATACGAGGTTATTTGCAGGGTAGCGAGAATGGCCGAGTAGTTACGATTGACAAAATGGCGCGGTAGTCTCAAAAACAATATACATTTTTTTTGTATTTAGAAAACCTTGAAGAAATTAATACGTGTTTTCACACCTATTGATTAATGTTGCTGAATGTCAAGTGTGCATTATTTCACGTATATTTCGGTCGAGTTTACTAACATGACACTGGGATGACACTTTAATTGACATAAATATTAGTTAGCATGGGTAAATTATAAACGTTGGCTGAACACAAACTTTCAGCATTGTATTACCTCAAAACAGTGCACTAACTTATGTCCCGTCTGGAGGACGAGTCGTGTATTTTATATATCACATACAATCAGAGTAGGTCACTGCAAGTACCACCAACAAGTCGGAAAAACTATAGCCTACATGTATTTCACTACCATGCGGTTTTCTGTGGGCAGAATTGACGTTTACAAAGTATTACATACAACTTGAAGCTAATTTGTCCTAGATAAAAGACAATGGACTGTCGTCTTTTACCACTAGAACACTATGCCCCCATTAAACCATGATTAAATAATCGAAATCGTTATAAACTTTAATTTCAAGTTATTACAATGGAAACGAAACCAATTATACATATCTGATTTTAGAGGCACGTGTTTGTATCAGATCAATAAACAATTAAATAAGATATTTTTCTATTGTCAAATGTAAATACAATATCAAAGAATCATTAAAATTTCATTAGCCATAAAATTGTTTTTATAAATCCATAAAAGACCATCATTAACCATTACTTCCAAATGAATTATTTTCACAACATAACCAACATATATATATATAACACATTTGATCTACTATAGCAATATTTCTCGTTATTTCTATTTGTTCCAATGGTGATGGTGATTTTCACTCAAACGTTTCAAAACTTGTTGTGCTTGTCACAATTATACACACACGATAGCAGACAAAGTTCAACAGACATTTACTGAAGAAAGGGATCCCTATAATAGACACCCCATAAAAATCTTTCTGTTTCAGGCTAAACCAATGCAATGGTATCAAGAATACTAACATAACCAAAGTTGACAAATTTACAATTTACCGTGTTCCTGAAAAATAAGGATTACTACAGTTTTTTTTTGTTAATCCTATATTATCATATACTGTAATAAGTAGTCACATCTACACCCTCCAGTCGACATCAATGATATAAGTGAAATATCATGATCTTTCCTGGAAACAGTTTTATATGACCTACTTCTTTTATTTATACAATTATACTGATGTGTAAAATGATATGACGCAATTTTTTTCAAGAAGCATTGTCGTAAACTATTTTCATTTGGCTTAACTAACGTGATCAGTCATATTCACTGCAATTGTGTTATTACCAGAAAATATTAATTATAATTAGCAAACCGTCATTTATAATAAGCATCGCTATATATATAATTTATGTAATTCGTCATGGTTTCAGAATACCAATTTCTCTATACCTTGTATTGTCTTATCAGTAAATACACTACTCATTCACACGAGAGTGCCAAATGTAAAGAAATATGTCGATTATTCCGATGCATTGAATCTCATTCTCGTTCGCCATTCGCTGCTTTTCATTTCTTTTTTGTTTGTTTTTGTTCATTTGTTTTTGCTTGCCTGTTTGTATTGATATTGTATGGTATATTCTTTTTATTTTTATTTTGGATCATTCCTTGAATATTTATATTCTGTATCCAACAACACGATTCGTCACTGCTCTATGTGAGGATATTCTGTATCCAACAACACGATTCGTCACTGCTCTATGTGAGGATATTCTGTATCCAACAACACGATTCGTCACTGCTCTATGTGAGGATTGGCACTTTACTCACATGTGGTAAACACTGACATTGTCTTAATACAGTCTACTACAAAGTGCCTGCACCTATGTCAAAAAGTGAACAGTCATGTAAATGTCAGGGGTATCGAGTTTGCCACTAGTGAACAGTCATGTAAATGTCAGGGGTATCGAGTTTGCCACTAGTGAACAGTCATGTAAATGTCAGGGGTATCGAGTTTGCCACTAGTGAACAGTCATGTAAATGTCAGGGGTATCGAGTTTGCCACTAGTGAACAGTCATGTAAATGTCAGGGGTATCGAGTGTGCCACTAGTGAACAGTCATGTAAATGTCAGGGGTATCGAGTTTGCCACTTGTGAACAGTCATGTAAATGTCAGGGGTATCGAGTTTGCCACTAGTGAACAGTCATGTAAATGTCAGGGGTATCGAGTGTGCCACTAGTGAATAGTCATGTAAATGTCAGGGGTATCGAGTGTGCCACTAGTGAACAGTCATGTAAATGTCAGGGGTATCGAGTTTGCCACTATTTCGATTGGATTTTCGAGCTGTAACGACAGTGTGGTATTTTTTGTTTTTCTTTATATCTATTAGAAGACATCATACTTTGCAAATATAAAACAAGTAGTAAATTCCAAAAATTCTGTGAATGACAACATTTGACATTCCAGCAACATTTAAAACAACACAACTCCTGATTCTTAAGCAATTTGGAATAAAACATTCACTGCAAATTAATTATCTCCAAAAAAGTCATAAGAATACAACACAATATTTGCTTTTGATAATATATTCCACTTTCATCAAAGTAGAATATGAAGCTTGATTCTCTCAAATTAAAAACAAAAAATACCATGTATGTTGGAACATTTTGAAAATCCAATACAAAAATCGAAGAAAGAGGCAAATTCGATACACAATACACACAAATGCATGACAGATCACTTTTCTGTCTTGGCAGAATTAGTTTTATGGACCCATATCTTCGCACTTAGTGAAATGATGCGGTCATGCAAGTGCTTTCACATGTCAGTAAAATGTCAACCCTCGCAGGTCAGAAAAACCTCATCAAATAGAGTTGTATCAAATACACCTCGCCATATGTGGGTGAATCTTACTATATAATAGAGAATATCGACACATATTTGTAACGGATCAAATATTCAAAGATTCGATTTCCTGCTGTTTCTAAGGAAGTAAATGGAATATCTTGTATTAGTAAAAACTAATGCTCTTTGTAGTTGACTACATTAAACAGCCGAGTGACATTTTAATTTCATCGTCACGTAGAGTGTGTTTCCTATTATAAACAATATGTAGAGATAAGACAATACAATCTACTGAACTTCAGCTATAGTGAACAAAGAAAATAAAAACCGATGATGAATTAGGACATAGTTACAGGACATACCCACTGACTGTCGAATATATAAACACATGGGACATACCGGTCCTGATAAATCAAGAATGCGCATTGACATATATCTAAACTGGGTCGATACAGAAACCTTTTTTAAAAAGGAAATCATTAAAGAGCGACCTAGTTTTTTGTGACCAACTGACATATATTGGTCTAATCAATATGAGGTTGAAACAGTGCATAACGCAACTTAATTATACTCCTCTGTAAACAATGTGTCGAACGAAGAAACAGCAAATACCACATATGAGGTAATGTTTCTTCGTTCGACACATTGCTTTATAGTCTAAAGTCTTTTGTTTGACCTGGTCATTGAACGAACCGCATTGCTAACAGCATCGGTGGAGTAATGGTTAGCGTGCTCGCCTCGAGAGTGGTAGATCGTGGGTTCGAGTCCCGTTCGGGTCAAACAAAGACTATAACATTGGTATTTGTTGCTTCTCCGCTAAGCATGCAGCATTAAGGAGAAAGAGCAAAGACTGGTTCGCTCGGAATCAGGATAATGTGTCCAAGTGGGGCGACATGTCTATCCGCGGACTGTTAACTCAGTGAGCTAGCACTATAAAAATCCAACTAAGCGTGTTGGTCTAGTACAAAGCGGACCTCATCATCATTTCATTGAAAAATAACTTCTTCTCGCCATGATATAGCAGAAAAATTGCTAAGTTGGCGTTAAACAGCAATCACTCATTCACTCCCCCCTCAACTGAATTCCCCTCTCCATTACACCACCAAGTCGGTCGTCATTCCGAAAGGTCGGGATTGGTTATTAAGTGAGGGATTGTTGTTTAACCCCAAGTGAGCAATCAGCTATATCATAACGAGAACAAGTTATACCTTGGTGAGATGATGATGATGATGATATTTTGCACTATGCCAGTTGGATTTTTATAGGCCTAGCTCCCTGAAAGCAGATTCCATATACAGGCAGATCGCTCCATTCCAACACATTCTCCCGATTCCACTCTCGTCTCTTAACGCTGCATGACTAGCGTAGAAGCAAAGATATTTAGTGCTAGCTGATCGGGGAACGAATACACGATCTACTGGATTCAAGGCAAGCACGCTAACCATCACACCACTGAGTTGGTTGATTGTGTTATTGACGTCTTGTGACGTAATCATAATTGTGTTCAAGATAGATATATCTATATTCTCAGACTATTTTTGTGAGCTGCTGTGAGTTGATATCTCACTTGTATCATGACATGTTCTAAAAAAAGAAACCATGCACTCATTTACGTTCCGTCATCAGTGCGAATAGAGTATTCGTCTCGTACAATTAGCGACGCAATTTTCGGATGGCTTATATCACGCAACGAAGAAAAGACATCACATTTTTATACCATGGATTCCCGATAGGAGGCATTACTATGAAAACAATACAATATAGTCACAAATCACAATAAGTTTGATCTATATCAAATCTCAGGGTTGCAAAGTAACGTGTAGACCATATATAATTCAGTCAAATTGTGGTTACTGAGCAACTTATTTCATTCAGACAATGTATCTCCAAAATAAAATAAAAATTAAACGCGAATACTTTAATAAATAAATGACATTCTTATAGCTCTAAATAATGTCTACTGTCTGTGTCATTGCAACTGTTTATAGCACGTCATATACAGCAGGTTGATCAAACTATATACAAAGTGTGGCATTGAAGTCGAAGTAATATAATAATGAACATCCAACATATACGAGTACGTACTAATCCTTGTAAACCCCAAAATATTTGCACAAACATGAATTTTCGTTGCCTCATTTTTGGAGAGAAAAAACATGAACATGCAACAATGACAATATTGCAGTTCATTGAGATCCCTGACAAATTATTACATCGATCAACTTTAATCATTTCTCCACCATAAACAATTATCACTTATCTTTACAAAGGTATTACACAAACATTCAGTCTTATTTGTTGCTACAGTCCGTTTGACTTCTATAAATCTTCAGAAAAAAATTCTTAAAAATCCAGTTTTCAAATCAACAATTATTTTTCTAGATGTTTATTAATATATGATATATACGAATTCTGATAATTAATTTTAAAATTTTTGGTCCATTATTAAAAAAGTTACCCATTAGGTCTCTATATTTTCTAAAGTGTAAAAATCTGGATGGAGTGAGTACAAATAGTGTAATAGCCAAGCCATGAAAACAAAATAATAGAAATGGGTTTTCAATGTATATTTCATTGTACCATGTGACATATTACATTTAAATATCAAAAGGCTACTCATTAACTGACCATAGGTGATAGTCAATTGTTATTGATGTACTTTAATATTCAAATGTCCGATGTCACATGGTACAGTCTGTTATTTGTACTCACTCCATCCAGATTTTTACACTTTAGTAAATATAATTAACATAGAGACCTAATGGGTAACTTTTTTTAATAATGGACCACAAATTTTGAAATTAATTGTCAAAGTTCGTATATATCATATACAATGTATTAACAAACATCTAGAAAAAAAATGTTGATTTGAAAACTGGATTTTTAAGAATTTTTTCGAAAAACAAGAAAAAAAATGCAAGAAAAGGGAAAATATCTAATTTAGTGCGCACGACATGTTTCTGGGATGGAATATTGATTATTTACTTGGTACATTAATTAATATTAAAAGATAATGAAATCCGAATTCTTAGTTCCTACCTCAAAGAATGTAGAAAGCAATTAGTCATTTGGAAATTCCTGGAAATATTTACACTCAATTAAACACATGTCCCTATGTTTAACTTGAAAACTGTATCATTTTAAAAGCTATTTTATTCGTTTTAAACTTGATCTGGTTCCCTTGTTTTGTGCAGCTAAATGGAATTATATTCCACTTTAATAATGAAGGCTGTGGGATCCAATACAAAAGCAACCTAGTGATAAATAAATGATGAATCACATCCCACTTACAATCAGATTTATAAGAAAGAAAATGAAAGGTTTATATCGAGTCTATGGACAGATGCATCCACATCAGCGGTGGAAAATAATAATCTACAAAACACTATACAGAAAACGACAGATTGAGCAACACAAATCCTACTAAAAACCGGGGTGAATTCTCGAGGGTAACAGTTCATACTGCACATGTGCTCTCGTCTCGTTCCTCTTGTTACAAATCCGGTGATAAGTCATGAATGAGGACAGGACCGGATTGTGATTACAACAAACGGAACAGACCCGTGGTCATTCTGTGACACAGATACTCCGTAACGGTTAACTAGATCATGATGACGACCGTAAAACTTTCGAAGTGATTACTTCAACTGAATCACCAGGAACCATTGGTTCAGTAGCTTACTTATTAGCAGCAACCTTGTATCAAATAAATCACAAGCTATGGAAAATCGGATCAACTGAGTGGTATATACTCCATATGCAGGTGCAGCTGGAATGTTGCTACATATAAATGGAAAGTTCACAATGGGAAAATTGAAATCATCTCTTTTCTCGTAACGTTTCGTACTTAACTGACCATCACTGTCAATTTTGATGTGTAGATCAAGGCATGAAGCAGACCTAGCTGTATCTTTGGTATCCTTTATTTCAAGCTTAATGGGATAGATGCGATCAACAAAATCACCAAACCTAGAATTATATTTAGTGGAAGGACATCATCTATATAGCGCAATTAGAAATTAAAGGATAAGGGCTAGTTTCGTTTACGTTTGTTTTGAGAAGCCCCTGTATGAAGTCTGCCTAGTGCGAATAAAGGAACAAGCCGAGAAGGGCAGGATAGTTGGTACCAACAGGAATACCGACAGGTTGTTAAAAAACACGTCCACCAAACATAACAAATATCTTGTCAATCAAAAACTCGAGCTTTGATGATATCAGTTTCAGAGAACTCTTTGGTACAATCAGTCTCATTCTCAATGAATGCAAAAAGTAAGTAAACATTTGGAAATCCCTGGAAATATTCATTCCGAATTATACACATTTCTCTCTATTTATCTTCTAAAGTGAAAATCTTAAAATGCTTTTTAAATTGTTTTCAACTTAATTGAATTCGCTTGCTATTTGCATTCAAAATTGAATTATGTTCCACTTTAATTATAGTGATTATTGTATCGAATATGAGTGTGGTGGTGATAAATAAGTGACTCAGTAAGTCCTATTTCAATAAGAATTAAATAAAATGTATAAAAATGTAATTAAGGTTATATTATGAAAGCTCAACAATATTTACATTCCTAGTATATCATGGTTATCAATTTTATTAATATTACATAAACAAGCACTAAAATAATTAACATTGTATTATGAATGGTTCAAAATCAAGATATTTTAATTCATAGTAAACCATGGTGGTCAGTTTTATTGGAGAAGGAAGCCATAGCATATGAAGAAAACCACCGACTTCCGCCACAGAGGCAAGTGTTGAACGCTACATTGTGTAGCGGTGATAAACACTGTATAGATACGTAGATGTACATCCAACAGCTATATGATGGGACATTGATAACCAGGTATTAAAGCGATACAGGCGCTTTGATCATATAGTTTATCTATAATTTATAATATATTTTCCTTTGATCTCATTTGATGATCGTGTCAGTATCAACGGACTTAGAACGTGTTCACATATAGATCGATTGCGATCGGTTTAGGTTAGTTCGATTCAGTTTGAAACCCCTTTGTGTTCAGATTGGATCGATCTCGAACCGATTGCAATCGCTTCCGGTAATAACCACTATTCACACGGCTCATCTGATCGGCTCATCTGATTCGATCTCGAATCGATTCAATTTTCTGTTGTCTTCCGGGCACGTGCCATCAGCAGACTGTTGATTGGATATAATCATGGCTGATCTTGCAAACAGAGTGTTGTTTATGCTTATTTGCATTTTAAATGCAATGATAATTGACTTTATGACCAGAAGACTGCTTCAAAGGAGGATCTACAGACTTTTTATTCAACGCATGCCTAATGAACACGTCTTGAACCGATCTCGAATTGATTTAGTTGTTCTCATCTAACTGTGAAGCGTTCTAGTTCAGTTAAATAATTCTCGATTTGCTGAATTTCTTCCATTGATATATCCTCCAGAGCTGGAAGTTAAAGAGACCACAGATACAGCTTCGTCCGCATCATTTTTGGACGTATACCTCGAATTTGACGACAGTGGTCAACTCAGTACTAAAATTTATCATAAACGGGACTTCAATTTTAAAATCATAAATTTTCCAAATATGTGCAGCAATATACCAGCTCCTCCTGCATATGGTGTTTACATCTCGCAATTGATTGGTTATGCAAGGGCCAGTAGCAATTATTCTGATTTCCTGAAACGTCATCTTCATCTGAGAAACAGGCTACTGGACCAGGGCTATAAAAAGATTCGCCTTATTCGATCTCTTAAAAAGTTTATATTCCAATACCAAGATCTTGTCGAAATATATTCCGTCTCTGCAGAGACGATTATAAACGATGGATTTTCATATAGTGAAAATGTATAAAGATAAGGAAGTCTACAAAAATGTCAAAAATATTTTGTTATCAATGTGTGACATAAGTGTTTTTGACATTTACTTTACTGAATTTGGTACTGCTTTGACAACTATTTTACCTATTTTGTTCAAGTATTGTTATAAATACTGTTATAGTGACAGCCGGAACCTTTGAGCCCTAATGAAAGCGGGAGGTTTGGCGTTTTAAAATCTGATTCAACCCACCATTTCTTTAGAAATGCCTGTACCAAGTCAGGGTCATTACGGTTTTCACAGTATTCCGGTTGTTGACTGAATTTGTCTGTTTATATACTTATGAGTTTTGACTTCCCCTTTGTAAGATTGTTCGGAGTTCGGTAATTTTGTTATTACCCTTATTAGACCACATATTTTATGGGTCTCAAATTAGACCGATTGCGATCGATCTTTGTTTGGTGTGAACATTGAAATCGATCTCGAAGCGATCGCGATCGATCTAAATACGCTTAGTGTGAACAGGGTCTAATTCTGATACTGAAAAATATCCACCAGTGTGACGTCACATTATGACGTCTAGTACCGATAAAAGCAATAATAAAAGTTTTGAGGGTCTAGACATATTTTATCACTAGTATACAATTATAGTCTTTTATTGAGGTCAATACGAGTTTTTATGGACCTTAAAACGATATTCACCGAAGCCTTTCGGCCGAGGTGAATATTGATTTCTAAGGTCTATAAAAACTCGTATTGACCGATACAAAAGAATGTAATAGTTTTATTACATTAAACGAAAACGAAAGTGAAACCAAGTCAATACGAGTTTTAATCAAACAATATCAAATTTTACGGAATGTCAGGTGACAGCATGATAGCCAATAAAATTATGTAATAATACATTTTATGGCAGTCCGATAGGAAGAGCTGTGATAAAATGTACTATTGATAATGTCATGTTTGTCCCGACCTTCAACATGCTATTATTCTACGTGTATCTTACTATCACATGATTATTTGTTAGTCAAGTTTGTGACAACTCTTTTTTATGAAAGTTGCCCTTTTTGTCAAAAATTTAAAATATTCTATCACTTTTACATATCATTTCACATCTTAAAACAGATATGTGTATTTAATTTTTGCATTTACTTCAGTAATATAAAAATCAACGTAATTATAAGAATCTAAATTTTATCTTGTATATATTCATGTCCTTTGAAATTTGAACATTGATAAACTCGTACAGCTTAACAATTATTCCCATAATATCATCTTTACTATATTTACTTGTGACCATGAATCACTAACAAGCTTAGTAACAAAGTCAAGACATCTGTAAATACGAAAGCGACGTGCCAATTGTATTTTACCAATGAAACTACTTGACCATTGAAACAAAGAACAATGGCGAAGACGTAAACACTCGAGATTGGAGCAATATGTACATTTGAATACCATTTAAACATCTACTTCAGGAAAATATATAAAAATAGTTTTTCCATTCGTAATGGACACATCAACCTTCACAAATGATGCTACTATCGATATACATGTTACTGACATAATCCTAAAATCGAACGGGTCTAATTATCCCCTCCGATGATATTTTACACGTAACAGGAAGCTCAAAATGTCTGTGTCAGTCTCTATATTATAGGAAACAAGCGATTTCTGCATTGCTCATCATTCTGTTCATATTTTTTTTTCAACAGCTTTGTCATTGGACAAAAACATGGCATTAGTCAGTAAAATGTTCACGTTATGTTTCTGAATATAAAGAAAACGGAAAGGGGTCATCGACCATTTAATAACTGCATAAACCATTATTTCTTGCAGCAATGTCCGATTACAATTACATGCAAGAATTGTGAATGAATTATCTTATTGTAGGCACAACGACCGACTATTATAGCACTGAACACGTGACAACAATATATAATTACAATTTCTAATATTCTTTTCATAAAAGATGTGGTAACGTGCTTTTGCACTATTGCAAAAATTCTGTTACTTTTACAGTTTGAAAACTTCTTTTAAATTTTTATATATATTGGGTCGGTATTGAATAGTAAATTATCAAGATTTATTTCCTTTTTTTTTTAAACAAAGGGCTACTCCAGTCGCTGTATGATACGACCGGAGCAAGTCATCAATTTGTATATATGTAGGGTCGGGATGTTCCGGTACTGAATAACAAATTATCATGCTCTATTTCAATAAACAGCTAACGTCAGTCACTGTATGATACGACCATTGCAAGTCGTCAAGGGCTTCCTCATGCATCAGTTTTACTGCAAGCTTTAACCGGGTTAAACTGAAAATCATTTCTGATAAAGGAATACTAACTGAAACCATTGTCACAATCAATTCGATAAAACACATCCAACTCAATTGGAATATATAAATTATTTATATCTTGCAAATAATCGAAATTTCGGAATCTGACTCCATTAAACCTCTGAATTTTTCCGCCTTTTGGCAAAATTCTGCGATCGTATACAAAATGCTTTAGGATTTGGGTATGGCATTATTGTTTACAATGGCGGTCCTATATCTTCAGTGGATGTTAATTCCCACAATCTACATAGAACATACTAAAATCTAACTCCACTCTATTGTTAAAAGGTCCTAACGTAATCTGCCAGTTTTAGTATTTAACCATTTTATTCATGTGATGATGAACTTTTACGCCTTTTACACGGTGCATTAGTTGACATCATTATAAGTGCATTTGAGCATATATATCAAGCGTTTAAAAGCAAATAGAATCTAAAAACAATTCATCCCTCAATATAAAGTTTGTCATTTGATTCTGCATTGAATTATAATTTAAAGATCCCAACAATACTAAATATGCAAGCAGAAATATCCTTCTTTTGCATTTACTTTCCAGACACGATCCTTCCCCTGATATTTCTAATATACATGTCTATTGATTGATTGACTGATTGCTGTTTAACATTAAAAATACAAAATGTCAGCTTTATTCATGCGGACTACAAGTTTACAAGTAATACATCAAATAGATAAAATGGTGGCTGTGGATGGACGTTTGACTGTATGCTGGGCCACTATATAAAAGAGTAATAGATACGATAGGAAAGTATAGTCTTCCAATGGTCCGCTAATGACCACTGCTAACAAACTGTTGTTCATTGCGAACTGGTGCAAGTTTTCCTTTACTTGAGAAGGTGCAAAGCATTCTCCAAATCCGAGCCACCATTTACGTCCCGCTCTAAAGTAGAACTGTGCATTTGATTCGTTTTAACTAGGCACAGAAACTATGTCATAATTCTAATAGAAATTCCCTTCCGTGTCTATGTTCAGTCAAGTCAGCCTTCGAATGATACCTCCATCATATAGGTATACAATCGCCTTTTTATATAGCAATGTCATCCTTGGGCTGGAAACTCCAATTGGTAGGAATATAACTTCCTTTCCTCCTGTCTATCCTATCAACTTATACATTAGTCCTTCCCTTTCCATTTTAAATCAGATAAACATTCCTTGGTTGATGGCTCCAGTTTCTTGTCTATGTAAATTAATTACATACGTCGACTGATGCCTTGAACTTCAATGGGAATATCCTAAAGATTGCTATAGAATATGTTATATTTCCTACTTCTTCCGGATATTATTGTATGAAATAGTGTCAGAAATGTAGCAATACATAACTATTAATAAAAACAACCCATCTAAAACTTGGATACAAGGAAACAAAAAAAAAAAGTAATAGTTATTTTATGGCTGTCAGTTAAAATAGGTCTTCAGTGAACATCATAAATCAAACGCCAAAAACACCTGTAGTTCTTCATCAAACTTATCATCATATTCCTTAACAAAGAGTTCCTTAATTAAGAGTTAAATGAGAGAACATGATGGCATTTGGTCTTTATAAACATGCCATAAAAATTAATCACTTATTTAATTTTTACAATATAATAAGGGATTCTGGTTTTCAATCAAAACATGATCAAATGTAACAGGTTTCTTGGTACAGATTACTACTTTTGAATCAGCTGTAAACACTATATAGATATTAACAATTCTCCACACATATAATCTCCATAAATAGCTTTTCTTAGAAAATGTTTACCTTAGGGAGTATGGACATACATATTCTTGCTTAGCACTTATGGACAGTGCTAGCTGTAGTTTTAACATTGATGTCACTGCATGAATAATACCATTTATATTCCTGAAATATACAAACAGAAGTGAAGTCTATATATACCTCCCGACGCTCATTTTCTTTCCATATACAATGTATTATATATTTTCAGCCACATCAAATTAATTTCAAATTAATCTTTGGGACAATATGTAATAAAATATTTGTTCCGGCGTGAAATTTGTTCCGCCGGAACCTATTTCACAGAAAATTTGTTCTGTCGGAACTTTTTAAATGAAAAATCAGTTCCTGGAACATATTTCATAGGAAAATTTATTCTGCCTATGTGAAATTTGTTCTGGTATCTATTTCACGACCAACAGTGAAATTTGTTTCGGAATGAACATTACAAAAACAATGATTAGTTTCTTTGTTAGACAAAGTTTAATTTTTTTTCTCCAATATTTGATTAATTAGCAGACAATGGTGTAAGATTCCAAATGTTATTAAAAATAAATATGAATTTATATACAACATTACACATGTATTTAGGTCTTTCGGCTAAATGAAAAGCAAATACAAGTACATTATGTACTTATAATCAAAAACACACATGTATATGTTAAGTACATGTCAAACTTCTCCACCATGATTAACTTTCATTTTCTTATTATATTTTATCGTAGTCATAAATGGATGAATGTCTTTTAGTTGTTTTTTTTTAATTTTTTTTTATCTCGTATTGATTTACGCACAGGAGACTTTGCTTCGATAACATCATCATTATCAATATTCATCATTCGACATATCAAAATAACTGAACAATGAATTTTCCTGTGAATCATTTTCATCACATAATTGTATTTCACCGGGTAATTTACAGGAACAAATTTCACATCAGTGGAACTTATATAATAAAATTTTCCTGTGAAATATGTTCTACCAGAAATTATATCACAGGAAATTATTTCTGGGGGAACTTTTTTCACAGGAACTTATCTTGGCTCACAAATACACCTGCAAAATGATCATGATGAAAGTTTGTTTCAATACTATATTTTCTAATTTCTCGCACAAGTTTCTACAAATACGGCGTTTATAAATAAATGGAAACGAACTGTCTACTGATGTGCGTGATTGTGGTTTAACGCCATGTCAGCAATTGGTCAGCTATATCATGGTAACAACAAGTTACATTTCTGATGAGATTATGAGAAGAATAAGCAGCAAATACCAATTCTATAGTCTTGCTTGACCCCACCAAGTATTGAACCGTTGTACTGTCTCAGTCTATGAGAGCTCGCTAACCATTAATTACACCACCGATACGGTTAAGACGCTCACGACGCTGATAACACAATACAATGATAGATCACAATTTTTGCGCTCGCTTAACCCGTGCAAAAAAAATCCAATTAAGTTTGTTTACAATTGTGGTGATGGGTTTCTAAAATTGTAGAAATAGTGAATCTACAATTAAAACCTAATTTGAATGAACGTATTACAATATTACAAACTTTTATTTGATTTGAGAATATAGATATATACATGTATAGTATTATTTTGGTCGGGGTGATTAAAATAGGTGACAAACCGTTAGCTTCAATTAAAATCCACCTGTGATGTAAATCTATTGTCAAAACTCGCCATAATTTTTAAGGAATGCAGAGTTATTGTTCTCTTTGTACTTTTAACGTCCCACAAGGGGCAAACAATTTAAAACTTTGTACTTTAGATACTATACACAGATTTTTTTGTTACAAGATTAATAATTAATAAAATTAATAAAGTACAATGGGTGGATTTTAAGTTGGAGAATGTCCTCGTATCTCTCCATTCCTTAAAAACAATGGGCCTCGGCTCCATTATTTTTAAGGAATGGAGAGTTACTTGGACATTCTCCTATACATAATGAACAATATATATTTCATTACAGGGCCGAGACATATTCATTCCAACATTTCGCACAATTTGGTCGCTCTAGTAAACACACAAGATTGTAGGTATAATATAAGAGACAGTTAGTCGTTAATTGAATGTTAAAGGCATTGACTATACATGGATATGAAATTAATTCTGAATCCAATGTACAGCCTGGAGTAAAACAAACAAATGAACAAACTTAGTTATTGTAGTAGTAATAGAAACATTATAGGTACTAAAATGTCCATTTGTTTTCATTGATGACA
Source organism: Bathymodiolus septemdierum (assembly GCA_963383655.1). Classification (NCBI taxonomy): domain Eukaryota; kingdom Metazoa; phylum Mollusca; class Bivalvia; order Mytilida; family Modiolidae; genus Bathymodiolus; species Bathymodiolus septemdierum. The sequence continues at coordinate 90,514,627 of OY726520.1, forward strand.
TTAAAACAGTGGCAGATGCTTTACTACATCTGTACATTATATGAACAATGTTATAACTAATTAGGAAAAGTTATGTTAATTAGCTTTGTTACTGACATTGACATCTACAGATATTACTGTTCAGGATTTAGTCAGGTTAATACCCTCAGACAGGGATACAGTTGGATAGATCACTCGGTTTTAGTCAGGTTAATACCCTCAGACAGGGATACATTCAGTTGGATAGATCGCTCGGTTTTAACATTTTAGGAAGCTCTGATGCTCTTTTCATGTATCTAAATTTAGATTATCAATTATTTTATGTGGATTGATTGATTGTTGTTTAAAGTCTAGTGAGAAGTATTTCACTTTTATATATTCAAGATTACAATTTACAAACAATAAATGATGTAAGTTATAAGGTTATATTTGGATACATGTGCCTATGGATGGAGGCTTAGATTGCCACAGGAACTAGAGGTATAATGGATAGGGTCGGAATAGTCTGCCGTGTAACTGGTCACCAACAACTCATTATAAACTGGCCACCATCAACTCATTATAAACTATTGCTCAAAATGAGCTGCTACAAATTGCCTATCAACTGTAATACACGCTATGGTTATTGACTTATTGACGACAAGTAATAAGGTAGAGCTATGTATTTGATTCGCCTGCACAACTAGCGGGAATCTCTTTTAGAGAAATGGTACTTTCAGATAAGAATTTATGTACCATTTATATATCTGGGGGCTTTGGGGTCGCTGACCGCTTACGAAGATCGATACAGACATACATCGTACCTGATGTAGTTGTGTCGCTCATCTTTCATTCTACTTTGAGAAAACTTAATACAGAACCTTCCATACATGTAGATGCTTCCTACCAAGTTTCGGTTCATATGGCTAAGCAGTTTCAAAGGAAAGATATTTTAGAAATCGACCAATCAGAAACAAGAATTGCATGTGGTGGCCATGTTTGCTAACCGATCGGGAGGAAATGAGAAATCTTCATAGAGGACATTCCATAGATGCTTCCTACCAAGTTTCGGTGGTAGCCATGTTTGCTAACCGATCAGGACAAAATGAGCAATCTTCATAGAGGACATTCCATAGATGATTCCTACCAAGTTTCGGTGGTAGCCATGTTTGTTAACCGATCGGCACGAAATGAGTAATCTTCATAGAGGACATTCCATACATGCTTCCTACCAAGTTTCGGTTCGTTTGGCCAAGCGGTTTCAGAGGAGAAGATTTATAAAAATCGGCCAATCAGAAACAAGAATTGCCTGTGGCGGCCGCCATGTTTGGTAATGGATCAGAACAAAATGTGCACTCTTTATACTAGAGAAGACCTTCCATAGATGCTTCCTACCAAGTTTCAGGTCATTTGGCTGAGGGTTTTCAGAGGAGAAGATTAAAATGTGAAAAGTAAACGGATGACAGACGACAGACGACAGACACCAAGTGATGGCAAAAGCTAATATTGCCTTTGGCAAGGTTGGCTAAAAATAAAATTAAAATGTGAATACCTACTTGTAATGTATAGAATAAACATGTTACACTATATCAGCATTAGTTAATTTCTAAGGGAGATAATATCAAGAGTTATCTTTCTTTTAACAGAGGAGAAGATTTTTTAGAAATCAACCAATCAGACACAAGAATTGCCTGTGGCGGCTATGTTTGTTAACGGATCGGGACGAAATGAGCAATCTTTATAGAGACCTTCCATAGATGCTTCCTACCAAGTTTCGGTTCATTTGGCCAAGAGGTTTCGGAGGAGAAGATTAAAATGTGAAAAGTTAACGGACGACGGACGCCGAGTGATGGCAAAAGCTCACATTGCCTTTGGCAAGGTGAGCTAAAAAAACCAGCTTTGACCTGTATTACGGCCTGTAATACTTTCGTCAAATAATAATTAATAGTCACACGCTTGTCAGATGCACCTAATTAAATATCTTTTATTACTGTAAGTGGTTTAATTTGTATATTATCATCTGCTTTTTAGATACTTACTTTGCTGATGGTACCATATTCAGCAGACTTCTCATAGTAAATTCATAGTCTGTAATACCAAGCTGTACCATGTCAGTAATAGCATTACAACAAGCCAATGCCAAAACAATATTTCTGTCTGTACATTTATCCAGTAGTATACTTAGCTCTTCAATCTTAAAAGAAAATAAATAAAATGTTGCAAGAACAACAGTATATATCTGTCCATTGTCATAATTAACACTTTTTCATTTTTTACTGAATGGTAAAGGTTTATTTAAAACGACATGAGGGTTTGAGATAAGACATTTTTTGTATCTGTACATTTATGCATATCTCTTACCACATAGTGACATTAATATGAAAAAAGTCGCACACCAAAATAATAAAGTATCTCCTCCATGACTTGTTAATAAAGTATCTTCTCCATGACTTGTTAATAAAGTATCTCCTCCATGACTTGTTAATAAAGTATCTCCTCCATGACTTGTTAATAAAGTATCTCTTCCATGACTTGTTAATAAAGTATCTCCTCCATGACTTGTTAATAAAGTATCTCCTCCATGACTTGTTAATAAAGTATCTCTTCCATGACTTGTTAATAAAGTATCTCCTCCATGACTTGTTAATAAAGTACCTCCTCCATGACTTGTACAAATGGCATGTAACAACTACATTAATAACAGTGTACACTAATACCACAAAACGTACATAAAGTCTGACAAAAGGAATAACAGGGAATCCCGAAATTTGGTAATCAGAACACGTAAATCGAAGGACAGACAACTCAATGGCCAAACGAAAAAAGACAAAAGGACAAATAACGATCTACAAAAGATTACACAGAAAACTAAAGATCGAGCAACACGAACCCCACTAAAAACGAGGACGGGTGAACTCCTGCGCTCCGGAAGGGTTAGCAATTCCTGCTCCACATGTGACACCAGCCGTGTTCCTGTTAGACGACACAAACATCATCTGATATGGAAATTGTGTTGGGCACCAGTATACGTAAATAAATGCAAATAACATAAATAAGAAATGACCCCCCCCCCCCCCCCCCCTACAACACAAATGGGAGCCAAGACAAATCGAACATGAAATTGACGTCCTTTTGCTGTGCGGGACGAATTAAATACACATTTCGTTCTAAAGAGGGGGCATATTTGGAGACTGTAACGCTCCCTGTACAAAAAAAGACCCTGAAACATCTCCTTATCATCAATGATCAATTGTTTTAAGATGTCATTTGTGGCCCGTTACAAGAACATATTCATATTATCCATTTACGTCGAGAAAATTACCATATAAAGATCGGTTCTTACACCTAACTCAACACGAACTTTTATATATTGCTTGTAAACTTGTTTTCGTCAGTGATGTATAGATCAAACATCTAGCTCTCACTTTACGTTAAACAATGAATCAATTATTACAAAAACTATTTAAATAAAATAAACTCTCTAAACCAATCTGTCAAAACTATCATACGTGATGATATATTGCTCTGGTTTACTTCTGGGAATGGATCATTTACCAAATTAAATAAATACGACCTGATTTTAATTGTACATAACATATTCTGTATATAGAGTGTTAAAGCCATCTCGTCTTGGTATCATGTTTGATGAGATATCATCTCGAAATGTATTTTAGTAAAATAAGGTCAGTGTTAAATTACAGTGATGTAATAAATAAATACAATATTACAAGTAATGATAGTTATTAAGCTTCTAGAACACACGTTAATGATTAGATAGCTACGGATCATGGGTAGGTCTAATTACGACACGGTACCAGAGAAACATAAAACCAGGATTTAAACGAACAAAATAATTCTGTTTTTATCTCTATAATTTATACATGTATATAGGACTATATTCTACCTTTATAAGAACAAGAACTCTGACAAATAAATGGAACTTAAATAGATTGTTACTGAAAAATACATGTATAGAGAATAATACTTATAAAAAGTTGTCAGTTTGTCATAACTGTCTTAGTTTTTTCCTTCATTAAGTCTGGTAATCTTGAAAAAGCTGAAAATTGTTGCAATTGACCATAACCACAAATATCACAATAACTCATTGAGAGATATGGTTTATAAATTCGGTTTATTATGCAGAATTAAATATTTATCAAAAATGAGCCTCCCCAAAAAAAATCAAAAAAACAAAACCAAAAAAACCCCCAAAACCCCGTTGAAAATCATCATGTGATATACTGTCAGTGACTGTATAACGGTCAGTCGATGTATTGTGACTGCTCAAATAACACAACTGTATGATGTGCATACAAAGTCTTTATAACAGTAATGCAATTCATTAAACGATTTCTGTAGCTTATGGAAACGATGACCTTGACAAAGACCAAATAAACATTCAAATGATGAGGAAATCATTAAAAAACACCACTTGAATTATCAATAATTTACCATCGTATCAAGTATAAATGTTACCTGGGGCGTCGATTCGTTTATGATTCCGCATTTTTCTTTCTTCTCGACGATGTTCGACTTCAGTTTTCGAATGACCTGAAAAAAATATATAAGATCATGTCATTCATTTTATACAAAACATGTCTGTCTGCACAAGGAAGATAACGAACGTATTCTGTTTATTGTGTCTTTTATTTGCGCCATGACATAAACAGTAATACTTATCAATATCAATATTCATTAAGTCATTCTCTACTCAAATCAGTTGAGAAATTAAATTAAAAAGAGTTTGAAGATACCAAAGGGGTAATCAGAATCCGTATATCGAAGAAGATTTGATTTTGATTTTTGGTGTCTTAACGCTGCTGTCAGCAATATTTCAGCTATATCATGGCGAGCAGTATTAGAGGTGGAAGAAGCCGGAGTACTCGGAGAGAACAAACGACCACGGGCAAGCAATTGGTAAACTTAATCACTTGCGGTTCGAAGAAGAACAGACAACATAATAGCCAAAAGAAAAAGTGCAAAAGGACAAACAACGATCTACAAAACATTTATATGAAACTGAAGAAGGCACAAACAATAACCAGTTGTGGCAGTGATGTATTACACGCCACTTTCCCCATTACTGTGTAGATGTAAAATCTGAAAAGTGAAAATTTTAACAAAGTATATAACACTGAAACGGAAAAAGGTGAAAATCGTAAAAATGATAGCCTACATCGAATAATCTTAGCCTACATTGAATAATCTTTACTTTGTATAAGTAGTCCTTAAAATTTTGTCAAATCAAACCGATGTTATCTTACGAAACAAAGTCCCATTACAATGGCATAATGCAAATCTTTTCTTTCAAACCAAAAGACACCGTACGTATCTTCATTACTACGAAGGTTTTGTAAACATTTTACAAAGTTTGGTCAAAGCGACAGACATGTGTAAAACAAATTGCCTATTTTTTACTCTGCAATGGTAATAGTGAAAATCGTGAAAACTTGATGTCAATCTGTATTACTTTTCTTTTTAACAATAGGCAGTTTATTGTTATATTTGTAAATTATTATATTTTTATTAGAATGGTCCATTACTTTATTCCTTGAACTCGATGGTGGCTACCAACATGCACAGAACCATGTACAATTCATATTCAATCATTTTATTATTTATTTTAAACATTTTTCACGTCAAATCCCAAGTTAAACTCTATGCTCAGATGTTGCCGTAATCTCGTGTTTTCCATTGTAATAAAATACTGAACCTTTTCAACACAATCCAATGATCATTCGCGTACAGTTTACGTTCAAGCAGTTCTGTTATTTCTCTAATATCTTTTTTAAATTGTCCCCATTACAAACACTGGTGGTCATCTTGGAATAAGGCTAGACGTTATATTTGTAGAGGATCATCAAACGAACAAAACAACCTACCAAGTTTACTTTAAAATGGTTCAGACAGTATGAACAATTGATGTACACATATGAAAGACGCAGATGGATGATAATATCTCACTCATATTTCTAGTTTGTTTTAAGGTTTAACTATACGGTTCAACGATGGAGAATGTAAACACAAATAACAATGGGGGACCGTCGTGACCGTGATCGTATGGTAGTTGGATTTATAACTATCCATGCAATCAGTGCCTATCACCATTAAAGTTGTGAGTTCGAACCCCGTTCATAGCAAGGTGCACTCTATACAACAATATGTGATACATTTGTCAGTGACTTGCGACAGGTCGGTGGTTTTCTCCGGGTACTCCGGTTTCCTCCACGGGTAAAACTGACTCCCACTATATAACTGAAATTTTGCTGAAAGTGGCGTTAAATACCATAAACCCAAACCCCACCCCAAATATTAATGGAAATTTCAAAGCCTTACACTGCTTATTGCTGCAGATATGGCGACAAAAATGGTGTTTTTGTCCTTGTGAAAACCAAGCCGGTTTTGCTCGCACCCAAAACTTGATAACAAGTAATATTGTGTAACCGAAAATAATAAATTAATTACAATCGACAACATAAGTGAGATACTTAACTTAGTTTACTCTTGGTGATAGACAATGGAGTGATTTTATCTGTGAACTGTATGTAATTACCTAATCAATTTAGTGCATTTTTCTGTCTGAATCGCAGATTTGGAAAAAATAATTTTAATATCGAACTGAATAAAACCAAACAAATTGGATAAGCCATCATTAAGTCCTAATATGGTTTTTGAACAGAACAGCTTTGAAGGGTAAGTAATCAAATTGTCTTACTGGTGGCCATGGTGAATTTCGAATCGTCATTAAGATAACAAATTATGATATGGTTAACGCGGTTTTAGGTTGTTTTCATTATGTCCTGTAATTTCTGAGAAGAGGTGACGACAAAAGGTCATATGGCCATATTAAAAGACTAAGCCAGATACTAAATATGACAACATGCTAACTATCTATATACTATAGACGATTATTGATTAACATGTAATCGCTGTCTTTTTGGTCAATTTCACTCAATTCATCAAAGACTGCGAGACAAAAACAATCTCAGAACCAATAAATTATTTTCAAGGAGGGATATTGTTTTCATAAATCTGTGTTATAAGCTTTTAATATCCGTTGTAACAGTATCAAAACAGATTTATTACTACTTGTTTACCGGGAATGACAATCTTGTTTGATGTATAACCGTTTCAAAATGTAGTATTTCTCAATGTTTACGCTAGTTTATTGTTGTGAGAATGCGGATGAACACTGGGGTTTCCATATTGTAAGTGGGTGATTATTTATTTAACGCAAACTCAGCAATTTTAAGCTATATCATGGCGAGAACACGTTAATTTTCAATGAGATGATGATGAGGTCCGCTTTATTATAGACCAACACGCTGAGTTGAATTTGTATAGTGCTAGCACATTGCAACAACAGTCTGCGGATAGACACTTTGACACATTATCTTGATTCGGAGCCAACCAGTCTTTGCTCTTTCTCCATAATGCAGCGAGCTTATCGGAGAAGCAACACATACCAAATTAATAGTCTTTGGTTTGACCCGATCGGGTCTCGAACCCACGATCTACCACAATAGAAGCGAGCACGCTAACCATTACCCCACCGATGCGGTTTTCCCGTTTTGCATATTACATGTTAAATAATCTAGGTGATTAAAGATATGTGTTCATTTCAGCTAAAAGTTGAGTTTCTCACGAAAATGTAACCCCTATATGCGTGTAATTAAATTGTGTGGCTTGGATCTTACTTGGTGTTTTACACTTGTCTACAGTTGATTAGATAATGTCCATAGTGTACGAATGTCTAACACTCAGGATGATGTCTGTACACCATTAAAATATCTTTGGGCATATAGGCCTATCGGGAATGACAAAATGAGGGAAAACCTCCAAATTATTCTGATTTTGTATTATATTCTTCTGAAGCATCTTTAATTGTTAAATTCAATGCTATGTAAGTATACAGACTTGCAGTATGACTGAATACCGCAATCCAACTTCTATCTCGCAAACTGTCAATTTTAAATTTCGACTTCAAAATACTGAACTTGAGATATTGATCAGTAACCATTGAACATCATTTTTTCTATAGCAAATCAAATAAACTATTTTATTGTCTAATAAACTATTTTTACAATTTATTACAAGTAAACAAAATATAATAGTCAACAATAAAGAAATGAGCATATCCAATGGGTATTATCAAGGGTCTCTAATGACTGCACTATAAAGAGTCGTATCTTTTCAACCAATTTTGGAGTAAACAGAGTTAGCATGTAATTGTTTTCATTTCTGGACAACATATATGAATGCAGGTCAAACCAACAAAAGGTAGCTTAACCCTAATTGTATCTCTTTTCAGTAAAGTGGAAACTATCTGTATTGAACTTAGATAATGATCGGAAACTATTAAAAACGTCATGTGTTGCGTAATCAACATTAAAAAGACCACACAATCACAGTCCACCGCTATATATTGATCTAAAGCTATTAAATCACAGTCCACCGCTATATATTGATCTAAAGCTATTAAATCACAGTCCACCGCTATATATTGATCTAAAGCTACTAAATCACAGTCCATCGCTATATATTGATCTACAGCTATTAAATCAAGACAGTTGAAGATATAAACCTTTAAGACAATGATCGGAAACCCTTCATCAAGTACAATTCTACGCTCGACTTGAAACAGCCTTCAATCGTTTATCTAATTTACAGACTGGTTGAGACTTGAAACATCCTTCAATCGTTTATCTAGTTTACAGACTGGTTGAATAAAAACGTAGATATCAAATGTAGTACGGACGATGCCATAACAGATGGTTCATACATTATAGATATTCAAACTAATATATCAGTAGGGTTTTATATTCAAGATTTTCCAGTTTAATTGCTGTTTTGTGTACCATTTATATAACCCCTGATTAGCTTAAAATTAACAACAAAGGCAACAAGAGGATTTATGGACAAATGCAATATTTTATTTCATCAAATGTATATCTCCATCTTATGTACTGTGCATCTTGATTTTCTGTAATGTATACCCCATTTTCTGTAAAGTATATCTCCATTTTCTGTAATGTACATCCCATTTTCTGTAATGCATATTTCCATTTTCTGTCATGTATATTCTTTTTTCTGTAATGTATATCTTCATTTTCTGTAATGTATATTCCATTTTCTGTAATGTATATTCCTTTTTTCTGTAATGCACATTTCTATTTTCTGTAATGTATATTCCTTTTTTCTGTAATGCACATGTCTATTTTCTGTAATGTATATTTCATTTTCTGTAATGTACATTTCCATTTTCTGTAATGTAGATCTCCATTTTCTGTATTGTATATTCCATTTTCTGTAATGTACATTTCTATTTTCTGTAATGCATATCCCATTTTTTGTAATGTACATTACCATTTTCTGTAATGTATATTCCATTTTCTGAAATGTTTATTCCATTTTCTGTAATGTACATTTCCATTTTTTGTAATGTATATCGCCATTTTCTGTAATGTATATCGCCATTTTCTGTAATGAATATCTCTATTTTCTGTAATGTATATCCCATTTTCTGTAATGTACATCTCTATTTTCTGTAATGTACATCGCCATTTTCTGTAATGTATATCGCCATTTTCTGTAATGAATATCTCTATTTTCTGTAATGTATATCCCATTTTCTGTAATGTATATCACTATTTTCTGTAATGTATATCTCTATTTTCTGTAATGTATATCGCCATTTTCTGTAATGTATATCACCATTTTCTGTAATGTATATCGCCATTTACTGTAATGTATATCACCATTTACTGTAATGTATATCGCCATTTACTGTAATGTATATCTCTTTTTCTGTAATGTATATCACCATTTATTGTAATGTATATCGCCATTTACTGTAATGTATATCTCTATTTTCTGTAATGTATATCGCCATTTACTGTAATGTATATCTCTATTTTCTGTAATGTATATCGCCATTTACTGTAATGTATATCACCATTTATTGTAATGCATATCGCCATTTACTGTAATGTATATCTCTATTTTCTCTAATGTATATCGCCATTTACTGTAATGTATATCTCTATTTTCTGTAATGTATATCTCTATTTTCTGTAATGTATATCGCCAGTTACTGTAATGTATATTGCCATTTACTGTAATGTATATCGCCATTTACTGTAATGCATATCGCCATTTTCTGTAATGTATATCGCCATTTACTGTAATGTAAATTGCCATTTACTGTAATGTATATCGCCATTTACTGTAATGTATATTGCCATTTACTGTAATGTAAATCACCATTTTGTGTAATAAATATCTCTATTTTCTGTAATGTATATCGTCATTTACTGTTATGTATATCGCCATTTACTGTAATGTATATCTCTATTTTCTGTAATGTATATCGCCATTTACTGTAATGTATATCGCCATTTACTGTAATGTATATCGCCATTTACTGTAATGTTTATCACCATTTACTGTAATGTAAATCGTCATTTTCTGTAATGTATATCTCTATTTTCTGTAATGTATATCGTCATTTACTGTAATGTATATCGCCATTTACTGTAATTGATATCACCATTTACTGTAATGTATATCGCCATTTACTGTAATGTATATCACCATTTACTGTAATGTATATCGCCATTTACTGTAATGTATATCTCTATTTTCTGTAAAGTATATTGCCATTTTCTGTAATGTATATTTCTATTTTCTGTAATGTATATCGCCATTTACTGTAATACATATCTCTATTTTCTGTAATGTATATCGCCATTTTCTGTAATGTATATCGCCATTTACTGTAATGTATATCGCCATTTACTGTAATGTATATCTCTGTTATCTGTAATGTATATCACCATTTACTGTAATGTATATCGCCATTTACTGTAATGTATATCGCCATTACTGTAATGTATATCACCATTTTCTGTAATGTATATCGCCATTTACTGTAAGGTATATCTCCATTTACTGTAATGTATATCGCCATTTTCTGTAATGTATATTGCCATTTACTGTAATGTATATCTCTATTTTCTGTAATGTATATCGCCATTTACTGTAATGTATATCTCCATTTACTGTAATGTATATTGCCATTTACTGTAATGTATATCTCTATTTTCTGTAATGTATATCGCCATTTACTGTAATGTATATCTCCATTTACTGTAATGTATATCGCCATTTTATGTAATGTATATCCCTATTTTCTGTAATGTATATCGCCATTTACTGTAATGTATATCTCTATTTTCTGTAATGTATATCGCCATTTACTGTAATGTATATCACCATTTATTGTAATGCATATCGCCATTTACTGTAATGTATATCTCTATTTTCTCTAATGTATATCTCTATTTTCTGTAATGTATATCGCCATTTACTGTAATGTATATTGCCATTTACTGTAATGTATATCGCCATTTACTGTAATGCATATCGCCATTTTCTGTAATGTATATCGCTATTTACTGTAATGTAAATTGCCATTTACTGTAATGTATATCGCCATTTACTGTAATGTATATCGCCATTTACTGTAATGTAAATCACCATTTTGTGTAATAAATATCTCTATTTTCTGTAATGTATATCGTCATTTACTGTCATGTATATCGCCATTTACTGTAATGTATATCTCTATTTTCTGTAATGTATATCGCCATTTACTGTAATGTATATCGCCATTTACTGTAATGTATATCGCCATTTACTGTAATGTTTATCACCATTCACTGTAATGTAAATCGTCATTTTCTGTAATGTATATCTCTATTTTCTGTAATGTATATCGTCATTTACTGTAATGTATATCGCCATTTACTGTAATTGATATCACCATTTACTGTAATGTATATCGCCATTTACTGTAATGTATATCACCATTTACTGTAATGTATATCGCCATTTACTGTAATGTATATCTCTATTTTCTGTAAAGTATATTGCCATTTTCTGTAATGTATATCTCTATTTTCTGTAATGTATATCGCCATTTACTGTAATACATATCTCTATTTACTGTAATGTATATCGCCATTTACTGTAATGTATATCTCTATTATCTGTAATGTATATCACCATTTACTGTAATGTATATCGCCATTTACTGTAATGTATATCGCCATTACTGTAATGTATATCACCATTTTCTGTAATGTATATCGCCATTTACTGTAATGTATATTGCCATTTACTGTAATGTATATCTCTATTTTCTGTAATGTATATCGCCATTTACTGTAAGGTATATCTCCATTTACTGTAATGTATATCGCCATTTTCTGTAATGTATATTGCCATTTACTGTAATGTATATCTCTATTTTCTGTAATGTATATCGCCATTTACTGTAATGTATATCTCCATTTACTGTAATGTATATTGCCATTTACTGTAATGTATATCTCTATTTTCTGTAATGCATATCGCCATTTACTGTAATGTATATCTCTTTTTCTGTAATGTATATCACCATTTATTGTAATGTATATCGCCATTTACTGTAATGTATATCTCTATTTTCTGTAATGTATATCGCCATTTACTGTAATGTATATCTCTATTTTCTGTAATATATATCGCCATTTACTGTAATGTATATCACCATTTATTGTAATGCATATCGCCATTTACTGTAATGTATATCTCTATTTTCTCTAATGTATATCGCCATTTACTGTAATGTATATCTCTATTTTCTGTAATGTATATCTCTATTTTCTGTAATGTATATCGCCAGTTACTGTAATGTATATTGCCATTTACTGTAATGTATATCGCCATTTACTGTAATGCATATCGCCATTTTCTGTAATGTATATCGCCATTTACTGTAATGTAAATTGCCATTTACTGTAATGTATATCGCCATTTACTGTAATGTATATCGCCATTTACTGTAATGTAAATCGTCATTTTCTGTAATGTATATCTCTATTTTCTGTAATGTATATCGTCATTTACTGTAATGTATATCGCCATTTACTGTAATTGATATCACCATTTACTGTAATGTATATCGCCATTTACTGTAATGTATATCACCATTTACTGTAATGTATATCGCCATTTACTGTAATGTATATCTCTATTTTCTGTAAAGTATATTGCCATTTTCTGTAATGTATATCTCTATTTTCTGTAATGTATATCGCCATTTACTGTAATACATATCTCTATTTACTGTAATGTATATCGCCATTTACTGTAATGTATATCTCTATTATCTGTAATGTATATCACCATTTACTGTAATGTATATCGCCATTTACTGTAATGTATATCGCCATTACTGTAATGTATATCACCATTTTCTGTAATGTATATCGCCATTTACTGTAATGTATATTGCCATTTACTGTAATGTATATCTCTATTTTCTGTAATGTATATCGCCATTTACTGTAAGGTATATCTCCATTTACTGTAATGTATATCGCCATTTTCTGTAATGTATATTGCCATTTACTGTAATGTATATCTCTATTTTCTGTAATGTATATCGCCATTTACTGTAATGTATATCTCCATTTACTGTAATGTATATTGCCATTTACTGTAATGTATATCTCTATTTTCTGTAATGCATATCGCCATTTACTGTAATGTATATCTCCATTTACTGTAATGTATATCGCCATTTTATGTAATGTATATCCCTATTTTCTGTAATGTATATCGCCATTTACTGTAATGTATATCTCTATTTTCTGTAATGTATATCACCAAGAAAACGAACACTAAATGATGACAAAACCTTCCAAGGATCCTTGGTCCAGTAGAGCTTATAACAATTAGTATCATTACATGTCATAACAACAACTACTGTATAAAATAAATCATTACTCAATTTATTTTGAGTATTTAATTTCCCATATAATAACGAAAGGTATTTGTCAAATATGACAGATAAACGGATTCTAGTACTCGACCCCATCCTTGACAAACACTAATTGTGACAACAAGTAAGACCGGAATGACAAGTAATTAAATGACACAAGTTATAAAGTCCGAACGGAAATGGAAAACAATTTATTGGAATTTGTCTGATCTAACTCTCCGCAACTTGTGAATTGTCACGTACAACTTATGCAACGTCTACTGATCTCAAAGAACAATCGTGTTATTTGACTTGTAAGTTTACATTATATGACAGAATGACATTCAATATAAAGTTTGTCTATTATTATGAAAAACTAAATATCACACCGTCCGAACAGATCAACAATATATCAGGACAGTTGTTATTGAAATAATGCGGTCATGGACATGTGGGTAAAATGCTGTCCACACTACAACTGGTTGAGCAACGTTTTTGAGGAAAAAACGTAAAAACAAATACTGATGGAAGCATAATGACAATTGGTTCTCTGTCCCTCAAACACGGTAGTATATAAAGTTGTTTTTGCTATGTTTACAGTCCAAGCTTAATCAGCCATTGTCTAATGCCTCATGATGATAATGTCAATCTGACCAATATGAGAAATGTCACGTGCGAATCTGTATAACATTGTCATATAAATTACGATATTAGCATAGATAATAACAGCTCGTTACAAATCATGTCTGTTGAAGCAACAACCGTCATTCCACGTATGTACAACAATAGAAAAAAGAAAACGTACAATGTATACTATAGATTTCCAGCAGCTGTTTAGACCATTGGCTTCAAATTAGCTTAGTGGTATCAAAAGTTTACTGGGTGACAATAGTAACAGTTAGTGATAATCACAAACCGGAAAATATGGCGTTTGTCTTTTGTACGGAGTGGGAATGGCAATTGTCTTCGTTTTAAGGTGTGTGATCATTATTTATAGTTTGTTTGTGTTAATCAAAGACTATATCATACCTGAGCTCCTTCAACATTCATATTTTTAGATATGGTGTCTACAGTCAATCCATATTAATTAATGTCAATATTTTAAATTAATTTAAAATTTCAATTATTCCTACAGATATCTTAAGAAAAGCCATGTGTTTCTTGTTGGTATTTTACAGTTTGATGTGGTGTCAGGCATAACGATGACAGTGAATGTAAAATTATTTATTTTAATCATCTTTCTGATAACAGTTATCTGTCAGATAAAAATCACAGATGGAGTGTTTTTATTTAATTATAATAATTTAATAGTATCATCACTCAGATATGATCGAACTGACAGAAAATCGGACATTCTTCCTTAAAAGAGATTTTTAGTTATCACTTTCACTTAAATTCAACGGCAGAAATGTTATTTGTTAATATCTTCATGGATCAGTTATGATGGAATTAGTTCGCACTACATATCTCGCAGCTGATAATATGAAATATTTTAATACAAGTCTGAATATACCAAAGGGATAATCAGAGGACGTAAAATGGAATATTTATAGATAATATAAAGACAATGGCCAAAGGAGGAAAAGACGAACAATCAAAACACTAATCAGAAACTAAATATTGAGCAACGCGAACATCACTAAAATAGCGGGAGTGAATTTTGTTTATATATAGTGAAAATATGTGCTATGCTTATATTTAAATTTCATGAGGCTAGAGCCTTTAATTTCACATACAGGTATATTGATGACGTTGTATCTATCAATAATTCTAGATTTGCAGAATTTCTTCCATTGATATATCCTCTAGAGCTGGAAGTTAAAGAGACCACAGATACAGCTTCGTCCGCATCATTTTTGGACTTATACCTCGAATTTGACGACAGTGGTCAACTCAGTACTAATATTCATCATAAACGGGACGACTTCAATTTTAAAATCATAAATTTTCCAAATATGTGCAGTAATATACCAGCTTCTCCTGCATATGGTGTTTACATCTCGCAATTGATTCGTTATGCAAGGGCCAGTAGCAATTATTCTGATTTCCTGAAACGTCATCTTTATCTGAGAAACAGGCTACTGGACCAGGGCTATACAAAGATTCGCATTATTCGATCTCTTAAAAAGTTTATATTCCGATACCAAGATCTTATTCTCTGCAAAGACGATAATAAACGATGGATTTTCATATAGTGAAAATGTATAAAGATAAGGAAGTCAACAAAAATGTCAAAAATATTTGTTATCAATGTGTGACGTAAGAGTGTTTTTGACATTTACTTTCGTAGTTAAAATACTTTAGGTGACTCGGGGTTGTTGATGGTTCACGATAGATGTTCCACCCTCCTCACTGAATTTGGTACTGCTTTGACAACTATTTTACCTATTTTGTTCCAGTATTGTTATAAATACTGTTATAGTGACAGCCGGAACCTTTGAGCCGTAATGAAAGCGGGAGGTTTGGCGCTTTAAAATCTGATTCAACTCACCATTCCTTTAGAAATGCCAGTACCAAGTCAGGGTCATTACGGTTTTCAGTTTTCCGGTTGCTGACTGATTTTGTCTGTTTATATACTTATGAGTTTTGACTTTCCCTTTGGAAGATTGTTCGGAGTTCGGTAATTTTGTTATTACCCTTATTTTAGAGCAACTTAATGTTTATTTTGTGAAATAATCATGTTTAAGGGCCGTTTTATTAAAATATGTCGGTCCGTAAAAAATCGCCTGCTTTCCGTTCGGTAAAATGGGAAAGTTGTACATTTCTGGTCCATTTATTATATCACATTTCGACTGTAATATGTTTATTTTTCTTTATATTAATGCATAATTAACAGTTCATGAATAATTTTCAATAACCATGTGTTTAATTCTATTCATTGTCTGCAGTACCCAACGACAATTCCGTACTTTATAATATCGTACGGAGCGCAATGGCCGTCAATAGTTTCCACGACCAAATCATTATTTTTTTTCGTGATTAAATTCATGCATTTTACCATTATTATTTTTGTGGCGACTTTTTTTATTTTTTTTATTTCTTTAATCATGTGTATATAAAGATAATATGTTACTTTTTTTTCTTTGGCAATTTTTTCCGGATCTTCCACAAATTGACTGAACTAGAAAAGTATCTGATACTAATGATACAAATCCGATGGAAGTCGAAGAACAATCATCAAAAAGACAACGACCCGGTCTTGACTACATCAAGAGGAACACATACGTAGAAACATTCCGAAACGGTTAACTAAGACATAATGGCAACCGTAAGTGATGACTTCAACATTACCAACAGGAACCCTTGGTTCTGTGGCTTCCTTATTAGTAGCAAACACAATGTATTTCAAAGTAATGGCAACATTTCCCCGTTCTTGTTTATAATAACTGGGTTTTTTTTCTTGTTTTTGTTTTTTTGCTTGTTTTAATGTATATCCATATCACTACTCAATCTCAACGTACTACAATTATACAAATTTATTAAATACTTTTAAATCTAAATGATCTTAAATCTATTTAAACTCAAAATTGATTTTAAAAAGAGTAGATAACCTACTCAATAAAGGCTAAATTATGAATTGTCCAGTATGTTCAAAAAAAAATTTGATTTTGATTCAGTAAAACAGAATAATCGTGTGATACGGGAAATGTGGAAAATATTGTGTATCCCTCATTGGTTTCAAATGAATTGGTTTCTCCTATTGTGTATGGCGTGGGCGGAAGAAGAAAGATGAATGAGAGACATTAGGACTAGGGAACTGAATTAAAATTGTGCTTAAAATAAAATATTTGTTCAAATCCACTTAATGCACTGTATACGTGAATAGAAAATGCTGATTTTATTTCTGTTTTATAAATGTCATCAAAGAAGTTTTGAATTGCTAAATCCTATTATGTTCTCTTAAATGTTGTCATGTTGCTATCAGAAGTCAGTCTAATTTAAAAGTTGATTTATCTTAAAACAACTTATATGTCTGAAATAACAAAACATGCCAGGGATAGCGTCAAATTCTAAACTTAGTTGTTCTAAAACTCGCGCAAATAAAATGGTTTCAATAAAATGTAGTCATGATTCTGAACTCCCACTACAGCCTATAAACTTATATGTCTGAAATAACAAAACATGCCAGGGATAGCGTCAAATTCTAAACTTAGTTGTTCTAAAACTCACGCAAATAAAATGGTTTCAATCAAATTTAGTCATGATTCTGAACTCCCACTGCAACCTATATACAATGTAGTTAGATATTGGACATAAATAATTAGATCTGTAATTTACGTCAATAATAAGAAGTGAATCCTTGAAGTCATAGACAACAATAAACATGTCAGTTTCTACTATTTCTGTACTTAAGTATGAACTTACAATGTAACACAGAGAGTTAATTAATATATTTGACGCATTAACTTTAGTGTGTATATCTTGTGGTCATTTCTGAACAGTTTGTATATATATTCATATACAAAATTTTAAAAAATGCAAAAATGAAGAACACTGTGGATCTCTGAAGGGATCATGTTGCTGTTTCTTTAGCGTTGAATAACAATGCTTATTTGTGACAGTTTTATAGACTTTTACTTCTTATTACCATAACCGCAATTTATAACATTGCATTACAGTAATTGTTTAACTTCTAACATTGTATTACCACAACTGTGTGTATTCTTTCTTAACAAACAATAAAAACAATGCATATATTTGAATCATATTAAAAAGTATTATTGGTCTAGGCCTTCAGCATTTAAATTGTTACAGTTACTTTCTGTGGAAAACACAAAAGAGCTTTGTAATTTATGAAGGTTTATATTAATGGCATTTAAGATAAGAAACAATGCTATATAATGTCTGTTTTTAATATGCCAATGTTAACATTTATTTCTGACGTATAAGATTTGTTGTATACTATTATTATATCACTTGTGAATGTATGTTGTGTTTATATACTGATAAACTTGATGGTTTAAAATAACTAATTGAAAATTTAATTGAATCAGCCGAAAAGAACAATATCTTAGCATAACTTACGACGATATAAATAAGGTTTACATAAAGACAGGGTCAGTGATTGCTCATATAATTGATATGATTGATTGATTGATTGATTGATTGATTGATTGATTGACTGATTGATTGATTGTCTGATTGATTGATTGATCGATATCCTGAGGAAATAGTTCATGCATATTCAGGACGACAACATGCACAAATATATCGGACTACAAACTGTGTTAATAATAGACAATTACTCTGATTATAATATCATCAACATTTAAATTTCTAATATCATATTTAATATCAATAAGAACGAGACCTGATGCTTACAATGTCATGGAAATGTTTGAATTACGTTTGTGCATATATAACAACGGTGAAATATATATCTACCATACACTAAAATGTAGTTACATGATTAACTTAGTAGCTCTGAAATCAATGTTTCTTTATTACAAACAAAACCTGTATTAAAGACTTACTTATAAGTATCTGCAGTAAAGATATCATATTTTAGTATATATAAATATTTTATTTCTTTATAAACCAGTGTACATATAATGGTATACAGACATGGCAGACATTCAGATTCAGATTCTTTATAAAATAAGATATAACAAGTCTAGAAGTGCAAGGCTTAAACTTTATGTCTTGTTCTAAACTATTCACATAAAAATAATGATAAGTAATACTCAGTTTTTGAAACATCTTGATGTAATGTAAATTTTTACCAGACATTACCAGATAGTGCTACTGCATATCGTCGGAATTCTGCAAAAATATACAAATTCAAAATTGCATTTTTTTTCAGTAGACTAAAGCAAGCCATTAAAGTCTGTAGGACAACTAGAAATGTGACATTTTTGTATTATAAACGAATGTCAGAAATTGTGAATTTCCTCTGTTATATCATTTATATAATACATAATGTCCTAGTATAGACAACAACAACAACGATGTTGGCTGCTTGGTCAGCTGGAACAGAAACTAAAGAATAATTTAACCCATGAAACTTAAATTCTATAGTTAGCAACTGTGACTATAGTTTTAAAATATCTTTTTATTTAATGCAACATAAAATTACTATTTTGAACTATGTATGATACATGATGCAATGTAATTAATAGGACAGAGAAACAAGTTGCTTGAAATTCTATTAATACATATCAGTTAGGAATAAAATAACATTAACAACATAACATAAATCTCTAAGAGTAGAAACAGTTATCACTACCCAATAAGTACTGTTGACGTTTAAGAGGTTAACGTTTTCTGCTAACTATGAAGCTTTGTACACTTAAAAATAAGCTGCCATTGTGATCGTCCGTGAGATCAGGTGATCCAAAAAATACACGGTCAACTGGCAAGTTCATAGAAATTTATCTGATTCAATATATTTAATGTTTCTAACTGCTATAATCATAATAGAAACAACTAGATTAACACGACGGGTGTCACTAGTGGAGCAGGAACTGTTTACCATTCCGGAGCACATGAGTTCACCCCGGTTTTTAGTGGGGTTCGTGTTACTCGATCTTTAATTTTATATGTATGTTTTGTAGATCGTTGCTTGTCCTTTTGTACTTTTTCTTTTGGAAATTGTGCTGTCTGTTCTTCTTCGATATACGGATTCTGATTATCCCTTTGGTATCTTCAAACTCTTCTTACATTTAAAAGTCCACGTGGTATTATATCCGAACCACAAGAAAAAATACACACCGAACACAAAAGTAACTAATTGAAGTTAAACAAACATCACCAGGTTGTTCATTTAACAGTCACCTAGAATTGGATATGTTTCCTGTTTTCTTGTTGCTGGTTTAGAATTGGATATGTTTCCTGTTTTCTTGTTCGCTGGTTTAGAATTGGATATGTTTCCTGTTTTCTTGTTGCTGGTTTAGAATTGGATATGTTTCCTGTTTTCTTGTTGCTGGTTTAGAATTGGATATGTTTCCTGTTTTCTTGTTCGCTGGTTTAGAATTGGATATGTTTCCTGTTTTCTTGTTGCTGGTTTAGAATTGGATATGTTTCCTGTTTTCTTGTTCGCTGGTTTAGAATTGGATATGTTTCCTGTTTTCTTGTTGCTGGTTTAGAATTGGATATGTTTCCTGTTTTCTTGTTGCTGGTTTAGAATTGGATATGTTTCCTGTTTTCTTGTTCGCTGGTTTAGAATTGGATATGTTTCCTGTTTTCTTGTTGCTGGTTTAGAATTGGATATGTTTCCTGTTTTCTTGTTGCTGGTTTAGAATTGGATATGCTTCCTGTTTTCTTGTTCGCTGGTTTAGAATTGGATATGTTTCCTGTTTTCTTGTTGCTGGTTTAGAATTGGATATGTTTCCTGTTTTCTTGTTGCTGGTTTAGAATTGGATATGTTTCCTGTTTTCTTGTTCGCTGGTTTAGAATTGGATATGTTTCCTGTTTTCTTGTTGCTGGTTCAGAATTGGATATGTTTCCTGTTTTCTTGTTGCTGGTTTAGAATTGGATATGTTTCCTGTTTTCTTGTTGCTGGTTTAGAATTGGATACGTTTCCTGTTTTCTTGTTGCTGGTTTAGAATTGGATATGTTTCCTGTTTTCTTGTTCGCTGGTTTAGAATTGGATATGTTTCCTGTTTTCTTGTTGCTGGTTTAGAATTGGATATGTTTCCTGTTTTCTTGTTGCTGGTTTAGAATTGGATATGTTTCCTGTTTTCTTGTTGCTGGTTTAGAATTGGATATGTTTCCTGTTTTCTTGTTCGCTGGTTTAGAATTGGATATGTTTCCTGTTTTCTTGTTCGCTGGTTTATAACTAGTATTTTTGAAAAAAGTGAAGTACACTTAAACTTCGTAACCAAGTGATAATACATCTTAAGACATTGACACGTTCTATAATCAATTAACACGTTATCAAACAGGTTCCTCTATGATTGTAAAAGACAAACATGTTTGTGGCTTGGTTAATATTAAGAACATTGTAAAGATAATAGAGAACACCAGGAATGTATTATTGAAGGTTGTATCATATAGAATACATATGTCTTCACCAAAGTTCGTGTTTACATTACAGATAACAATATTTATAGATAGAAAACAAGTGACCGATTGGTTTGAAAAAGAGAATGTATTTATCATTGTTTATAAAAAAGAAATTTATAAAATAATGTAATTATTGATAAAACTAAGGTTCTCCTCCTTCTAACATAAGTGACCTTAGCTGATTTTAGCTATCCTGATTAGAACCTTTGGTTTTATTGCTCCCAAAACTTTAAATTATTTGGCTGTCCAATCTTTCGATTTTGAGCGTACCTGATGAAAGTTATTCCAGAAACGCATTGTGTGCACTAAATTTGATATCTACGAATGACAATGTTTCAATAATAGCCTTACTGCACTGATATCTGTTGTGGTAATGGCATCCTTGATTTTATAACCTTTCAGTTGACATTTTTTATTGTGGAGACAACGTAGACCAAATACAATAGGATGATACTTGTCATCTACATGAAGGTTTATTTTTGAATCGTGATCTTATATGACCATGAAACTGCAACCTTAATTATGTACCAGATTGGCATTGCTTTAATTGTTATTGCTGCTACAAGGTTTAGATATCAATCAGGTCAAAAGTCTGTATAAATGTAATTCAAATCCACTCAGTAATACATATACCAGTAACTGCCTGTTTTTGTCAATGTGTGACGTAAAAATATTTTTGACATTGACGTCACCGAATATGGTACTGCTTTGACAACTATTTTACCTATTTTGTTCCTGTATTTAAATACTGTTACAGTGACAGCCGGAACCTTTGAACCGTAATGAGAGTGGGAGGTTTGGCGCCTTAAAATCTGATTCAACCCACCATTTCTTTAGAAATGCCTGTACCAAGTCAGGGTCATTACGGTTTTCAGTTTTCCGGTTGTTGACTGATTTTGTCTGTTTATATAATTATGAGTTTTGACTTTCCCTTTGTAAGATTGTTCGGAGTTCGGTAATTTTGTTATTACCTTTATTTTCTAAATAAATTTTAAAGACGCACACATTTTACAATTGCTATAACACATATATTTTCTCCTTGATTAAGCTATTAATAAGGTAAGCCTACTGAATAAATTTCAAATTTTAAATTCATTTAAAAAACGGCATCGACAAAGGTCTAACAAGCCCATGTTGATTATTTACCCATTTTTGTCACCAAAGACCACACCACTTACATAAATTTCCCAGTTCTTGCAGAGGTAGTTATTATATTTTTATTTCAATTAAATTATACCAAACAAGTGTTAGAGCATACACAAATTTAGACGGATTGCACTATCTTGTAGAATGACAATGTTGATAAAATATAGCAAGTGTAAACACAGGTCTGTGCTTCGACTGCTCCCCTACAATCGTTTGTGCAATTTTTTTCTTCAAAAATTTAACTACATCAAAGTACCATGAAACTGAAATTATATGCATAGAGGTTACTTTTTTATGTTTGGCTACTTTTATCTATTATTTTATGTTGTAAAGCGCCTTAGAGTAATTTTTTTTTAGATAGGACGCTATGCAAATTCTGGTTTTATTATTATTATTATTATTATTATAAATATTACATATGCATACAAATCCACATATACCCTCCATCATTAATGTGTGGACAAAATATGATGAACAGAGGTTGCATGGCAATGGAGAAACTTACCTAATCACGCAAACTTGACGTAATTTAACGAAATCAGTAGACCATTAAAGTGAGACCAAGGCCAGATAACTGGCTACATGTATCATCCATGCAATGTGTTGACCAAGTATGGTAAGCCTAGATTGTATGGCAATGGAGAAACGGACCTAATCACGACAACTTGACATAATTAAACATGGATATGAAGTCAATGTTAAGTGAAACGTGCCTAGTTGGCCTGTACCCTCCATGATTAATGTGTGGAGCAAATATGGACAGCCTAGTGTATGGTAATTGAGAAACTGACCTAATCATGGAAACTTGACGTAATTAAAAAAAAAAGTGAATATACAATGAAAATGAGATGAAGGTAAGATGACAAATGCTTGTCTGACATGTACACACCATGATCAACGTGTCAACTAAGTATGGTAATCTTTGATTACATAGTAATGGAAAACTTTATCAAATCAGAAACAAAATTGACATTGTTCAGAGAATTCCGTCTTAGTCCTGACATGATAACTACCTTTCATATTGCCAAGGAAATGTCATGCAAGTATTGCTACACAATATATGTTCTATACGGTTTTCGCAATTTACAAGTACCGACTAGAAATAGCATGCACACATATCTGAGGTACTCATTATTAAATATTAAATTTAAAAAGCAGATGAAAAGATAATTTATCATATTTGTTGACTTAAGCATTATATTTCGTCATACTTATTGCATTTTCTGTCTTGGTAAGTGGCTAGGTGAAAGACAGACATAAATGTATGGCACAATAATATCACAATTCTTGTTCTTCTATTTAATTAGTTGTCATGGAGATCACACCCCTAAATGTAATTTTATATTCATCATTAAAACTAACAATCCACAAAGCGTCGTTCTATATACTTTATACTTCCTAATTCAAACTTAAATGTTAAACACAACATTTATAACATGTCTATAATACTGAATACTCTCCAGGACATATTATTACATTATACGAGCGTTGATTCACAGAATGTTAATGCAAGTTCGTCCAATGACATGTCCTGCTAGAAATGATATTCATCAGCTTTACTGCAATAACCCTACAATATCATCATGTCTGAAAGGAATCTAATTTAACCCACACCATTCTCGTCTTAGCTTCAACCTGTTTTAATTGACTTCGAAAATCGATAGAGGCTTCTTCAAGTCAAATTGATACTTCATTAATTATCCCCAGAAACAAAACAAGGAAAGAGTCATTGCTACAAAACTAACAACATTGTTTACACGTATTGTGTCTGCGTTTTTGACGGTTTTTTACATAAATATATGAACTGATGATGCATGTCACGTGAATATCAACTACACAGACGTATAGTTGTTATTGACTTGGGAAATGGATGAACAAAAAATACTCAATAAGTCGAACGAGAATTTGATAGGATACAGTTAGAAATGGGAACAGAAAAGAAAATTTTGTCCCGATATAAAGTAAGAAGAGTTTGAAGATACCAAAGGTGTAATCAGAATCTGTATATCGAAGAAAAACAGAAAACACAATGGCCAAAAGAAAAAGTACAAAAGGACAAACAAGATCTATAAAACATACACATAAAACTAAAGATCAAGTAACACGAACCCCACTAAAAACTGGGGGTGAACAAGAATCAGCATGACCATTGATTCGAGCTAAGGGATGCTCAACGGATTCTCAGATCAACAGTTATAAACAAATAACCCATACCGTATCTGTAATCGTTTTCTAACATATATTAATAATTAATATAATCACGTTCCATCGAATTATACTTGTTTCCTACAGAAAAGGGTGTAAACGATGATTCAAGTTGGTATATTTATTATAATATATACGTGCCTACCTCCTCATCTGTGCTACGTCATCAACAATAATCGGGTAGGCCACGGTTTTTAAGGATACACCTCATATTGTTTTTCTTTTCAATGCTTAAATTAACGATTCACTGCAGAACATTACAGAAGAAAATGACACAAACTTGCAGATACTATCCTTTAAATGTAAAAGACAGATGATATATTATCTCGAGTGGTTCCCTAAGTTGTAAGTAGTTTGTTGCATTAGTTACGGGAACAGACCAGAATCGGTACAAATATCATTTGGTAAGATGAAACAACCCCCATATCTACACAGTAAAAGAGCCTTATTAAGATACCGGTCTATTGGTTAAGGCGATCAGTATTTATAATATATAATATAACATAAAGGGAGCTGTCATGTATTTGTGTCGTAAGGTTACCTGTCATGTATTAGTGTCTTAAGGTTACCTGTCATGTATTTGTGTCTTAAGGTTACCTGTCATGTATGTGTGTCTTATGGTTACCTGTCATGTATTTGTGTCTTACGGTTACCTGTCATGTATTAAGTGTCTTAAGGTTACCTGTCATGTATTTGTGTCTTAAGGTCACCTGTCATGTATTTGTGTCTTAAGGTTACCTGTCATGTATTTGTGTCTTAAGGTTACCTGTCATGTATTTGTGTCTTAAGGTTACCTGTCATGTATTAGTGTCTTAAGGTTACCTGTCATGTATTTGTGTCTTCAGGTTACCTGTCATGTATTTGTGTCTTAAGGTTACCTATCATGTATTTGTGTCTTAAGGTTACCTGTCATGTATGCGTGTCTTAATATTACCTGTCATGTATTAGTGTCTTAATGTTACCTGTCATGTATTAGTGTCTTAAGGTTACCTGTCATGTATTAGTGTCTTAATATTACCTGTGATGTATTTGTGTCTTAAGGTTACCTGTCATGTATCTGTGTCTTAAGGTTACCTGTCATGTATTTGTGTCTTAAGGTTACCTGTCATGTATTTGTGTCTTAAGGTTACCTGTCATGTATCTGTGTCTTAAGGTTACCTGTCATGCATTTGTGTCTTAAGGCTATCGATTTTGCCTATTTCTATGATTTTAGTATAGTATTTTTTAACTGTTCAGACGGTGTGGTATGTTTGCTTTTCCATTTTTTATCATTATTCTTTTATCAATAATGTATATCTCTGAGCCTATATTATATTACAACAGTGTAATCAAGTTATACCCTATGGACGCTTGGTCGATTTCTCCTTGTAACATTTTTTTTGCTGACAGTGGCGTAATACATGACAAAACATCAAACAACAGACAAGGAAGTAACCCAACAGTGGACGTATTAAATAATCCCCTGATGAAACTATATAAATTATGTCAGAGAGAAACGGATTAGGGGATGATAACTATTTAATGTAGATAGAATAACACTTGATTGATAGAAGAGTCATCGAGTTAATAAAGTCTAAATGAAATGTCAGCGTCCTGTTCATGAAGGTTTGATTAAAATACTTCTACATCGATACATTGTTACAAGATGATGAAGAGGAAAACATGATGATTGACATATTTTTTGTACGGCAATTCCTCAATTGTCCAATTATATATATTATTAGTAGTACTACAAGTTTTCGTCGGCCATCTTCATTCAATAATAACGTTAAGTAAAAGAAGTAGATTGTAATTATATTCGTATGGAGATATTCATGATAAATAAGTGCCAGATAGGAATGCATTTCAAAATCACGGTATGCCTTAATAAAATAAAATAAAAATGTAAGTAAATACGATTGCATTAATATTTGTCGAAATGTAGCCGACTATTGTTAATGTGTTGAAAAAATAGAGGTGCAAATGTTGCAGACTATTGTTAAAGTGTTGAAAAAATAGAGGTGCAAATGTTGCCGACTATTATTAAAGTGTTAGGACAATAGAGGTGCAAATATTGCCGACTATTGTTAAAGTGTTCAAAAAAATAGAGGTCCAAATGTTGCCGACTATTGATAAAGTGTTAGGACAATAGAGGTGTAAATGTTGCCGACTATTGATAAAGTGTTAGGACAATAGAGGTGTAAATGTTGCCGACTATTGATAAAGTGTTAGGACAATAGAGGTGCAAATATTGCCGACTATTGTTAAAGTGTTCAAAAAAATAGAGGTGCAAATGTTGCCGACTATTGATAAAGTGTTAGGACAATAGAGGTGTAAATGTTGCCGACTATTGATAAAGTGTTAGGACAATAGAGGTGCAAATATTGCCGACTATTGTTAAAGTGTTCAAAAAAATAGAGGTGCAAATGTTGCCGACTATTGATAAAGTGTTAGGACAATAGAGGTGTAAATGTTGCCGACTATTATTAAAGTGTTAGGACAATAGAGGTGCAAATGTTGCCGACTATTGTTAAAGTGTTGAAAAAATAGAGGTGCAAATGTAGCCGACTATTGTTAAAGTGTTAGGACAATAGAGGTACAAATACTGCCGACTATTGTTAAAGTGTTAGGACAATAGAGGTGCAAATACTGCCGACTATTGTTAAAGTGTTAGGACAATAGAGGTGCAAATGTTGCCGACTATTGTTAAAGTGTTACTACAATAGAGGTGCAAATACTGCCGACTATTGTTAAAGTGTTAGGACAATAAAGGTGCAAATGTTGCCGACTATTGTTAAAGTGTTAGGACAATAGAGGTGCAAATACTGCCGACTATTGTTAAAGTGTTAGGACAATAGAGGTGTAAATGCTGCCGACTATTGATAAAGTGTTAGGACAATAGAGGTGCAAATGTTGCCGACTATTGTTAAAGTGTTAGGACAATAGAGGTGCACATGTTGCCGACTATTGTTAAAGCGTTAGGACAATAGAGGTGCAAATGCTGCCGACTATTGTTAAAGTGTTGAAAAAATAGAGGTGCAAATGTAGCCGACTATTGTTAAAGTGTTAGGACAATAGAGGTACAAATACTGCCGACTATTGTTAAAGTGTTGAAAAAATAGAGGTGCAAATGTTGCCGACTATTGTTAAAGTGTTAGGACAATAGAGGTGCAAATACTGCCGACTATTGTTAAAGTGTTGAAAAAATAGAGGTGCAAATGTTGCCGACTATTGTTAAAGTGTTAGGACAATAGAGGTGCAAATACTGCCGACTATTGTTAAAGTGTTAGGACAATAGAGGTGCAAATGTTGCCGACTATTGTTAAAGTGTTAGGACAATAGAGGTACAAATACTGCCGACTATTGTTAAAGTGTTAGGACAATAAAGGTGCAAATACTGCCGACTATTGTTAAAGTGTTAGGACAATAGAGGTGCAAATACTGCCGACTATTGTTAAAGTGTTAGGACAATAGAGGTGCAAATGCTGCCGACTATTGTTAAAGTGTTAGGACAATAGAGGTGCAAATACTGCCGACTATTGTTAAAGTGTTAGGACAATAGAGGTGCAAATACTGCCGACTATTGTTAAAGTGTTAGGACAATAGAGGTGCAAATGTTGCCGACTATTGTTAAAGTGTTAGGACAATAGAGGTACAAATACTGCCGACTATTGTTAAAGTGTTAGGACAATAGAGGTGCAAATACTGCCGACTATTGTTAAAGTGTTAGGACAATAGAGGTGCAAATACTGCCGACTATTGTTAAAGTGTTAGGACAATAGAGGTGCAAATACTGCCGACTATTGTTAAAGTGTTAGGATAATAGAGGTGCACATGTTGCCGACTATTGTTAAAGTGTTAGGACAATAGAGGTGCAAATGCTGCCGACTATTGTTAAAGTGTTAGGACAATAGAGGTGCAAATACTGCCGACTATTGTTAAAGTGTTAGGACAATAGAGGTGCAAATACTGCCGACTATTGTTAAAGTGTTACTACAATAGAGGTGCAAATACTGTCGACTATTGTTAAAGTGTTACTACAATAGAGGTGCAAATGTTGCCGACTATTGCTAAAGTGTTAGGACAATACAGGTGCAAATGTTGCCGACTATTGTTAAAGTGTTAGGACAATAGAGGTGCAAATACTGCCGACTATTGTTAAAGTGTTAGGACAATAGAGGTGTAAATGCTGCCGACTATTGTTAAAGTGTTACTACAATAGAGGTGCAAATACTGTCGACTATTGTTAAAGTGTTAGGACAATAGAGGTGTAAATACTGCCGACTATTGTTAAAGTGTTAGGACAATAGAGGTGTAAATACTGCCGACTATTGTTAAAGTGTTAGGACAATAGAGGTGCAAATACTGCCGACTATTGTTAAAGTGTTAGGACAATAGAGGTGTAAATACTGCCGACTATTGTTAAAGTGTTAGGACAATAGAGGTCCAAATGTTGCCGACTATTGTTAAAGTGCTAGGACAATAGAGGTGCACATGTTGCCGACTATTGTTAAAGTGTTAGGACAATAGAGGTGCAAATGCTGCCGACTATTGTTAAAGTGTTAGGACAATAGAGGTGCACATGCTGCCGACTATTGTTAAAGTGTTAGGACAATAGAGGTGCAAATACTGCCGACTATTGTTAAAGTGTTAGGACAATAGAGGTGCAAATGCTGCCGACTATTGTTAAAAGTCTTGAGAAAATAGAGGTGCAAATGTTGCCGACTATAGATACCAGAAGATACTAGTTATACCACAGCTACAGATATTGGAAGATACTATTTATTCCAAAACAATAGATATTGGAAGATACTATTTATTCCAAAACAATAGATACTGTAAGATACATTTTATTCCAGGACTATAGTTCCTGTGAAAGATTAATTTCCTATTCATACAAATACTTAAATATTTCAACTAAATACAGAAAGACACTGGGTTAAAGTATACCATGGTAATATATGTAATAGAATTTATCTTATGCTTGAAAAAAACATTCATGATAATTTTGTATATAGGTAACGAGCGTCAGTAAACTAACCATAAACATGGTACATTCACACCCATGCTGATGACATATGTAAGGAGCTATCTGTCTCTCGCTGACGTTATTTCCGATGTCGTCTTGCTTACAATTTAATAACTGACACACCAGACATGCCAGAGTGTGGTTGCTTTATTTATGTTGTTGAAGAGTGAGTGGGTGATTGTTGCTTAACGCCAATTCAGCAATTTTTAAGCTATATCATGGCGAGAACAAGTTAATTTTCAATGAGATGGTGATGAAGTCCGCTTTGTACTAGTCTAACACGCTGAGTTGGATTTTTATAGTGCTAGTTCACTGAAACAACGGCCTGTGGGTAGACATGTCGCTCCACTCGGACACATTATTCTGATTCCGAGCCTTGCTCTTTCTCTTTAATGCTGCGTGCTTAGCGGAGAAGCAACAAATACCAATTTTATAGTCTTTGGTTTGAGCCGACCGGGACTCGAACTCATGTTCTACCGCACTCGAGGCGAGCACGCTAACCAGTACTCCACCGAGTTGTCGAAGATGATACAACTTAGTTAATGACCTCAATGATCATTGTTCTACACCAATAGGAAAGCAAAAAGTTACAAAATTATTTATAGAGTGGATTTAATAACACAAACTGAACAGTGTTAGTTGAAAAATATCAGTTATTATTTCAGTTATATAGTGGCGGTCAGTTTTATTGGTGGAGGAAACCGGAGTACACGGAGAAAACCACCGATCAGCCGCAAATCACCGATAAACTTGATCACAGTCGCCTGAGTGGTGATAGGCACTGATTTCTTACGTAGTTATAAATCCAACTACCATACGGTTACGACCACGACGGTTGCTTAAAACAATTTGACCAAAGTATATGATTGAAAGATTAATATATGCCATGTAATAATCTGTTTATATATCCTAGGACATAACTGGTCTTTCAGTATAAGTTATTATAGATATGGCCAGTATGGGAAGACATTCGGCTTATCTTTATTCCAGTATGATTTGTTTTTTCATCAGAAGAGCCCTTAATGTAGACAATACAGATCATTTATGTCAAACTGATGATTACTATCTGAAGGATGGTCATTATAGGAATCCAGAACCATGCGTAAATAACTTGGAAAATACTGTGGCTATGGTAGTAGAGAGGTATATGGATTATCGACAGTAAGCTGTAATAACTCAATTATTGGCCAGTTTGTATATTATATCTGTGCTTCGTAAGTTTTAATGTTTAATTTCAACAAATGCAAGATAGTCATATTAAGAGATTATTACATGACATTTTCTATATCGGCCCTGGTATTAGCCCGAGACTCCCATATCAAGCCCGACAGCAAAGCTGGAGGGCTGATATGGGTCGAGGGTTGATACCAGGGACCATATGGAAAATTTCATGTTATAATCTTTTTATCACATATTATACATTTACCTTTTCCAAGCATTGACTTTTATATTGCAAGAAAGATCTATGAACAGACAAATTGCGAAAATAAATCCTTAAGAGAGTTGCCTTTGTTCAACGTGCAAATATATTTGTTTCGAATCTGGTTTCAAAAATATACCAAACAATGTCGATCTGTACAATGACGTTAGAAACTGTTTGTAAAATCTACCCAAGACGTTGACATTTGAATGGAAATTCCTATTCAACACGACCGTATACATTTCAGCTAATTATTCCGTTTCAAGTTATTTAAACTTTATTCCAATATGTTGAAATGTGTTAATTTGATTGAAATACGATGTTATGCATATCTGTATGCATCATCTTTCATTGTACTTGGACATATAATCTTTGAGACCACTGCGAAGATACCGGAAGTTGAATTCGGGGGCAAATACGGATATATGAGGACAAATACGGATATTTGAGGGCAAATACGGATATTTACCCCGTATTAAAAGCCAACACTGACTTTTAGCTATTATTGAACATGCAAAAACGAACATATCGCAACAAAATATGTGATAATTTTTCTTATATCTTCTTAAATTCTTCGTTTATTGAAATTTTACTCGTACTTTGTTGTGAATACAAATGCTTAAAATTTCAAAAGCATCCGTTATTGAAAAAAAAACCCTTCTAATTTTAATAAAAACGTAGATATCAAATTTAGTGCACGCGACTCGTTCCTGGAATAACCTTCATCAGATACACTCAATAACCTTCATCAGATACACTCGATAACCTTCATGAGATACACTCAATAACCTTCATCAGGTACGGTCAATAACCTTCATCAGGTACGTTCAAAATCGAAAGATTGGAGAGCCAAATAATAACCTCGAACTGGATTAGGGTTGGTTAAAATAATTTTCAACAACATTTCAGTAATATCGTATCATTCATTTAACTGACGAAGAAACAAGAGTACTTGGAGTATACAAATGTACCTACGAACTTCCGAAAGTCAATATAAAACTTGATTACTAAAATCTAAGAATAGGATTTAGCAATTTATGTACTTTATTAATGGACGGTATAACCAATGATACGTAAACATTGTCACGGTAATAAAGATTTATATATGATATATTCTGTAAAATGAGATCTGTAGTGTTGTCATTAGTAGTATTTATAATATACGTATGTGTTATACGGCTTCATGTACAACATGGGGGTGTATTATGGCGTCCGATATTATATTATATGGTTTCCTCTAACAATTAGAATTTAAAATAATCTTTGTTTATTTTTTCCCCATTTTTTGTGGATAAACTAACATCTAATGACATCCCACATAAGAGTCATATCAGTTAACTTTGTGTTCATCTTTGACCGTCCAATCATATGCCAGTCATTTCAATAAACTGACCAATCGAACAACAGCTCTAATGATTCGGTCCTCTCATATCTCTAAAGCGATAAGTTGTACAACAAATCTGCTGGAACTATTAACTGTTGCTAGGTCAAGAAATGTAACTACTTAGAGTTACAACACACGATAAGGAAAATGACATAATCTGCTTAGTAGGTTGGGTTCAACGCCACTTTCAACAATAGTTCAGTTATATCTGGCGGTCAGTTTTAATGCAGGAAGAAACCGACCTGTCCCAAGTCACTGACAAACTTTATCACATACTGTTGTATCGAGCAGATATTCCCATGCACGGGGTTTTAACTCACAACTTCAGTAGTGATAAGCACTGATTGATTACACAGGTATTTGTAATTCCAACTACATAAGATCACGACTATGACGGCCCTTAAATAATCTGTTTAGTAAAAACAAAAACTGACAATATTGACATAGTAAGCTAGGATTGTATGAAATTCATATAAAAAAAAATTACCTACAAATTCTAAATACGTTTTCATGTTTAAAATTTCTTTACAATTAAAATATCTACATCAAGATATTATTTTTGGCATCGTCTATATCTCCCATGAAAACACTGTCTATCTAATTTATAGAGTTATAGAACGAGTATATTTGTCAATAAATAACAATTATGTAGCCCTAATTGGAGACTTTAACGGACGAACGGCAGACGAAAACGACTTCTTTGTATCTACAGAAAATCACGGAAATGATGCAACGAGATTTATAGAAAATGATACAGTGACCCTTGACAAAAAAAACCTGAATATTCCACCACGAGGAAAAGACGCTGATGCTAGAGAAAAAAAAAAGAAAAAAAAACGTTATTGAAAGAAACTTTTAGAATTTTGTAGGGGAAACAATTTGTTTATTGTAGAAATAAAAGTAAATTTATATTTAGAAATGCTAGCATAGTGGATTATTGTATTAGTTCTGCATGTTTATTAAATGTATTTTTCATTTTTTTTTCTGTACTTGACATTTAGTTATTTTTATTCAGACGCCCATTGTGCACTTGAGATATTAGTGTCACGCTAAGTTTTTGATAATGCTTTTGAAAACCATCTTCACACACATTCCGAAAAAAATTAATAACTGAAATCAACAAAAAATGTTCCGAATTTCAGAACCAAATCGATCTCAGAAACATTATAAAGGGAATTAAATTTTTGAAATCAAGAAATTCACAAGATAACATGAATGGTAACATGTATAATATAATTGTTAATATGGATAGTGGTGCAACATTTCTTATAATGAATGTAAGTCAGAATTTGTTTTTTTGTAAAATAGTGTACGCCAAGGAGAAAAAATGACAACCGTTCTTTTTGCATCGTTCATAAATGGCCTTGAGTCATACTTGGCAAACTGCAATGTAAATGGATTTAAACTATCTCTACTGAAATTGGAATGCAACCTAAAATATATATCTGAAGCTTTTGTAAATGTATATACTGATGACAGAATCATCAGATTCATTCCAAGAGTATTGTTATGTCCGGGTACTTAAAGTGAATACTAATAATAGTCAGGCATTGATTTTTCCCCAGAGATACACTCCAAAGGAATCTTCACTTTTTATTAAATGGAGAAAAACTAGATATTATCAATAGTTTTAATTATTTAGCGATATAATTATCAAGAACTGGTAAACTTAAAAAGACAAAGCAATCTATACCTGACATGACTATTAAATAGTTACATGAAGTCTTGAAAATGGGCAGAAATCATGGCGTTACAGTCATGGGGTATGAGGTATCAGTGATAACGGTGTAAATGAAAAAGTCCATTTGAAATTTGTTTATTTGTTTGTTTGTTTGTTTGATGGTGTTTAACGCCACTTTCACCAATATTTCAGTTATATCGTGGCAGTCAGTTTTATTGGTGGAAGAAACCGGAGGACCCGGAGAAAGCCACCGGCCTGTCGCTAAGTCACTGACAAACGTTATCACATTATGTTGTACACCTCGCCCTGATCGAGATTCGAACGCACATCAGTAATTTACTGCTTCACTTAAAATAGTCTACACCCACATATATGATAAATGGTAAACGTGCACTGGGGTAAAGCTGATGACCGTAACTGTAATTACGGTCATCCCAAGATGGCGGGCGTGGAATCAGGTATAAATCTTTTTTGTCAATTAAATTGTTTCTATAATGTATTTTAAATGGCACATGCATTGGTACGATAGTAATCTATGAACTTATCACAAGGAAATCACAAATTACGACTTAAAAATGTATATGAAAGAGAAAATCCGATTCTAAAAAATCGCTAAGATGACCGTAACTGAAAACTGAGATGACCGTAATTGCATCGCCGAATTATGATCAGTTACGGTCATCTTAGCGATTTTTTAAAATCGGATTTTCTCTTTCATATACATTTTTCAGTCGTAATTTGTGATTTCCTTGTGAAAAGTTCATAGATTACTATCGTACTAATGCATATGTCATTTAAAATACATTATAAAAACAATTTAATCGACAAAAAAATTTCTTACCTAATTTCATGTCCGCCATCTTGGGATGACCGTCATTACAGTTACAGTCATCAGCTTTACCCCAGTGAAACGTGGGAGATATGCTTTGGAACTATGCATAACAAGTAGAATTATATCATTTTGGCTAAAATAGTCTGGAAAAGAGATAAAACTGTCAAAAATAATTCATACTTTAAATATGTCAATCACAAATGGGAAACATATTATGTGGCTAGATCACGTCCAAACAATTCGAAATGCGCAAATGGAAATGCATCCATATATTACAGATTATTTAAAGATAATTTTGGTATTGAAGTTTACGTTGATATTATAGATAATAAAAATGAGGTAGAGTTATGTAGATCTAGAACAGCAAACCATAATTTACATACTTAAATTGGCAGATGGAATAACACCAATAGACGCAACGGAATTTGCACATACTGTAGTAAAATGAATTCGGTGATGAATTTCATTATTGTTTAGATTGTCCATTTATCTCAACAAGATCGAAAGATCTAAATATCAAAGTGTGACTGTAGTAGAAGGAATATTAAAAATATAAATTACTGTTGTCTTCCAAAAAAAAAATCAGAAATAAAGCGTTGCAAACTCATTAAACAGAGAAATACAACTATGTACTCCAGGATTAATCAACTCATTAAACAAAGAAATACAACTATGTACTCCAGGATTGACCAACTCATTAAACAGAGAAATACAACTATGTACTCCAGGATTGACCAACTCATTAAACAAAGAAATACAACTATGTACTCCAGGATTAACCAACTCATTAAACAAAGAAATACAACTATGTACTCCAGGATTGACCAACTCATTAAACAAAGAAATACAACTATGTACTCCAGGAGTAACCAACTCATTAAACAAAGAAATACAACTATGTACTCCAGGATTAACCAACTCATTAAACAAAGAAATACAACTATGTACTCCAGGATTAACCAACTCATTAAACAAAGAAATACAACTATGTACTCCAGGATTAACCAACTCATTAAACAAAGAAATACAACTATGTACTCCAGGATTAACCAACTCATTAAACAAAGAAATACAACTATGTACTCCAGGAGTAACCAACTCATTAAACAAAGAAATACAACTATGTACTCCAGGATTAACCAACTCATTAAACAAAGAAATACAACTATGTACTCCAGGAGTAACCAACTCATTAAACAAAGAAATACAACTATGTACTCCAGGATTAACCAACTCATTAAACAAAGAAATACAACTATGTACTCCAGGAGTAACCAACTCATTAAACAAAGAAATACAACTATGTACTCCAGGAGTAACCAACTCATTAAACAAAGAAATACAACTATGTACTCCAGGAGTAACCAACTCATTAAACAAAGAAATACAACTATGTACTCCAGGAGTAACCAACTCATTAAACAAAGAAATACAACTATGTACTCCAGGAGTAACCAACTCATTAAACAAAGAAATACAACTATGTACTCCAGGAGTAACCAACTCATTAAACAAAGAAATACAACTATGTACTCCAGGATTAACCAACTCATTAAACAAAGAAATACAACTATGTACTCCAGGAGTAACCAACTCACTAAACAAAGAAATACAACTATGTACTCCAGGAGTAACCAACTCATTAAACAAAGAAATACAACTATGTACTCCAGGAGTAACCAATTCAATAAACAAAGAAATACAACTATGTACTCCAGGAGTAACCAACTCATTAAACAAAGAAATACAACTATGTACTCCAGGATTAACCAACTCATTAAACAAAGAAATACAACTATGTACTCCAGGAGTAACCAACTCATTAAACAAAGAAATACAACTATGTACTCCAGGATTAACCAACTCATTAAACAAAGAAATACAACTATGTACTCCAGGATTAACCAACTCATTAAACAAAGAAATACAACTATGTACTCCAGGAGTAACCAACTCATTAAACAAAGAAATACAACTATGTACTTCAGGAGTAACCAATTCAATACTGCATCTTTGTATTGTTCATTATTGGTTATTACATTTATGGAAAACAAAAGTTTTAACGGTGATGACAGATGGTCAACAATTCCGCCAATATTAACAACAAACGAAATATCACCTCTCCCCTAAAGTCATTTCACATAAAACAAATACCACAACATATGACGTTGGACATCCATATTCTGGCCTGGGATAGGCACAACAAATGTGGCGATATTAAAACTGGTTAATGGGATCACAACCTTCTCCCTAGTCATTGTACATATGTATTACTGTATAGTTTGTCAAATCATGGTTTATTGAGATTAAAAATATGTGATACAAAGGGAAAAAAAGGGTGTCAATCATATCGGAAAACAAGATATAAATGTACATTAGGATTATTTGAACTTAACTAACATAACGCTTACTATTTCCTAAAACCATATAATTGAAGAGTTATGTCAGCTTATCCCATCCCTATGTGATTCATAGTTTCTACCTAATGGATGGCAGTAACATGTTCTTAGAATATTATGAAGCTGTTTAGTGGAACAAAAGCATAGAAAGTAATTGTTGAAAGATAACGGACATACTATCGGTGTCAAACCTCTAATTCATCAATCAGAGCTTAGAACATATACAAAAGTAGTCCCTTTTAAAGAAAAAGGTTCCTTTCGTTTTGTTGTATTGTGAAAAATACTGAATGGAATATATAAGGATTATTTTGAGCCCAAATTTGATGGATTTAGTTGCATTTTAATACCTCTATGGAGGATTTGATGCATGATCTATAAATACTGAATTTCCAAGGCATGACGGAGCTATTTTTAGAGTATAGGTGTTTTCCATAGCCTGGCATTTCACTGCAATACTTTAAACATCCCATGATATTTTGACAGAACGTAGAGGAATCATGTACGTTTCAGAAAATATATGGTCACGGAAAGGTTAAACTTAAGATAAAATAGACAGGTAGGCTAGAAAAAAACACAAATTTAGTAGAAAATGTTAAAGAAATTAATTATTGGTTTCACATCTATACGATCACACAGTTTCGTGGTCGTACGTGTATTTATCCTACATTATATGTTGATCTCTATATTTTACACAATATGTGTAGGAAGCCACAGTGACATGACTCTCACTTCTCACGGATCATGTTCATTTAATCAAACCGTAAACCAAAACTACCGATCACGAAAACCAATTAATAAGCAAGAATTACTTAAGCAGGTGCAGAAAAAATGTAAATGCAAACACATATATCTGTACTTTATTTTGAATTCTTCCACATTTGTACTTGACATATGGAGCTATAAAAGTATCATATACAAAGACTTCTCGACAACAAATGGCTTAATACCCATTCAATTATTTTCTATATTTGAATGAAAACTGGGTAAGTGCATTGGCTTTTGCAAACTAAGATTATTTGCATAATAAAACTTCCACTTTTGTCTAGTACAGTATAGAAAAAAATAACCTATTTAACTTGAGACACAATCACAGCTGCTTCAAAACAGTAAACATAGGCTACATTCTATATATACAGAGTGAATGGGTGCATTTAAAAAAATGAACTCGATTGCTTTTACCAGTTCGGGATGTGTGAGTGATCGTCATTTTACAAAAGATCGTCCTCACTTTAAACACCACACACAAACAACAACACATTCCTAGGTACGTGATCATTGTATTTTATGTCAAAGATGAACATTAATGTGTTGTTTTATCTGGTAGAGGATTGTGGTAGTTTATAGGTGTTATTGTTATTTTTCAAAAGGAATCGAAATCAGTAATAAATTGACAAGCGCCGTGTATATTAGTGGAATAGAATTACTTTTACAACATGACAATGGAAGAACAATGTCTATATGTTCAGCTGTTAATCCTTCAATTCTCTATCTATTGTTTCTCTCCATATCATTTACATAAAATGTCGACCGAAGGAAAGACAGATCGGTTTATTATACAAAAACTCAGCTGTTAACCCTATGTCTTAAGTATGCTATTTGTGTTTGGTATAGTGGTAATATATGAGTAATAAGGCGGGTATAAGAAGCATGAACTGCTTACTCTTTTGTTTTGTTGCTGTTTTTGTTTTGCTTGGGCCTGTGTCTTGTGCGCTCAATGTTGCTAGTGTCTTTGAGTTGTATATTATTGATTGCCCCTTCGGTTTTCTCTAACGTTTATGATATGTATCAAATTTGCTGACTCGATCCAAATACATACACGTCTTTGCATGATAAACCTTTTTCTCAGATTCTACAAAAGTTTATAATATTCCGCTCATATGTGTAGTTACATGTGACGGGTAAACATGCAGAGTTGACTTGATGTATAAAGTGAATAATGTTACCTCAACCTTCAAAAATATATCTCATAAAATTACAGTATACAAAAATCATTTTAT
This sequence comes from Bathymodiolus septemdierum, assembly GCA_963383655.1. Taxonomy (NCBI): domain Eukaryota; kingdom Metazoa; phylum Mollusca; class Bivalvia; order Mytilida; family Modiolidae; genus Bathymodiolus; species Bathymodiolus septemdierum. The sequence goes on from OY726520.1 coordinate 90,554,468, forward strand.
CCTGCAATTGTGTAATTTTGAGAGGTCAAATAGGCATGGACCTAATAAATCCTTTCTGATGCCTGATTCGTGTAGAGCGACGATAACAATCATTAACGGTATAAGCACTGACGTGATAGAGGACATCCTTGTAAACGAATAGAACGATGCATGATTTCACTCTCTTTACTAAAATTTTGAACGTAAAAAAAAAAATTGACATTGCAGGATAAACATAATATCCGAACACTGTTTGTAAAAATACAATTTATTTCGCACTGGATGCGAAACAGACTAGAAAATCTCATCAAACAATGCTCGGTTTCCTAGCGTTTCTTAAATTCGTACAAATGATTTTTTTCATATTTTCCGACAATATACATGCATTGCATATATAGTGCTTTGTAGAGGTCGAGTTTTATTTGTGGATTTCAGAAATCAATATTGAACGAGGCCGTAGTCCGTGATCAATATTTTATTACTTAATAGATAAGTGAAAGTGGATATGAGTCGATATGTCTTAATTAACACAAAGGACTGTCGGTATGTAATAGTGAAAGGGAAACAGTCAATAGGATTTTTATTCAAACAATATCAGAACTAAGAAAATGGCGCTTAACATGATCTAAACCAATAGAATTATGTATTTAAAATCATATCAAATAAACATTTTAATCAACACAGATACAATTATACGAAATCAATATAAGTAAGATCCAGTATCATCAAATAAACTGACTAATCAAAATGGCTACAACATGTGTACGTCGAATAAACACCATTTTAGTACAGATAAAGTTTTTAATTGAATAAATAATGACTTAAGAATACTTTACTGTGATAGGAGTTGTGGGATTTTTTGTTATTTCAATTTTAAATTCAGAGTTAAGACGATCCTAATTTTTTCAATAAAAAACGAAATACTGACTCTATTGAGAAGAAGGGAGAAAATAAATTGTGAAAATCAAATATTGATCTTTAAGTTGTTTGTTAAAATTGATGACAATGGTAAAGGTAACCTTGCTTCCGAACTCAAAAATGTTTTTTGAACACTCGTAAGACAAGTTTGAAGATACTAAAGTAATCAGAAGACGTAAATCAACAGATAGACAGACAAATTATATTTCAAAAAGTTAAATATGATAAAATACTTTCTGAAGATTGATATATTAAATTGCTAAATCAAGATGAAGTGAAAGATGGATATCTTTTTCAACTGTATCCAACATTTACCTATAATCATTATATTATCAATTAAAATATTCATATGTAACTGATGACAGGGCTGTATTGATTATCAATGTTTTATATAATATTTAAAATGCTTCAAGTGGTCAACTAAATATTAAGATTATTATATTATATAAGACTTGAAGCAACACTACATTGTGACCCTCTCAAAAAAAGACAATAACAAATACTAATCAATGACAACAGTAAGAGTTTTAATTTCTATGAAAAACTTATTTTTGTCCTTGTCTTCCGTTGTGTTTTACGTTAAACTACTAAATCATCATGAGTTTACTTTATACCGGTAGTACCAGGATGTATAAAGAAGTTTATTGTGTTTATTTGAAATAACGATGTCGATTTTAACAATTCCGGATCTGCAAAAACTTGCGTACAATATAGAATCAAATGCTGTTTATAACCGAGAATATTTTAAACTAGAAAAGAAGTATGCCCCGCACTTGATAATTATGGACAAAGTTGTTTTGTTAGGAGTGATTTTTTTTAAAATCTATGTGATAAAGTTTGTCAGTGACTTGTGACAGGTCGGTGGTTTTTTCAAGCAACTCCGGTTTCGTCCACCAATAAAACGGGCCGAATAAAACTGACCGTCACGAAACAAGGTTTCATTTCAACGGTAATACAAGCTAGCGCTATTCACCAACCTCTATAATATATTTGGACCCGTGTTGATTAAATTACACGACAGTGCTACATACGATGATAGAAGAAAATCATATGAATGGTTAAAGCACCAAGCATTAAAATGCAACTTTATCTCTTTGAAGGTTTACTTTTTAAGGAATCAATCTTATCGGGACAAATCCGCGAATCAGAAGCAATAATTAAACTGTTGAACTTTCTTGCATAAGGTTCTTGAAATCCGGACACGTAATGGCGGTATTATACGAGTGAGTGAGTGAGTGAGCGACTGTTGTTGTTTAACGCCAATTCAGCAATTTTTCAGCTATATCATGGCGAGAACAAGTTAGTTTTCAATGAGATGATGATGAGGTCCGCTTTGTACTAGACCTACACACTGAGTTGGATCTGTATAGTGCTAGCTCCCTGAATCAACAGTTCGTGGATAGAAATGTCGCCCCACTTGGACATTTTATCATGATTCCCAGCCAACCAGTCTTTGCTCTTTCTCCTTAATGCTACATGCTTAGCGGAGAAGCAACACATATCAATTTTATAGTCTTTGATTTGACCCGACCTGGGATCGAACCCACGATCTACCGCACTCGGGGCGAACACGCTAACCATTACTCCACCGATGCGGTTCGTATTATACGAAGCTGCATGGACGCGTCCGAGACACATATTCATGTCATTTAAGGGGACGACCATTTAACTTTTAGATTGGGTTTTTTTCTGAAGAGGAGGTGATAGTTTTCTGTGTAGTGTTTTGTATATCAATGATTGTCCTTTTTCTTTTGGACATTGTATTGCCTGTCCTCAAGTTGCGCTTGGGGATCTTCTAATTCTTGCATTGTTTTTGAAGCAAAAGCGAGAATGTAATTTTACATGGTTAGACCCTATTCAGTGTGAAAAAAAACCTGTACAATTTTCAATCGGGTTCAATTTAGTCTGAAAAACGCGTGTGCAATTTTGCGTCATTAGACCCAAATGAAGAAAAAAAAAAAAACGTGTGCAATTATACATAGGGCCCAATGATTGTTACCGGTCACTGTGAAATAAACTGGGAAAAAGGTATTGGAAATATCAAATTATTCACTTCTGTCATATAACGTAACGTTTACAGATAAAGGACACCATGTAGGTAATGATATGGCCATTTGATTACATTGGTTACAAGCGTTTATCGGAAAACAAACGTCTTCCTAACCACCGTTGGTACAGCGACGCCACCTGGGGGGGATGGGTGAATATCCTCCATTTCAGTCATTCGTATTCATATTTAATAAACCGGTGATTTATGACAAATGGTTCCAACAATAATGGACCTTTGATTGGTTAAAACCCCGGGTATAAAAAACCTATATTGCCGGGTGTAACTAGCCATTAACCAATAAAATGTTGCTGTATTTTTCAAAACGGGGATAATATGACGTCAAAGCTCGCGAAGTTACACTCCAATATCAAACTTAGTTAATTTTGGTTATATATTGAATAAAAAGCTGTTAATTTGATCAACTGAAGGGTTCTAAGGTAGTACCCTACACCGTGTAAAAAACACTCGAAACTTTCATATTTTTTACTTATTCTTTCCAAAAACAAAGAAAACGTCACTTTTACGTGGTCCGCCGGGATCCAAAATGTTTTATTTTTTACTATAGCTGGGGATAAATTCGTTATTTACGTTCCTATCCGTAGATATGGAGATTTTAACACCCTTCAGTAGCCTGTACACCCTTCGCCTGCGCCTCAGGATGTACTTGGCTACTTCAGGCTGTTAAAATCTCGATATCTACGGATAGGAACGTAAATAACTTATAATGTTACTTGTAAAATAATCAGCAAAGTACATTAATAAAATAATACCAACTGAGTTCATAATTAGTAAACTAATGTAAGTTTATGTAACTTCTATCTTTAAGTAACTGAAAACGAAAATTCCATCTTTTAAATTAATCAGAATATAAGCTCCTTAATTACAAAAATTAAAGTATATTGATGAAGAAAAAATTCCTTTAATATCAAATGGAGATTTCAAATGAGTAATTTTTAAAACCATAAATTATACAGATTAATATTGATCTTGGCTATCATTACTGAAGACTAACAATGCATGCCCGTCACAATCCAGGCCCTGGACCTTCAACATTACTGAATACTAACCATGCATGCCCGTCACAAGCCAGACCCTGGACCTTCAACATTACTAAATACTAACCATGCATGCCCATCACAATCCAGACCCTGGACCTTCAACATTACTAAATACTAACCATGCATGCCCGTCACAATCCAGACCCTGGACTTTCAACATTACTGAATACTAACCATGCATGCCCGTCACAATCCAGGCCCTGGACCTTCAACATTACTGAATACTAACCATGCATGCCCGTCACAATCCAGGCCCTGGACCTTCAACATTACTGAATACTAACCATGCATGCCCGTCACAATCCAGACCCTGGACTTTCAACATTACTGAATACTAACCATGCATGCCCGTCACAATCCAGGCCTTGGACCTTCAACATTATCAGTCGTAGTTCTTTTTGTGTTAAATGATTTGATGTGAGAGCTGGATGTTACTTTGTTGATATTGGTGGAATTGTTGACCATCAATGTTTAAACTTACTTTCCAGAACTAAGGATAATAATCAGAAATAAATATTTGATTCCTACTCGCCAACAAATTCTTCATACAAACTAGAGCCTTAATCCTTCACATGAACAAACCATTACCTTGTGCTTGTGGTGACAATTGTACATTTTATTTTGGTCTTGACTAAGAACCAGCTCCTCAGCTAAAACTTAGACATATTCTGACTTGAAATAAGGCGAGATTGGTCAATTCAAGAATTTAAATGGAACTCGGATCTATCGGATATGATCTAGAAGGGAGTCATCCAATGAAAGGACTATTCCTGTCAATTTTGGTTTTTGTCCAGTAGCTTCAGGGAGGATTTTCCAAATTATTATTTGTTTGGCTTAAAATCGTCAAAGGAATAAACTTGACAATGGAATAATTATGTTCCTACAGTTAAAACTTGAGCCGATCATGGCTTCAGATCTAGCTGATTTGGTCCATTGAACAATTTTCTAGTTTTAGTAAAGGTTGTCATCTCTGAAGGGAGTTCGGACAGATAAGATATAATTTAGAATGAGGACTAAAGGGCCGTTCGTGCCAAGTTTGGTTTATATTGGCACACTGGTTTCTTAGGAAAAGAATAAAATTCAAAAAATTAACGTTGGACGGCACGTCAAGTGTTGGCAAAAGTTCACCTTGACTTGGTTGAACTAAAAAGTAGATGTGACTTAAATTGAGTTAACATTGACATTATTACCACATCATACAATATCATAGTATGATATCAAAAGAATGAAAAACACGCTTAACGTAATAATTGATAAGGATAGCAGTATTATTATGGACAAACATCAAACACAATGTTTCATATATTGTTTCTATATAGGACATTTTAATACAGTAACAATGGCGATGCCTCGCATTTACAATCGTCGTCTAGTATTCCACCTTGTTCTTGTACTTTTCTAGTTACTGTGAATTCATTTAATTTTGTTGGTACCAATTTTCGTGGATTGGGAAAAAAGGTATTTCGTGGGATAGTTAAATTCGTGGATTTCCGATTACAAAAAATAAAAATAAAGGTTTTGAAATACTTAAATTCGTGGATTTTCGCTTCAAATTTGTAGATTTTGCGTGTCGCGATTCTACGGTAAAGTGTTCATTTTAAGTAAATTTACAAGTACGCCAAACAAATATGGATCATTGTTGTACATTATCAGCTTGTTACAATTTTGATAATTATTTGATTGCATAATTAATACTTCTTTGAAGAAGCCCATAAATTAAATCAATAACATCCAATCAGAAATAATTTGTAATCATCGAAAGATGATCAAAAGATAAGAAGCGGACATACAATGTTTACATCCCAAGCCGTGAATCTACTCATTGAGCAACTTGTCATAAATACAGAGAAAAAAATGGTTTCTCTCATAACACAATGTCTCTAGAACAGTGGTTAAAGTCTGGTAGCGTTAAGGTGAAAGCTCCCGTTACGCCGTGACTGCCTGATCCGTCAAAAGGATATGTTTTTTGCTAAACTTCAGACTATGAGTCAAAACTTAAATTATAATTCTTTGTACTCTACGGGAACATGGCATGCCATAAATGATACATACAAAAAAGTTGCATTAAACGGTAAAGAAAAAAGGTGTGAAATTTTATGTCACAGCAGTTAAACATCACGTGTCAACAAATTACATATTACAAACAATATTCAAAATGCTCCCATTAATCAAATTACTTCAAACAATCAAAAAAAATTGCAGAAAACTATTTCAAATACATCTCTTTGTAAACATAATTATATTTTTTTTCCATAATTGATAAATAGCGAATGTGTGACATTTATATTCTACCCATGACCGTTCTAAAATGGAACTCATTGATGAACAACAAAACCCAATCACAGATATTTGAATGGACAAGAGAAGCAAGACGAATCAATAAAATGATCCACGATTTTAAATATAAATCAAATGTACAAAAATATACTTGTCACTGCAAAAAACTGGTGTTGGTCTTTATAGTAAAAACAAGTTGACTATATGTAATTAATATTCCATCTTGACAGGGTGAGGGGAAGTTAAATCACGAGCTTTCTGTCTGTCACTGAGGAGAAGTTAAATCACGAGCTTTCTGTCTGTCATAGATTAAAATAATCATGATTTGTATGTATGTAAATCAAAAGACTGTAATCACAACTCTGGCTAAGTGAGAGTGCTATGGTGTTTAGCGACACTTTCAACAATATGGTTAAGTGAAGTTTTCGTTATTTGAATATTTACTTAAAATAATCTACAAAATATATATTGAAACATAGTAATTATTTTAAATTTCAAATTTAAAGCAACTAGATATTCTTTTTTTTTACACAACTTGGTACAAATGTATAATACAGCTATGTCCAGAAAATTCCATTCCACTTATTTGTTATTTGTACATATTTATATTTTTGCAAAGACAGAAATATTGAATTGATCTTTTATTTATATGAGGAAAGATCGACCACGTTGAATTTGCATAGAAAGCCCGGTATATAAGAATGTTTTTTTCCCGGTTTATACTGTAAAGGAGTATTCAGAAGTTGTAATGCGAAAGACAGACTCTACAATGGCCAAAAGAAAAAGGACAGAAGGACACGAAAGACAGACTCTACAATGGCCAAAAGAAAAAGGACAGAAGGACACGAAAGACAGACTCTACAATGGCTAAAAGAAAAAGGACAGAAGGACAAACAATGATCAACAAAACAGTACACAAAAAACTAAAGATAGGGCAACACGACCTCCAAGCCGTGAAAAACAATAAAATCCTTATTTACATTGATACAATACTATTGCGGTAATGACGACTCCTTACATATTTTAAGCTGTAATTATGGTTAGTAAATATTTTCAGAGTTTATAGCCGTGATGTAAAAGCTTGCAAGTAAAAATTACGAGATTACGTTCATTAAAGTCCAAAACCGTCATCATTATCGTATCATTGACATTCAAATAAATCTTTATTATCTTGAATATAGTAAAACGCCTTCGATTTATTTACAGTTTATAGTACCATTGATACTCGAGACATTCAGAATATTACATCTTAGATGTAAATACAACTTAATCAAAACTATTTATATTGTAGTCTAATTAATTCTAGGTCTATAACTATTGGAGGAATTTAAAAAATAATACCCACCAATATAAATTGACATGGTCAGTCGGAATGCAGTATATTTGGTCATATCTCCTGTTTCCGTCACTTATGTTTTGTTTTATGTTTCAATGTCAGTTGTGATTCCATAACCCATGCATAATACAAAATGTATGTTTTCCGTTCTAAAAAAGGCACACTTGACCTTGTAATTGCTATCTGGTAACCGAAGACTGGTACCCTACAAGAAACTATATGGTTGGCCAAACGGACACGTCATTTGTTCACTGGCACTAGACACTGTAAAAATTCCATACAGTCGAAAGTAAAAAAAAAATGTCAATGGTAAAATGATATCAATTACATATTGACAATTTTTTTAACCAATGATTGTATGAAATTTTTATTAACATTACATATATATATATATATATATATATATATATACGTCTGAAAATTAAACCAAACAGTGTTAGAATTAGATTTTAGATATATATAATGTCTAGTGTTTGTGGTTTCTTTAAATTTCAGTAGCATATCGGTGAATAGTTATTTCAAATGTACAATATATGGAGGGATAGGATATTCTAAATTTTATTGGTTACGGAAAGGTGTGAAAATTGTGGCATTTTTCTTTCTTCTGTAGAGAATTATTTTTAGTTTTCATCTTGTAATGTTAATACATTGATGAAATTGAAACTTGTAATCTGGGAGTGTGAAACCCTCGGAACCAGTGGGATATCTAGTTAGCTGTGTAGGTAGCATTGTCTGTCTTAAATCATTACACAATTAAAAACTACTCTTCATCCTCTTATTTAACAATCTATATTATTAATTTCCAGGTCGATTTATCCATACCTTTCTCGGTTTTAACTAGAAAACGGATTAATTTGTCATCTATATTTCAAGAGACATGTGTATAAACTGTTGTGTGAAATATGGCGAATTTATGTTTCCTATGACATCACATTAGTCCTTATTTTGTTGGACTTTTAATGATTTTTCTTCTTCAATCCCATACATTTTTAATTAGATCATTATTAAAACAAATAACAGAAGAATGTGTCTGTAAGAAAAAGATTACCCAACTTCCAGCTAATATTTCACTAAAAGATATGTCTGATGCAGAAAACAACAGCCTTCATTCAGCTGGTCAAAGGAAAGTAAAGTTAGAGTACCATAACCACAACAATTGCAATTTTCCAATTATTTAAGGTGACTAACTCTAGAACGGAAAAAGAGCTAAATAATACCAACTTTAAATAGTCGAAATGTGGAGATTTAAAACTTAAAGTTAAGATTCTAAGCTTAAGTAGAAATTCTGATTTTATTTTTGTATGAATATTCCTAAAAGAAATACGTTTCCGTAGTAACGGACAGAACTATGGTCAAGAAGTGGACAGTATTATCTCAGGAATGAATATGTTTTCATTCATTTTTAGAATTGGAACTTATACCAAAGACAGCAATCGCTATTATTTATATAGCAATACACGCCTGTGATCCGTTTTCATGTATATAAATACAGATCCAAATCAGCTTTTGCTTGGTAGGAATTTTCATAAGTTTTCATATTCTTACACAATATACAAATGTCTTCAACATGTAGAATATAATGTTATGAAAAGATAGTACAGTGATGGTCTACAATTCCAACAATATCAACAAAACGAACCTTTAATCGTAATTCACCGAACACAAACGACATATGACGTTGGAAATTTAAGTCCTGGCTTGGGACAGGCACACACATGTCGCGGGGTAAAACAGATTAATGGGATCCCAACCCTTCCCTCTTGATAACTTGGTCTCCAACGGAAAAACATATATAAATAAACGATAAAAAAAACCTACACAGGTTCGCTTCCACTCAATAAAGACCACATACTATCTTACAAGTAATATTTATTCCACGGTTTCCGAGTTTAACTCGTACCGTGGTATACAAGATCAGTAACATGAGGCCATGTAATATCACATCTAAGTCGTTGATTATTGCACGACTCTTTGAGAGTAATAAAACTACAGCCCATATTTAAAGTGTGCAATATCTCGTATATGCGTGTATCATTTCATAGTTCTTAGCTGTTGCTTACATTCTGGTATATACACCATACCAAAATCAAAGGAAAAGAATGCATTCATGTTACAACACACAATAACCTCTGTTAAACTAAGTTATTGTAGTAAAGCAGATTAGCATGTAGCTACATAAAGAACTAATATAGATAAAGAAATTTAGCCTGCAATAACCACAAAAATTTACGCCAAAATCGCTGCAGGAAATTAACACATAAATGTTGGGATCGTTTCCAATCTACACCACATTCAAATAAATCTAGGTTAATGCCATTTGAAAGCAATAAAAACCCTTTGCTTTAGTTAGATTGACATTGACATTTGATACATTAAAATGTAGAAAAAAGTTAAACATAACTTTATTATGTCAATCAGAGTAGAATTTCAGCTGACGAAGGGATTATATAAATACTAGAGGCTCACGTGAGCATGATGAGCCTGTATTGTTTAACTGGTCAGAAGTTTGATAGAAGGATATATTACAACAATTAATGTTCGTCTCCCTAAATTCGAGTATAGTAATCTTTGGTACCCCCCAGGGTCCAGACACCATAAACCCTGGGGCCTTCATTTGAACTCATCTCAATTTACATAATTGTCACAATGATGTTTCACGGTAAATATTGTAGCGTTTCTGTCGATGGTTACTGCCAAGGAAATATTTGCCTAATTCCCCCCTTTTAGGCCTCATTATCATCTCTTCTTTCCAAGAATCATCACTGCCAGGTTTGGTTCCATTTGGTTGAGCAATTTTGCAGGAGATTAATAAAATGTTAAAAAAATATATATATAATGACAGACGACAGTAAAATGACACATGTATTTGTAACATGTAATTGTAAACAAATGGATTATACAGATGAAACTTTTAATATACATATAATTAAATGAGGCAGATATTAGTTCTTAATATGTCTTTTGTAAGAATACAATAAAAGTTCCTAAAATATAATTGCCGTTAATTTCAAATTTAATCTAAACACTATAAAGGATTAACGCTGTCTCAAAAGATAAATATGACTTAGCCCACAAGGCCACGATTTCCTCTTTATTTGGAAATAGTTCAAGTTATAGAGAGGTTTTTTGTATGTCCTGTTTAATTGTTCGTATATGGTGGTGTTCGTAAATTACTCTGGCTAATTATCGTCGTCGTGAAAACCGTCCCGGATGTCAAAGTGTGATACAGTAACTGACAAAATGCAAGAGAAAGCAACTAGTTTGAAAATGTATCTATTTCAAGAGAAAGCAACGGTTTGAAAATGTATCTATTTCAAGAGAAAACAACGGCTGTGAAGAGGACAATTGTAAGTTGATAAAACTTGTGTCCAATCCAATTGCTAAAATGCTTAGCAATAAAATATGTTTAATCTAAAAATGTATCTATTTTTTCGTGTGTGAAATTATGACGTGCATTAGATTGTTACACTAATAAACTGATTAATTGATTGATGATTGATTGATTATTTGATAGATTGATTGAATCTAAATAAAGTATTAAATCAAAAACGACTGCACAAAAAAATACGGAAGAACATTTATTGATTGTGTTTAATATTGAACATATTTGTTTTTTAATTATTAGTATATGTTGTACGATTTGTCATGATTCTGTCTTGCCGCCATATATTCTTTTGAAGCTCTGTATTTATCGATAATTAAACATTTGTTCTCTCACACTTGTCCTGTCATTACATTATATGTAATGATTATTGTCTACAATTGTATTTTTAATCATTAATTACCGGAAATTATTTTACTTCAAACAAAAGAGAAATCTTATTCCTTCATTTCTCTTGTAATGTACACCCACCATGTTTCTAGGAATAGTAAATTAAAAATGGGTCACGTCAGCATTACTCGTAATTACCCCTCTATAGGGAAGGTCCGTATTTAATTAAAAACTAAAACCAACCACCTGCGAAACCAACGAACGACGCTATGTTAAAGAGATGAACAGGGACGACGCTATGTTAAAGTGATGAGCAGGAACGACGCTATGTTAAAGAGATGAGCAGGAACGACGCTATGTTAAAGAGATGAACAGGAACGACGCTACGTTAAAGAGATGAACAGGGACGACGCTATGTTAAAGAGACGAACAGGGACGGCGCTATGTTAAAGAGATGAGCAGGAACGACGCTATGCTAAAGAGATGAACAGGAACGACGCTACGTTAAAGAGATGAGCAGGAACGACGCTATGTTAAAGAGATGGACAAGAACGACGCTATGTTAAAGAGATGAGCAGGAACGACGCTATGTTAAAGAGATGAGCAGGAACGACGCTATGTTAAAGAGATGGACAAGAACGACGCTATGTTAAAGAGGTGAGCAGGAACGACGCTATGTTAAAGAGATGAGCAGGAACGACGCTATGCTAAAGAGATGAACAGGGACGACGCTATGTTAAAGAGATGAGCAGGAACGACGCTACGTTGAAGAGATGGACAAGAACGACGCTATGTTAAAGAGATGAACAGGAACGACGCTACGTTAAAGAGATGAACAAGGACGACGCTATGTTAAAGAGACGAACAGGGACGGCGCTATGTTAAAGAGATGAGCAGGAACGACGCTATGTTAAAGAGATGAACAGGAATGACGCTATGTTAAAGAGATGAGCAGGAACGACGCTATGTTAAAGAGATGAGCAGGAACGACGCTATGTTAAAGGGATGGACAAGAACGACGCTATGTTAAAGAGGTGAGCAGGAACGACGCTATGTTAAAGAGATGAGCAGGAACGACGCTATGCTAAAGAGATGAACAGGGACGACGCTATGTTAAAGAGATGAGCAGGAACGACGCTACGTTAAAGAGATGGACAGGAACGACGCTATGTTAAAGAGATGAACAGGAACGACGTTATGTTAAAGAGATGAGCAGGAACGACGCTATGTTAAAGAGACGAGCAGGAACGACGCTATGTTAAAGAGACGAGCAGGAACGACGCTATGTTAAAGAGATGAACAGTTGTATCACTTTTATCATAAGAATTAAAACCCTTTTAATTGAAAACAACATCAAGGTCAAAAACAACTTACAGAGATAAAACCTCGGAACATGATTTCCTTGTCAACTTTAAACAAGGTCAAAAACAACTTACAGATCTAAAACCTCGGAACATGATTTCCTTGTCAACTTTAAACAAGGTCAAAAACAACTTGCAGAGATTAAACCTCAGAGCATGATTTCCTTGTCAACTTTAAACAAGGTCAAAACAACTTACAGAGATAAAACTTCGGAATATGATTTCCTTGTCAACTTTAAACAAGGTCAAAACAACTTACAGAGATAACACCTCAGAACATGATTTCCTTGTCAACTTTAAACAAGGTCAAAAACACCTTACAGAGATAAAATATCGGAACATGATTTCCTTGTCAACTTTAAACAAGGTCAAAAACAACTTACAGAGATAAAACCTCGGAACATGATTTCCTTGTCAACTTTAAACAAGATCAAAACAACTTACAGAGATAACACTTCGGAATATGATTTCCTTGTCAACTTTAAACAAGGTCAAAAACAACTTACAGAGATAAAACCTCGAAACATGATGTCCTTGTCAACTTTAAACTAGGTCAAAAACAACTTACAGAGATAAAACCTCGGAACATGATTCCCTTGTCAACTTTAAACAAGGTCAAACACAACTTACAGAGATAAAACCTCGGAACATGATTTCCTTGTCAACTTTAAACTAGGTCAAAAACAACTTACAGAGATAAAATCTCGGAACATGATTCCCTTGTCAAGTTTCGAGAAGAGTTACAGTAGCCTATCTGAAATAACAGTCCTCATTAGATTAACATCAGTCAAACATTGATAGAACTAAGATACAGAATGACAGGACAATCTGAATATTTCTGTCAGATAATTACAAAAAATAAATCGCTACGAAAAAACATTAAATTTAACAGAAATAATTCTCTAAAGAGTTAGGGTGACAACTACAGAAGACATTCATTGATATTCTTGGCCTTTCAAGGAATCACCGCACAGATAAATATAGACAACATGTTAACTTGAACTCAGAGAGAATAAATCTATTCGTTTCAATCAATTTAACTTGTTTATACCAAGCAAAATCATGAACTCAAAAGTAGGACGAGTATGATTTACCTGAGAGTTAAGTTTGTGTGAGCGAGTGAGCGGGTGATTATAGTTTAGCTCAATATGAGCAATTTCTGAACTCGATCATGCATATGGAGAGGACAAGATGCATTTCGATGAAATGATGGTGTCCGCCTTGTACTGGATTTATTTTTTATAATGCTAGCTCGCTGAAACAACAGTCCAGGCAAACACACTCGCAATTCCGAACCAATCTGTCTGGCTCTTACCAAAAGATACTTTTGCTTCAAATATATGACACTACAGAAACGTTGAGAAGCAAAGTTAAAAAAGAACATTCAAAAATATAGAGAGTTTTGCACTAATCGGTTTGTCAACAAACAACAAAGTATAATATAACAGGAATGTGTGAAATACTTACGTGTTTTGCTCAGGGATTTTCGCAGAAAATTTTACCAGATACTTAGTAGGATAAAATAAAATATATGACGTGAACCATGATTCCTTCAATCTAGAACAATGGTAAAATACACAAAGGAATGAATGTCTATAAAATCCAGAAGAACGATATGAAACATGATATAACTTGACAATAGAATTACATCTGTACCAGGAGTGCTTGTATATAATGATTAGAGTTATACATGAAAGATGATAGATTCATTTACGACTATTGATAGTATGTTACTATATATATAAAAACCTATTATCAGGGGTAAGGATATAATCTTACCCGACATTTTTATCCTAATTTAGATATACCCCCTGACCCACAATATATTGGTCGACAAAATCGCGAATTAGGTATCGGAAATCCCCCATCCTTCCAATAATCGAACACTTACTATGCTAGAAATCATTATAACCTTTGGAAAACGTACACCATAACAGCGCTGTGTTAACCTACCTTCCTGGTTCTACGCATATGAAGACGATATCACAAAAACGCCCATATTTCTCGTGGAGAAAAGGGTCAAAGTTGAATAAAAAGAGAATATGACATTGTATCTATGACAACAGTCAAGGGTTGATGTATATTAAATTAGTTACATGATCTTTTAAAACCGGGTTTTGTCCAATATAAGAGTAAATGTTGATATTTTTGACTTTTCTTCAGAATGCCCAACACAATTTCAAGACTTTAGGTCAGGGCTATATCAAGAATGTGACATTTGTTTTAAAAGTGTTGAACAATTTGTTTTCATTACATGGCTGGTGTTCATGTCACACCCAATAAAACTACTTCAGTGAGAGGTAAAAGACGATTGTTCGTTTTGTTGATTTCGGTGGAATTGTTGACCATCACTCTTTGTTTGGTGGAATTGTTGACCGTCACTCTTTGTTTGGTGGAATTGTTGACCATCACTCTTTGAACTTTGTTTTTCATTTTTCATAATGGTTTATCCACGATCATATTGCTCCAACAAACTACTAATTTTCCGCCATCAACAAGTTACAGAGAAATGAAGAAGAAAAAAACAATCCGAACAAAAGTGACTTTAACCAACAGTCTTAAACGGAAAGCCATTACGACTATTAATATTCCAAGACAAATTATCAAATCATCTGGATACAAATTTTATAATTTTTCATGCATTGGTGCTATTGTTCAAGAAATGGAATCGACGATATGAATGACCTTTCTATTGGTGATCAAAGATCTTCTACGACAGGTCAAACAAAGAAACCGCTTCTGGATTGATGAGTAATGAAATGGGAAAATGTTACATATATCATCAGTTTAAATTATTATGAACTCAATCTGTTAGAAATAGTAAAGGGAGAATATTTTAATTTAAAAAAACGTTTAAGTATTGATCTGTTATCGTCTCAAATGATGAATAATGATCTGAGTGACAAAGATCAGTGTTTCATGTCTTGTGTCAAAATTGATGATGCGATTAATGTGATATTTTCAACTATGAAACAACTTCCTGGTTATATAAATTTGACAATTTCCAACATTACTTGATAAAAATCACAACATTTGGGATATTTTACATGTGGAAGATGACTTCCTTACAGCAAATGAGCTGTATATGGCTGTCACGACAATGTTTTAAAAAAAAAAGAGCAAAAATTATTGCAGTGGTAAAATGTTGGTAAAGAGAATTTAAGAGACTTTCTTGATATTGAAATATTAGAATCCACCTTCCTAAAAACAAATTTAAAAACTGATATTAGAATGCATTTATATCAAACATTTTGATAAATTATCGTGCACGTAGACAGACATTTTTCAATACTTTGACATTTATTTTTCGCATTATGATCCAAAAGTCCTCTGTTCCTATCCAGTTCTATTTTTGTTTTTATAGCAACATCCATTAAACAACTCTACCATGTGTACTTATAGGATGTGGATCAGTTATTTTGAATACTTTCTTTTTTGATCAACTGGAATGATAACGACATTCTACAATAGTAATTCTAAATCTAGCTTCGACATGGAACTTTTTTTCTCCAGATTATTCTTCCACTAAACGTGTTCAAGGCTATTATACGGGAAATGTGTTTTAATTCTCATGGTCATTCACAATACGACAGTAATCTTGTAAATTACTTTCCCCAAGACACAAATTTGTAGCTAAAATTTTAAGGCTTTCTTTGCTGAATTTCACGGAATGATTCCGTTTTTATTGTTTTTTTATGGATAACCTTTTTTCTGAAGCTAGGGTGATTTACCAAGGGTCAAAGTTCCTTGTTAGTATGATATATTTACGACCAATTATGTCTTACATGTGTATTTCTTTAGACTCACATCGATTGTCAATTACTTGCGGAAGGTCGGTTGTTTTCTCCGGGTACAACTGAAATATTGCTGAAAATACCGTTAATTACCATAACTCCTAACCCTCCAACCCTCCATTGACAAAAACATACTACTTCTTATTTCCTTAATTGACTCGCTCTTAACCCTTCTAGGAATTATATACAAGTTTCAAATAAAATGTATGTCTAACTAACTAGACATTAATCTTTTTAAATATTGACCTTCATTTTCATACATGTTTTAAACTTTTTTTTAACCCGGAATCTTTATAACTTTAACATAAGTAGTTATAATCACTTTCATTGATGTTTGATGTGATAATATATGTTAAGAAGTGGCCAGTGTCTATCAACAAGATAACTTTTTTTAATTTCAAGATAACAACATCCAGAATCAAACAAACTTTTAGACAGTTTCAATTATCTTTCCTTATCATTTGATTGTCTATCTGTACAATTTGTTGGATTTATTGTATTTTAATTTATTATCTAGTATCTACATCTGTTTCACCTGTTAACCTTATGCTAAACGGACATGATAAACATGACCGCATCAGTGGTGGAAAGAATAGCGTGCTCGTCGTATGTGCCGTAATTATTAATGAGCCGCGGTTGGGTCAAACCAAAGACGATAAAAATCGTATTTTTGCTTCCCCGCTAAGTACGCAGCACTAACAGGAGTAAGAACAAATACTAGTGGGCATGGAATCAGGAAATTGTGTCCGAGTGTAGCGACATGTCTAACCACGGACTGTTGTTTCCGTGAGCTAACACTATAAAATCCAACTAAACGTGTTGGTCCAGTACAAAGCGAACATAATCATCATATAATTGAATGTAACATGTTCTCTTCGCGATATAGATGACAAACTGTTTAATTGGTGTTAAATAACAATCACCAAAACCACTCGCTCAGATCTGTATATAGGACCAAACTGGTTACCTCGATTTCCATGAGACACTTGAAATTATTTCGTGAAATATGCAACTTCACTGATTCTTATCTAAAAACAGATTAATTTTTATTAAGGCTTAAACTTAAATCCAAAGTGACAATAAAATTTAGCTGATATCTTTGTGATATTAACTCACAATTAAATTTTAATTGATATCAAACATAACTTGTATTGTATCTATAAAATTTGTGTTAAAACATTATTTAATGCTTGGAGAAACTATTAAACGCAAACACGTTCGCTTAATCAAGTTATAAAGAACTCAAAATTGAATTAACCAATATCTTTTATCCATCGTACGCTAATTTCAGGCCAATCCTAGAATGAAGAACTTGAGATGTCCCAAGATTGGGAAACGACATAAACAATACCTGTAGTATGCTATATAGAGAGACAATTCAATAATTCTGGTCATTCGAATATGAAGGTGGGTATTGGTGACGGATCCCAGCGCTCAGCCCACAGACCTTATAGGCTGTGTCCTCTCGATGTGTTATTGAGAGGTTATAATACGAAAAGTCTGACCGTGGACCATAGTAGGTCATTTGTTTGGAGAGTACCACGCTACCTGCCTCTTTTGTAGATTTTTAAAAAGAGTAGGCACGTTGTAGTCGCTACAAAAGGCTAAGGTTTTCGTCTCTTCCAAACTCTCTATACTTTTTCAGTGGCAGGTAAACACCATTGCCCGGTCTATCCCATTCACTCCTCATTTCTGCATAGCTTAAAATATTGTTGAAATTGTTCTCCTGTGTATGTATGAAAAATTTGCCATTGGACGTTAAATAACCATCAATAAATTAATGGAATATGAAGAGACATTACGTTTCTAAATTGTCCTCTTGGAAGCTGTTCTGTCATCCTTACAAGCTATCCTTTATTTTTTTAAAGAATCGTTAATTATACAGTTTGTGAAAGTGAAACAAAAATAGCACCATTATCCAAGGATTAAAAAAAGTAGCACAATTACATTATATGACAATTGTTTACGGATCATACAATATCCCAATTAAAAACATAAAAATAGTCCATTTTTCCATCGAGTTATCAACACCAACGAGCAATGCACCCGTTAACTCATGAACATAAGCGACACCATCCATTACTCGATAACATGCTTATTCTATCTGATACTAGTAAATGAAGATTACTAAAACAGACGAAAAGTAAAAATATACAGAGTTGATATCTATTACAATTAAACCTTAAGGCATCAAACAAATCTGTTTCATATTCCACGTGGGAGCATTCATTGTCAAAGATATATTTCAAAGCGAGGAATTTAGTCTCCGTTTTAAACTTAGTTGTTTCTACAATGGGTCTTAAAACAACAAAATAAAGCTGACGTTGCATGGACTGCATATAAGGATTTATCCTGCAATGACAGCATTTACCGACCAATATAGCCTGCCCAATATTTTTTTTTATATTGGTCAGTTATAAATAGAACATACAAATGTAAGCTCCGCCCACATCGGGGCACATCGGGGGATATTGTTTTCAAAGACATACACAAAATTATTTCAAATACTTTTATCATCGTCCAGTGAACGTTTATTTACGATTTAAAATTGCAGGATAAATACAATACATGTGCACTGTCGAAGCATATAGGTAAATATGCGCATTCGGCGCGAAACGCGGGAAAAGGCTCGGCGAAGCCTCGTCTTTCCCCCGTTTCTAAGCCTCATACACATATTACCTATATGCTTTGACAGTGCACAAGTATTGTATATATACTGTAATAGAGCTGACGTTGCATGGACTGCATATAAGGATATACTGTGATAGAGCTGACGTTGCATGTACTGCATATAAGGATATACTGTAATAGAGCTGACGTTGTATGGACTGAATATAAGGATATACTGTAATAGAGCTGACGTTGCATGGACTGCATATAAGGATATACTGTAATAGAGCTGACATTGCATGGCCTGCATATAAGGATATACTGTAATAGAGCTGACGTTGCATGGACTGCATATAAGGATATTATATGTTATTCAGCTATCAGACAGGGTATATAATGTGACATTCCCGGCTTATGATGTATATTCCCTTCGGCTGCGCCTCAGGGAATATAGATCCTAAGCCGGGAATGTCACATTATATACCCTGTCTGATAGCTGAATAACAGATATATTACGATTTAACCTTTTTTTTTAAATACAACATTCAACTGTATTAAATAAATTTGCCTCTTTTATTTTCATTTTTCGTATCTCTAGATGTCCGTTTCCGTACCTTTGACGTCATTCTTCAATGACGTCAAAATATGTGTCACGTCATATCTCATGAAGGAAAATACTGTACTAAACTTCGAAATCAATACAGTTTCATATGTAGTAAATTTTATAAACTTTATAAATATCACATTAATATATCACATAGCAAATCAACGGGTTTGCGAAACAGTTTCAATAATCTAAATATTAACTACATGTAAATAAAACCTTGGTGTGGCCCCATGACGTCGAAAGTTTTCAAGGCTCAACGTTTTGTTTATTTGTTATGGTACAGCCGTGGAACATAGGAGTTTGCTGAATCGATCAGGTAGTTGTGACGGAATTAACCGTTGTAATATTTTTTTTGTTCATGCAGCCGTTTTGAGTTTAAAAACAGCATTTAATTTGGTAAAAATACATTTATTATTCCGTATTATACCATTGATTCAGTGAAGCGCAATGTTTTGTCGTCCATGTTTTAATCGTTTTTGGGGACTGAAATATATACCCCGTCTGTTTTCCGAATATATGCTGACATTCAGGGCTAAAGAACCAATGAAAATATGTGTATCAAACTAAATTCGTAATATACTGTAATAGAGCTGACGTTGCATGGACTGTATGTAAGGATATATTGTAATAGAGCTGACGTTGCATGGACTGCATATAAGGATATACTGTAATAGAGCTGACGTTGCATGGACTGCATATAAGGATATTCTGTAATAGAGCTAACGTTGCATGGACTGCATATACGGATATACTGTAATAGAGCTGACGTTGCATGGACTGCATATAAGGATATACTGTAATAGAGCTGACGTTGCATGGACTGCATATAAGGATATACTGTAATAGAGCTGACGTTGCATGGACTGCATATAAGGATATTCTGTAATAGAGCTGACGTTGCATGGACTGCATATACGAATATACTGTAATAGAGCTGACGTTGCATGGACTGCATATAAGGATATACTGTAATAGAGCTCACGTTGCATGGACTGCATATAAGGATATACTGTAATAGAGCTGACGTTGTATGGACTGCATATAAGGATATACTGTAATAGAGCTGACGTTGCATGGACTGCATATAAGGATATACTGTAATAGAGCTGACGTTGCATGGACTGCATGTAAGGATATACTGTAATAGAGCTGACGTTGCATGGACTGCATATAAGGATATACTGTAATAGACCTGACGTTGTATGGACTGCATGTAAGGATATACTGTAATAGAGCTGACGTTGTATGGACTGCATATAAGGATATACTGTAATAGAGCTGACGTTGGATAGACTGAATATAAGGATATACTGTAATAGAGCTGACGTTGCATGGACTGCATATAAGGATATACTGTAATAGAGCTGACGTTGCATGGACTGCATATAAGGATATACTGTAATAGAGCTGACATTGCATGGACTGCATATAAGGATATACTGTAATAGAGCTGACGTTGCATGGACTGCATATAAGGATATTATATGTTATTCAGCTATCAGACAGGGTATATAATGTGACATTCCCGGATTAGGATCTATATTCCCTGAGGCGCAGCCGAAGGGAATATATAGCATATGCCGGGAATGTCACATTATATACCCTGTCTGATAGCTGAATAACAGATATATTACGGATTTAACCATTGTTTTTTTTTAAATACAACATCCAACTGTCTTAAATAAATTTGCCTCTTTTATTTTCATTTTTCGCATCTCTAGATGTCCGTTTCCGTACCTTTGACGTCATTCTTCAATGACGTCAAAATATGTGTCGCGTCATATTTCATGTATGGGGTGTCTCATGAAGGAACATACTGTACTAAATTTCTAAATCAATACAGTTTCATATGTAGTAAATTTTATAAACTTTATAAATATAACATTAATATATCACATAACAAAACAACGGGTTTGCGAAACAGCTTCAATAATTTAAATGTTAACAACATGTAAATAAAACCTTGGTGTGGCCCCATGACGTCGAAAGTTTTCAAGGCTCAACGTTTTGTTTATTTGTTATGGTACAGCCGTGGAACACAGAAGTTTGCTGAATCGATCAGGTATTTGTGACGGATATAACCGTTGTAATATTTTTTTGTTCATGCAGCCGTTTTGAGTATAAAAACAGCATTTAATTTGGTAAAAATACATTTATTATTCCGTATTATACCATTGATTCAGTGAAGCGCAATGTTTTGTCGTCCATGTTTTAATCGTTTTTGGGGACTGAAATATATACCCCGTCTGTTTTCCGAATATATGCTGACATTCAGGGTTGAAGAACCAATGAAAATATGTGTAACAAACTAAATTCGTAATATACTGTAATAGAGCGGACGTTGTATGGACTGCATATAAGGATATACTGTAATAGAGCTGACGTTGCATGGACTGCATATAATGATATACTGTAATAGAGCTGACGTTGTATGGACTGCATATAAGGATATACTGTAATAGAGCTGACGTTGTATGGACTGCATATAAGGATATACTGTAATAGAGCTGACGTTGCATGGAGTGCATATAAGGATATACTGTAATAGAGCTGACGTTGCATGGACTACATATAAGGATATACTGTAATAGAGCTGACGTTGCATGGACTGCATATAAGGATATACTGTAATAGAACTGACGTTGTATGGACTGCATATAAGGATATACTGTAATAGAGCTGACGTTGCATGGACTGCATATAAGGATATACTGTAATAGAGCTGACGTTGCATGGACTATATATAAGGATATACTGTAATAGAGCTGACGTTGCATGGACTGCATATAAGGATATACTGTAATAGAGCTGACGCTGCATGGACTACATATAAGGATATACTGTAATAGAGCTGACGTTGCATGGACTGCATATAAGGATATACTGTAATAGAGCTGACGTTGTATGGACTGCATATAAGGATATACTGTAATAGAGCTGACGTTGCATGGACTACATATAAGGATATACTGTAATAGAGCTGACGTTGCATGGACTGCATATAAGGATATACTGTAATAGAGCTGACGTTGTATGGACTGCATATAAGGATATACTGTAATAGAGCTGACGTTGCATGGACTACATATAAGGATATACTGTAATAGAGCTGACGTTGCATGGACTGCATATAAGGATATACTGTAATAGAGCTGACGTTGTATGGACTACATATAAGGATATACTGTAATAGAACTGACGTTGCATGGACTATATATAAGGATATACTGTAATAGAGCTGACGTTCTATGGACTGCATATAAGGATATTCTGTAATAGAGCTGACGTTGCATGGACTGCATATAAGGATATACAGTAATAGAGCTGACGTTGTATGAACTGCATATAAGGATATATTGTAATAGAGCTGACGTTGTATGGACTGCATATAAGGATATACTGTAATAGAGCTGACGTTGTATGGACTGCATATAAGGATATACTGTAATAGAGCTGACGTTGTATGGACTGCATATAAGGATATACTGTAATAGAGCTGACGTTGCATGGACTGCATATAAGGATATACTGTAATAGAGTTGGCGTTGTATGGACTGCATATAAGGATATACTGTAATAGAGCTGACGTTGCATGGACTGCATATAAGGATATACTGCAATATAGCTGACGTTGCATGGACTGCATATAAGGATATACTGTAATAGAGCTGACGTTGTATGGACTGCATATAAGGATATACTGTAATAGAGCTGACGTTGCATGGACTGCATATAAGGATATACTGTAATAGAGCTGGCGTTGCATGGACTATATATAAGGATATACTGTAATAGAACTGACGTTGTATGGACTGCATATAAGGATATACTGTAATAAAGCTGACGTTGCATGGACTGCATATAAGGATATACTGTAATATAGCTGACGTTGCATGGACTGCATCTAAGGATACACTGTAATAAAGCTGACGTTGTATGGAGTGCATATAAGGATATACTGTAATAGAGCTGACGTTCTATGGACTGCATATAAGGATATTCTGTAATAGAGCTGACGTTGCATGGACTGCATATAAGGATATACTGTAATAGAGCTGACGTTGTATGGACTGCATATAAGGATATACTGTAATAGAGCTGACGTTGTATGGACTACACATAAGGATATACTGTAATAGAACTGACGTTGCATGGACTATATATAAGGATATACTGTAATAGAACTGACGTTGTATGGACTGCATATAAGGATATACTGTAATAGAGCTGACGTTGCATGGACTGCATATAAGGATATACTGTAATAGAGCTGACGTTGTATGGACTGCATATAAGGATATACTGTAATAGAGCTGACGTTGTATGGACTGCATATAAGGATATACTGTAATAGAGCTGACGTTGCATGGACTGCATATAAGGATATACTGTAATAGAGTTGGCGTTGTATGGACTGCATATAAGGATATACTGTAATAGAGCTGACGTTGCATGGACTGCATATAAGGATATACTGCAATATAGCTGACGTTGCATGGACTGCATATAAGGATATACTGTAATAGAGCTGACGTTGTATGGACTGCATATAAGGATATACTGTAATAGAGCTGACGTTGCATGGACTGCATATAAGGATATACTGTAATAGAGCTGGCGTTGCATGGACTATATATAAGGATATACTGTAATAGAACTGACGTTGTATGGACTGCATATAAGGATATACTGTAATAAAGCTGACGTTGCATGGACTGCATATAAGGATATACTGTAATATAGCTGACGTTGCATGGACTGCATCTAAGGATACACTGTAATAAAGCTGACGTTGTATGGAGTGCATATAAGGATATACTGTAATAGAGCTGACGTTCTATGGACTGCATATAAGGATATTCTGTAATAGAGCTGACGTTGCATGGACTGCATATAAGGATATACTGTAATAGAGCTGACGTTGTATGGACTGCATATAAGGATATACTGTAATAGAGCTGACGTTGTATGGACTACACATAAGGATATACTGTAATAGAACTGACGTTGCATGGACTATATATAAGGATATACTGTAATAGAACTGACGTTGTATGGACTGCATATAAGGATATACTGTAATAAAGCTGACGTTGCATGGACTGCATATAAGGATATACTGTAATATAGCTGACGTTGCATGGACTGCATATAAGGATATACTGTAATAAAGCTGACGTTGTATGGAGTGCATATAAGGATATACTGTAATAGAGCTGACGTTGCATGGACTGCATATAAGGATATTCTGTAATATAGCTGACGTTGCATGGACTGCATATAAGGATATACTGTAATAGAGCTGACGTTGCATGGACTGCATGTAAGGATATACTGTAATAGAGCTGACGTTGCATGGACTGCATGTAAGGATATACTGTAATAGAGCTGACGTTGTATGGACTGCATATAAGGATATACTGTAATAGAGCTGACGTTGCATGGACTGCATATAAGGATATACAGTAATAGAGCTGACGTTGTATGGACTGCATATAAGGATATATTGTAATAGAGCTGACGTTGTATGGACTGCATATAAGGATATACTGTAATAGAGCTGACGTTGCATGGACTGCATATAAGGATATACTGTAATATAGCCCGACGTTGTATGGACTGCATATAAGGATATACTGTAATAGAGCTGACGTTGTATGGACTGCATATAAGGATATACTGTAATAGAGCTGAAGTTGCATGGACTGCATATAAGGATATACTGTAATAGAGTTGGCGTTGTATGGACTGCATATAAGGATATACTGTAATAGAGCTGACGTTGCATGGACTGCATATAAGGATATACTGCAATATAGCTGACGTTGCATGGACTGCATATAAGGATATACTGTAATAGAGCTGACGTTGTATGGACTGCATATAAGGATATACTGTAATATAGCTGACGTTGCATGGACTGCATATAAGGATATACTGTAATAGAGCTGACGTTGCATGGACTGCATATAAGGATATACTGTAATAGAGCTGGCGTTGCATGAACTGCATATAATGATATACTGTAATAGAGCTGACGTTGCATGGACTGCATATAATGATATACTGTAATAGAGCTGACGTTGCATGGACTGCATATAAGGATATACTGTAATAGAGCTGGCGTTGCATGAACTGCATATAATGATATACTGTAATAGAGCTGACGTTGTATGGATTGCATATAAGGATATACTGTAATAGAACTGAAGCTGCATGGACTGCATATAAAGATATACTGTAATAGAGCTGACGTTGTATGGACTCCATATAAGGATATACTGTAAAATACGGGCATGTCATAATGATCTGTTAATGACTCTTACAATTTATTGAATTCTATGTCATACTTTCAAAAAAAATTACGTGCCAACTTGTTGAGAAGGGTCGGATTTAATCATGTGCCATCATCGTTCTCATTTCCACTCTGATTTTGCCAAACCCATAGAATATGTACTTTACCTACATTTAGACAAAAATTAATATCACAATATGATCAAAACAGCCCACATTAAGCACTCTACAAAATATGAATTGTAAGCTATATTTAGTTTAAAATTAAAAATCATAATCTGATAAGACAACCTAGGGTGTCTTATTCTGCTAAAAGTAATATTTCACATATTTTGTAAATGAATTTAAAACAAAATGTGTGACAATTAGATTAATGTTAGCGTATATTACAGGTGCTCCCATATAGGAGTGTTATATGTTACAATTCTTATGTTAGTATGTAGAAAATGTCAATGGCATATCATTTTCATAAGTGATTTTCTGCGCGCATAACATTGAAGCCCGTTACTTTAAATTGGAAAGTTGTGATGAGCTCTTAATACATGCTATCACATGCCAATTTTGAGACCTCAATTAATTACTACTTAAGAGAAAATCAAAGGGGCAATCAATAATGGATAATCTAGAGACACTGGCAACAGTGAGCACACGACACAGGACGAAGACAAAAAAAACAATAAAAAAAAAAAAAAAAACAATCCCCCCACACACAACACAGAAAACTAAAAAGATGAGCAACACGGACAACAGCAAAAATTTGCTTCTTATACCCGCTGTATTACTTATAGAGTCAATTCCGGTAAACGTTCTGTCGCTGACAGAAGAAACGGTCCACTCTATCACGATAACGACCGTAGAATTTGTGTGTAAATGACAGGTTTCGCCTATATATATATATATATATATATATATATATATATATATATATATATATATATATATATAATAGGACACTGCCATCTTATTTTATTGAGGATATTATAATGGAAGTTTTCGACCCCCAAATTGCATAGTCTTCGAGCACATTTTTATTTTTATGTTATGCAAACAAAAAGTAAACAAATGGACCAGAATTAATTCTGAAAATGTTGAGTGAAAAGCAGTTCAGGTGTTTCGACGTTATATTCTGAATACGATGGTTTTTTTTTTAAATACAGGTAGAAACAGACGACATAAAATGCTAGTATTAAAGTGAAAATGTTTTTTGTCGTCTGCATCACAACATGAAAATAAAAATTCCGAACATTTAAATTCTACTTCAACTTCAACTAGAGGAATGAATTCCTAAATACCATCATTACTTAGATTGAACATTATGCTGGCTTCTACCTATGGAACAAATGGTTTATAAACAACATATTACCATGAATTGGCACGATGAAAATAATAGAGAATTTGGCACTCAGATTGGCAAAATATTTCACACAAAAAAATCAGACATGATGATAATAGTTATGTCAACGTCTCTATACCTATATAACTCAGTATGAATGAAAGACAATGTTTACTTAAACACTCTGATTATCATCTTCTATTAGCAAGCAATACAGACACTTTAATAGATTTCAGAAATATTCTATTGTAAGAATGTTTGTACTGATGAAATAGTCACAGGGTGAGGAAAATGACATCTTAAATTGCCGGTGATTCTAAAAAAAAAAACATGACATGCAAGAAGGTAGTCGATTTTTGTTTTTTTGTAGATTAGAGCCAAATTTGAATTCCGTACACGAGGTGTCAGAGCAATATTTACATATAGAGAGGAATACGTCTATAGATTTCCAGTAATGTCTACAATAATTTTTCCATTTTTAGACACTACACGACAGATCTCAGATGCATTGTTCTGTAATGTGTAAACGTGGCCATCTTTAAGCTAGTAAGATAAACTTCAATTAATTATTTCTCAACCATAAAACATATAATATTGCTTATGAACATCAGACAGTAACAACAATAGGGACAGTAATTACTCCCTATTTACAAGATGCGTTATGGGATCTTTATTGGGAAATTATCGATTTAATTGTTCAGATAGACTTTAAAGAAATAACTAGAGAGCCATTTTGAAAATAATAAACAAATTACAGATTTATTGAAAGAATTCAACGTCAAATATAATGTTGCAACAGGTTCAGGTTTAAACAGAAAACAAACCATTAAAGCAATACAAGAAAATAATGGTCATAAATTTCCCCAAGGCTCCATTAATAGTTCTAGTAACTACCGGAAGCGGATCAACATCATGGGAAATGGTGGAATGAAAAACCTACCAAACATCTCTGGTAGGAAAGGTTTCATTGATCGAGTGGTTTTCGTGGCAATAAGAAAATCAATTGAACGAATATAAAAGTAAATGCTGAATGTATGTCATGTCAGCAACTTGTTTGAGGTTGTTTCAAAAATGCTTGAAAGTATTGCCTAAATATAATTCAGAAAGGTTACAAGTACCTCAAATAGGGTGTTATAAACATGTTCTCATATTACAAAGAAGAACAGTAGTGAAAAGATATTGGAGGAAAGAGACAATCCGAATGTAAAAACAACAAAACCAACACAAAACGAATATAAAACCAAAAAAAACAAAACCAAAATAAAACAAAAGAAAATAACATCAAATCTGACACAAAACCAAAATAAAATAGAAAACAACAAAACCAAGATAAAAAAAACCCCCAACAAATCAACACAAAACGATGATAAAACAACTAAACCAAGATAACCCATAACCCCCCCCCCCCCCCCCTAAAAACCAAGATAAAAAAAACCACAAAACGGAGATAAAACAACCTAACAAATGTGGTGACGAAACGAACTTAGAACGTTTAACAGGCATTATGTTCCTATACATTTTGTTGAAAACTGCATTATTATTCATGGATTCTTTAAACATCACAGTAAAATTGAACGGTTTTGATATATAACACCACACTGTAGACATTGAAGAATTTGAAACATTCTAATTAACAATTTCTAATAAATAGAAAAAAATACCACTCTAGATTAAACTAACTAGTATAGTGACAGCTGATAGCCTTAAAGTGAAGTGAAAAAGTCGAATAAAGTGATGCAATTCTAAACTTAATTTTATTTAATCAATAGCAGTAAAACACATTCGCTACGTTCAACAGAATATTATATGTTACTCTGTATGCCCACGAGGTATCAAATAAAACTGTTTATTAAATGACTATGATTTTTCTTAATTCTGATTGGATTAGAAGGTTCATTGCTTCCTCTAACAGAACTACATGTCCACCGCGCAATTTTGCGCGCATGAGGTTAATAAATCTCATGTCGCAGTTAGTACGTACCCAAATATAGTAACAGGGGAGAACTAGTAAAC
The DNA here is from genome assembly GCA_963383655.1 of Bathymodiolus septemdierum. Classification (NCBI taxonomy): domain Eukaryota; kingdom Metazoa; phylum Mollusca; class Bivalvia; order Mytilida; family Modiolidae; genus Bathymodiolus; species Bathymodiolus septemdierum. The sequence goes on from OY726520.1 coordinate 90,583,810, forward strand.
TGATTAATATCGATAAATTTGATTGGCCGACATTTTGAACCTCAACCAATTAGAGGCGGTCTTGCTAACGAACTTCGGTATTCAGCAGACGACTGTTAGTAAATAAAAATGAACGAACCAGCTTCGTCAGTAGAACCAGAAGTTAATACGTACCCAAATATAGTAACAGGGGAAAACTAAAATAATTGCTCTAACATTACCATAAACTACAACTATAAATTAATTATACTTACCTATGTTCTTTAAAAAAAAATTAAAAATGTTACTGAAACTGTGATATTTTATTTGTTAACATTTTGAAATTGTATTCGTTTTTTCTTAATCAATTTTATTGTTTTGAAACATTAGAAATGTCAAGCTTTAAAAACTGGTGTTTGTTGGATTGAGCAGCTACATATAAAAAAGAATAAATGGAAATGTCTAAGAAACAGCAACAATTCACAATTTTCACCCCAAAATTACACTTAGAATGTGTCATTTAATAAAACAATTGATGACTTTTCATTTCGGTGGACACTGATTTATCAACCCCTTGGAAGTGATGTTCACCGAAGCCAACATCACTTCCTTGGGGTTGATAGATCACAGTGTCCACCTTATGAAAAGTCATTAATTGTATAATGTCATGTTCAACGCGGAAGTCTTGTAAAGATGGCAAAGAACATTACAAACCTCGTAGACATGATTTGTAGCATACTACATATATTTTGTGTAGTAATTAAAGGGGAAGGAAACCCAATCATAATGTAATGTTATAAAACATAATTACTTATTAAAAAGGTAATAGAACGCATTTTCTGGCTAAAAGAATCACAGAAAGCTATTAATTGGGTATGTTAAAATCAAATATTATAAATTTCCCGCTGGTAAGGCATCTGTCATACTGATAATGGTTGTGATGTCACTGCATCTTTTCCTGTTACATCAAGCATCAGCCATTAACACAACATACATTATAAGGTTCCTGCAGACAAGGAAGCTACTGAACCAACGGTTCCTATTGGTTAAGTTGAAGTAATCAATTCAAACGTTTTACGGACACCATCATGACTTGGTTAACCGTTACGGAGTATCTGTGTCACAAATGATCACGGATATGTTCCGTTTGTTGTAATCATAATCCAGTCCTTTCCTCCTGCATGACTTATCACCGGGTTTGTAACAAGAGTAACACGACGGATTTCATTAAAGGAACAGAAACTGCTTACCATCTCGTAGCATCTGAGCTCACCCCTGGTTTTCGGTGAAGTTCGTGTTGCGCAATTTTCTATTTCCTGTGTAGATCATTGTTTTTCCTTTTGTCCTTTTTCCTCTGGCTATTGTATTGTCTGTCCTTCGTTTTACGACTTCTGACGACCCCTTTGGTATCTTCAAACTTTTCGTATAACTAGTCAAGAAGATATACCTTTTCAGAGTTTTTATGTTTAGGGAATAAAACACTACCAGCTTTGTTCTTTATTATTACGAACTACAATATTCGGTGCAGGAAATTGACAGTGATCAACAATTAGTCTTCGTACACTAGAGCATACATACCCTTTTTCTTTACGACTTCAGCACTTTATTGGAACGCTAACAACCCACCCAAAATATAGTTTTTTTCCTTTTTTTTTCAAAAGTATATGTGTGAAAAAGGTTTCGGTTCAAGAATTATATTGGAATAAAATGAAAACAAAAAATACTACACTGTCGCTAAGGTATTGCAGAAACCACAAAATGTCGTCTCCCTTAAAACTGCGGGAATTGAAAATTGTATTCATCAGTCGTCTGCATGAATTAATTATTGGTTATTTAAAAAAAAAATATGTCTGAACTATTTTCTTACATCTATTGCTAAAAATAAACACGCATTGTCTTTATGGTCTCTTTTGTCTTTCACCGCCTTTAGAAATTCAATGTCTGGAATTGCTATCCTATTTCCCTGTTGTTCTATATAACAATTCCGAAATAGGTGTCGTTGGGTATGCTAGTGATTAGTCTGCTACTTCAATGAAACGATCGCTTCCTGAAAACCTTACCATCAATTGTTTTTTAATACTAAGAAATAGATCTAAACAATATGACCAATAAAAAATACGTAAGTAAACCGATAGACCCCGGCAAGAATACGGACACTTCTGACCTTCAACAGATCGTCACCAGTCAATAGTTCGAACTCTATCGATCTTCAACAGATCGTCATCAATCAAGAGTTCTAACTCTATTGATCTTCAACAGATCGTCACCAGTCAACAGTTCGAACTCTATTGATCTTCAACAGATCGTCACCAGTCAAGAGTTCGAACTATATCGATCTTCAACAGATCGTCATCAGTCAAGAGTTCGAACTCTATTGATCTTCAACAGATCGTCACCATTCAAGAGTTCGAACCCTATCGATCTTCAACAGATCGTCATCAGTCAAGAGTTCTAACTCTTGATCTTCAACAGATCGTCACCAGTGAAGCGGTCCAAATATATTGATCTTCAACAGATCGTCACCACTCAAGAGTTCGAACTCTATTGATCTTCAACAGATCGTCATCAGTCAAGAGTTCGAACTCTATCGATCTTCAACAGATCGTCACCAGTCAAGAGTTCGAACTCTATTGATCTTCAACAGATCGTCACCAGTCAAGAGTTCGAACTCTATCGATCTTCAACAGATCGTCATCAATCAAGAGTTCTAACTCTATTGATATTCAACAGATCGTCACCAGTCAAGAGTTCGAACTCTATTGATCTTCAACAGATCGTCGCCAGTCAAGAGTTCGAACTCTATCGATCTTCAACAGATTGTCATCAGTCAAGAGTTCGAACTCTATTGATCTTCAACAGATCGTCACCGGTCAAGAGTTCGAACTCTATCGATCTTCAACAGATCGTCACAAGTCAAGTGTTCGAACACTATTGATCTTCAACAGATCGTTACTAGTCAAGCGGTCCACATCTATTGATCTTCAACAGATCGTCACCAGTCAATTGTTCCAACTCTCTATTGATCGTCAACAGATCGTCACCAGTCCAACGTTCGAGGTCTATTGATCTTTAACAGATCGTCACCAGTCAAGTGTTCGAATACTATTGATCTTCAACATATCGTCACCAGTCAAGTATTCGAACTCTATTGATCTTCAACAGATCGTCACCAATCAAGTGTTCCAACTCTCAATTCATCTTCAACAGATCGTCACCAGTCCAACGTTCGAGCTCTATTGATCTTCGACAGATCGACTGGGAGTTACTAGAACTAAATTGTTATGATTGTCTTTCTAGTATGCTGCTTCATTAAAAATACGAACATTGCAAACACAAACACGTGCCATACTTTCAAAATAGTCTGATCAAATTCCCGAAATGATATGAACAAGCAAAAGATTTAAAGATATATAATACCAACAATACAAGTTTACATTTGTATGTAATCATAGATAGAATCTGGACAGATAACAAATAAACATAAACATTGTTTTACGTAGCGGTGTTAAATTCAAAGGATTCTGTTCATTGATAAACGGCATAAAATAAAAACTAATTTGTAGTCATTTGATTGAACTATGATAACTTACTTATGAACAATAGATTGCATAACTCTACAGAAACATTTAGTGTATTTGATGAGGAAACAGTCACTATATTGTTTATAGAGAAATCAAGCTCGGCTGTAAAATTAGCATTTTGTACAATAGATAGAGTGATTTTTTGTTATTCTACTCAACTACACAATGGAATCCTAAGGCATATAAATAGGACATAGTTTCTCCACAGAAAGGTACAACTATTACGAAAGGGGCGTTCTCTAGTTTGCTTGGAACTATGTCACAACTGGCATTGAACGAGACATAAATGAGTGTCTCGTATTTAGAGAATGCCACTTTTCATTGTCTTTAAGACAAAACACAGTAGCTCTTAATGATTAACAATTTGTTTCGGAGTGGTCATTGTCTCTTAATGAGTAACAATTTGTTTCGGAGTGGTCATTGTCTCTTAATGAGTAACAATTTGTTTCGGAGTGGTCATTAGCTCTTAATGAGTAACAATTTGTTTCGGAGTGGTCATCGGCTCTTAATGAGCAACAATTTGTTTCGGAGTGGTCATTAGCTCTTAATGAGTAACAATTTGTTGGGACTGGTCGTTGGTGACCGGTTGCAAGGCAATTCAAATTTCTTCGATGGAAGATCACATTTTTGAGATTCTATATTAACTGCTGCCACAGCCGTCCTTGATTATCAACATGTTTCTTATACGATTATTATTATCTATTATTTCATTACATGGATTCTTAACTCAAATATTAGCCACATTAAGTTAAGGCAGATTTTTATAGAAGCCATTGACACTAACAGTAAATTCCAATTTATCGGCAATTCCTGGTTAAATAGATATAAAAACAAAAGTACTGGCAGTGTAATTTGTATCATTCATAGGTGAATTTATTCAATATCTGATAGGTTTAGCATACAAGAAGAATAACAAATTTCAGGTGCTGAAAACACGATATTTGTGAATGGAGGGAGTGTGTTAAAATCCGTCATTGATAGAGTATATTGATCAAACACTGATGTACATATGAAGTAGCTATCATATAGCTGGGCGATCGACTTTAATTACTAGCTCATAGTTGCTATATCAAATACCTTTACACATATAAATTATTGGAAAATAGGCGAAAATATCAGAACGAGTGGAAATTTCACTGACGATATTATATATTTTTTTTTCTTTTAGTAAAATAGTTTTGGCATATTTTCATGGAAAAACTGGATTTGTGTTGATACGTTTCTTCAATATACCGGTAAGTTATTTTATTGATATTATAGCTAATTCATTATTTACTGATTATGACAATATTGCACTTCGTAGTTGAGTATGTAATATGAAATATTAATTAACAGGTCATCGAGAATTTAAAATGAATTTCTTGAAATTGGTATACTAAATAAATGATGGAAGAATTCCGTGTGTATTTCAATGGTGATACATGTAGTTTATTCTTTTATGTAATAATACGGAAAAATGATTAGCAAATATTTTTAATTCCCCAAAAAACTGTAATTACCTGTAATACTAGTACTGTAACTCATATAATAATAGTGTAAAATAGATATATCTTGTTTAAATTTGAAACTCTTAATGACAATTTTTTTAAATGTTATAATTAAAACAAATATTGACTGTTAGAAGAAGAAAAAAACTTGAAATGTTAATATGACAAAATGATGATTGTAAAACGTTCTTTTCTCAGCCACACACTTTTCTGTCATATATTGATACGAGTTGAGAATTTGCAAAATTGCAGCTACAAAATAGACGACAATTTCAATAGATCAACCTTTTATTGTGGGTTTTTTTTAAGATATAGATTAATATTACAAGAGTAACAAATTTATAGAATTTCATATTAAATTCTGAAAATATAAACGTCACCAATATCATAGTTAGTTCGTTCCTGGTTTACTAAATAACTACCAACAAATTAAAACCTGTAAAATATAGAAATCCCAATAATCTTCCAAAGTGATACAGGTTAATTTACCTTTTTACCGTACATGACAATTAGTGTCGTTCAAATTGAATCACTTAATACAAAGTATCTACCAAGTTTTGAGAACCTGTCCACAACTGTAGCTATGGTGGCATCGTTCTCAACGGTATAAATAATGATCGTTACATCTTTCTCTCGCAGATTAAGTATGAATAAGAAATGTTTAAATCAATTAGATATTATTTACATTTGTACATTAAACATATGAAAAATGAGTAAACAAGAATGAAAAATGCAGAAGATATGATTTCTTCCATAAATGGCCGTTTTCGGGTGAAGACGACCGAGGTAAGACGAGTCCACGTGCACTCGTCTTTACTCGTTGTGACATCCAATCAGAACGCCTCTAACAAGAAAAAAAATCGCTTAAATATATACCCTAAGCCTGGAATGTCACATTATATACCCTGTATGATAGCTGAATAACAGATATATTACGGATTTAACCATTGTTTTTTTTTCAAATGCAGATTCCAACCGTATTAACTATATATTTGTGTCTTTTATTTTCATTTTTCCGTATTTCTAGATGTCCTTTTCCGTACCTTTGACGTCATTCTTCAATGACGTCAAAATATGTGGCACGTCATATTTCATGTATGGGGGTGTCTCATGAAGTAAAATACTGTACTTTCAATAAAATATTAGTGAGAAAAGCTCAAATATCAGTAGAAAGCTACTTAGTTTATTAGTCGGTGTCACAAAAGTCAATTTTATGTGATGTGTATTTCATAACGCTCAATGATATTGATCTGATAATGTATGCAAATTAGTTACTGATCAATGGCGGGCGTCTCTAGGAGTTCGCGATAGTGAAAGTTGTTGGTTTACGGAAGAAATAGGTACTTACATGCGTTGTTGGGAAAGCCCGGGTGATCTTCCACTCGTGATAGAAATTGTTGTGTCTTTTCGCTCGTTTCGCTGCGCTCCACTCGCGAAAAGACATAAAATTTCTATCACTCGTGGTAGATCACCCGTTCTTTCCCAAGAACGTATGTAAGAACCTATTAAACTTGGGATCTGAAAACTTCTTAGGCTATCCGAACATCATTTGTTACGATTCTTTTTATTCTATGTCAGCTTCTTGCATTAATGTAAGCTTCAGCAATTTATAACATATCTGAACAATATGACTCCCATTTCGTAAAAAGTTGTTAAATCGACCTCAGAATCAAAGTTTGACCCTCAACTTAAAACCTTCCGAGGCTAAACAATAATGATTTAAATAGATCTACACAATCTGTCGCTTTTAAGAAACGTATGAGTTAATATTCAGAAAATGTCTAATAATACAAAAAAATGGAGAATGCCAACCTATAAACTTATTACTTTAAGACAACTATATTAACATTACGTTAATCCTGCAGAACAAAAAGTCATTAATCTACTGAAGATTATATCTAATATTATACAATTACAGACTTTTGTAGAAGTGAATATGAGTTTTTATTGAGCTTTGGTAAACTTGTTCTAAATCAGTTCACTTCCTGTTGACAGAAAATGCCAAAAGGGGCAAACAAGGGATCAATGTATATATTATTTAGTATATACATTATATACATTGATCCCTTGTTTAACAGAAAATGCCATAAGGGGCAAACAAGGGATCAATGTATATATTACTTAATATATACAATATATACATTGATCCCTTGATTGCCCCTTTTGGCATTTTCTGTTAACAGGAAGTGAACTGATTTAGAACTAGTTTCCCAAAGCTCAAGTGGGTACCAGATAAAGTCAATAACTAAAATAACACTGGGGTTTATTTGACACCATTATTAGTCCTCAAAATCATACGATAAAATTTATGTTTATTGTTTGAAGATATGTATTTGTACGAGCTTTAGAGACAAGTAAAACGGCGAGCCTATGATACTACTGAAACAGAAATTATGTATGCACCTCACCCAACCTCCGCTACGGAACAAACATCTAGTTTTAATATGTACACTTTTAATAAGTTTATATTTTTCCCCATAAGCCAATCTTCTTATCATATTTGACAGTAATTTTAATCTATTAAGTTACAAAAAAAACATGTCTTATGTTTCTCTTCCGTGTGTTATACAGCTTCAATTGCATGATATTAAATTAACTGAGCTTCCTACAGAAATCATACAAAAGTATAGTAAAACTGGTACAAATATTTATTTATTTGTAACAGAAAGACAAATATAGACATTCATTATATACTATAAACATAGCTATTTATGGCTCTATGTCTATTTGAAAATCAACAAAGAGATTTGGAACAACTTGTCATAAGATGTTGTATCTTTTAATTCACTTCTTTGGAAACCGTGGAGGTGCAACCTCTCCGATCGAACGAGTCACCTGCTCTTCGTGGAAGGGAATCCCATATTCAACCCAATAATAGCTCTAAAGACGGGACACAGATATCTGCTTTGTTTTTGGAGAATGCCATGCTAGAACACTTGTAATGCCATGCTAGAACACTTGTAATGCCATGCTAGAACACTTGTAATACCATGCTAGAACACGTGTAATGCCATGCTAGAACACTTGTAATGCCATTATAGAACACTTGTAATGCCATGCTAGAACACTTGTAATGCCATGCTAGAACACTTGCAATGCCATGCTAGAATACTTGTAGCAACTCCTAATGTCCTGCAGATTGTAAGGACTGGTGGATGCTGGCCTGTTGTAAACAAAAAAACAAATTTCGGTCTTATCCATAATATCAAACCACAGTCCATGCATAGGCTCATTCCAGCACAAGGTTTTACCTACATTATTTATTGTGTGTAAGCTTGTCTTAGTCATGAACATCACTGAAATATTTCTCAGTAGACCATAAATTACAATTAATTTATCAATCTCTAATTATTCTTTAACAACCACACACCTGTATCTTACCTTGATGGCAGTAAAATATGTTGTTTATAGTAGAAACTTGTAATTGTGCATTTATCTCAAAATAGTTTCTATACAATGAAATGGATGTGCATTATTATTATTTTATAAATGATGCACCGACTTGTTACATAATTGTAACCTTACAACCTACTCTCGGATGGCACTTACACTTACAATTCGATTTTCTAAGAACAAACAAAATGGCTGACAACTCTACTGTTGTGTGAATATTTCAATTAAAGATTGTGCAACTGATGGTGCGAACAGCCTTCTTTTTTGTCAACAGTAAATGAGGCAAGGAACAAGTGTGCATCATTTAATTACTAACTTAAAACACAAAGTCAAGCATAACGATAAATAGACCGTGTATACAACCGATAATTGGTATTATGAAATAAATGGATACAGTTGAGGTTGACAGGTACAAAGGTACAAATAAAACGAATCACCTTCAAATCCTTAGAAAACATATGTACTCGAAGGTACGTTTATTTTACTTCCGTGAGGAATGGATGGAAGGACAATATAAAATTTCTCACGTAGAACTAGGTAAAACTAAAGCTACCGTGAGCTAAGATCACAAGGCAATACCCGTACCCTCTGTATTCAGTTTACCATGCATCTATTAAATAAAACAAAACACAAGAGGTACTGTTGTATTAGTGAAATGAAACATGTCTCCCATGTCCAAATACATATATAAGATATGAAAATTGTGCGATAAAAATCAATTATTTGACCTTAATGTAAATGTCAAAGTCACGGTGACCTCAGTTCTAGAACAAGACATTCCTTCATATCCAAATACATAAACATACAAGTATATAAAAATCATTGGACCTCAAGATGAAACATGTTATACCAAGGTATAGTTGTATGATACAATTCTCGACCTCATGACCAAAGGTCAAGGTAACAGTGACCATGGTGTCACACACGACACTCCATCTGTCCTAATTCATATACATGTACAGACAAAATATGACATTTTGTATGATAAAATTTACCTGACATTATGGTCAAATGTCAAGGTCAAAGTAAACTCATTCGTAGATGCGACACACCACCATGTCCTCATACAAATACATACAAAACATGAAGGCACTTACTTAGTCTTAAGATAAAAAAAACAATTTTGCACGGGCAAATATGCACGATAAAATATCAATTATTTGATCTTGTGTTCCACGGGTTAAGGTCACAGTCATCTCATTATTATACGCGACATTCTGTCATGTCCTAATATATCAGTATTCATAATATGACGGCACTCGGCATTTCGACAAAAAAGTTGAGCGCCTGCCAAGATTTTGCTTCAAAAAGGCGACAATTTGAAACCAGTATACCTCTCAACTTCGCTTCAGGGGTATAACCATTGTTCTATTGCAAGAAAGTACTGGTGGACAGGTTACTGACGGGAAGGAGTAGTTCCCGGGGAAAACCACTGAGTGTTTATTATAGACAATTGGTCGATTTTAACCACTAGAAAATCGACCCCCTTCCCATATCGTAAAGACAATAGAAATTAAACATGTCCTACATTTTGGAGTGGTAGAATCTTTCCCAGAGTGCTACATTGCTAATTTTGATATACATCTGCACGATATGCTGCTTAGATCATCTAACATTAAACAAGGTCTTAGAAATTACTACAATCATACATGTAATATATAGTATCAGCAGCTTCAGAAATATGGGTTTGCTCTAGAATTTAAATATTTGATCACATGACAGAAAAATTGTCCGAGAATGTTCTACTGGTTCCAGAAATGGACGGTTGCTAATACTGTATACCTTTCCGGAGAACCCGAGTTCATCCCCGTTTTGTAGTGTTCAGTCTTTGGTTTGCTGTGTAGTTGTTTGTCGACTATTGTTTGTCTTTTTGCCCTTTTTCTTTAGCCATTGTATTGTCTGTCCTTTGACTCACAGCTTCTGATTACTACATTGGTATCTTCATGTACCAAAGTTGGAATCCAATAATTGTTACATGCTACATCAGTAATTTTTCTGGTTCCAAAAATCCACGGCTGCTGGGTACATATCCAAAAAGTTAATATTTTCTGAGTCTTTCCAGTTTTAATTCAAATATATTGACACCTCATGTAATGAGGCATATACCCCTCAAATAAAATGAGACTAAAAAAAACATGTTTATGCCTGGACAACATACAATGTATAAAAAATAACCTTAACATTTATTTCTCCCCTTCTCATTTGATAAAGCGAGAAATAAATACCATGGAACGTTCATTGTACAAAGCCTAATTTCCATTTAAAAAGAAACTGTGTCTAATGCAATTCCAGTTCCTATCCAGGTCATATTCCTGGGTTCTTCATGTGTGCAAGCTTGAATATGTGCATCAAAATGGTAATTCCTCTGTCGCCTGTTTATGTTCAATGATTTGAGGTGAGAGGTGGTTGTTCAATTTGCTGATATTGGTGGAATTGTTGATTGTTACCGTTTCGTTTCTTAAAAATCTTTTCTATTTCTCAGTGTTAAACTTTGGAATCTCAAGGGTCGGACCCAACATAGCCTGGGACATGTGTTTAAACAAATATAAATCATAATGATGATGCATGGTGTACATCAAATATTGTAGTATTTCTATTGTATATTTTAAAGAGGAATTTTAGCCCCCTCCCCTCCCTAATAGAGGATTAATTTCATTTTTATAAATCTTAATCACCTCTTCCTAAGATCCATCCCTGAAATTTTGGTTTCATTTGGATAAACAGTTTTGCGTAAGAAAATTAAAATGTGAACATATTTACAGACGTAAGACTGACAAGTGATGACAATAGCTCATATGTCCTTCGAATAACACATCTCTTGTCATATAATCTATTAACAAATGGATTTGTCAGATCTAAAAGAAGACAACACGTCTTTAAAATCTCCGAAACCTTGATGACTTGGTAATTCAATTCTCCTGTTGTATTTCTTAGATTTTTATGTATTCGTTACTTTACACGGCAATCTTTCTTCATTAGTAAAAAGGTTTATCAATTATTAACCCGTTGCATAGGGTTGAACTTTGTAAGGCAGAGGGCACAATATTTCATCAAGGAAGATAATTTTCCTACCAATATATCCTACTATAGAGCAAATTAAATGAATAATTTAAGAAAAGATAGAGACTTAACGTCACCGCATAAATCTACTACGTTGCATGTAGCCTTGATATATTATAGACCTAAAAGTCGTAAATTCTGACCCAACATGAATGGAAGTCATAAATGGATTTTATTATTCACCAATTCATCTGTGGCTTAATTCAAGTTTAAGCCCTTTGCTACCAACACAAACGAGTTGAACAAAAGCTTAAATGTAGCATTTGTCATATTTTACTTGGTAAAAAACGTAGGACCTTAGTCACTTTACATTTAGTCCAGAATGTATGGCCCTAGTCATATTATACTTGGTAAAGAAAGTAAAATGTTAGCAAAAGTACAGAACGTATCGCAGTTGATCGGATAATCCAGAGCTTGCGGTTCCTTCCGTGATATCCGTAAAAGAGGGTTGTTGCTAACAAGGAAGCTACTGTACCAAGGGTTACTAGTGATTAATTTCAAGTCATCATCTCGAATGGAGCAGGAACTTGTTACTCTCTCTGAAAACCTGAGTTCACCCTCGGTTTTTAGTGGGGTTAGTGTTACTAAATCTTTAATTTTGTGTTGTGGTTTGTAGATCTTTGTTTGTCATTTTGTCCTTTATCTTTTTGCCATTGTATTTTCTCACTTTTGAGACAGACCAGTTCCTATTTTTAGCGATGTGAGATTTTCTTATCTTGCACTAGTGCAAGACAAAACAAATCACGTGCGTTTTACCGGCAAATGTATGCTGTACAGTTTATGTCAACTAGCAATGGAAACAAAAATTGCTGGAAAACGCTCAATGGAATGTAAACAAAACAATTAGGTGTTTAGTGAGAAATAAAATCAAACACCGGAAAAATTACAAGATAGGGAAATCTCCGACATCCTTGGGTAAGATTTCAATCGTTCTCTAACTCGGCAAGCCTCGTAAGAGAACGATTGAAATCTTACCCTCGGGTGTCGGAGATTTCCCTTTCTTGTACTCCCCCCGGTGTTAGATTCTATATGTCTTTAGTTTTATGTGTAGTGGTTTGTAGATCTTTGTTTGTCATTTTGCCCTTTATCTTTTTGCCATTGTATTGTCTTTAGTTTTTTGTGTTGTGGTTTGTAGATCTTTGTTTGTCATTTCGTCCTTTATCTTTTTGCCATTGTAGTGTCTTTAGTTTTGTGTTGTGGTTTGTAGATCTTTGTTTGTCATTTTGTCCTTTATCTTTTTGCCATTGTATTGTCTTTAGTTTTTTGTGTTGTGGTTTGTAGATCTTTGTTTGTCATTTTGTCCTTTATCTTTTTGCCATTGTAGTGTCTTTAGTTTTTTGTGTTGTGGTTTGTAGATCTTTGTTTGTCATTTTGTCCTTTATCTTTTTGCCATTGTATTGTCTTTAGTTTTGTGTTGTGGTTTGTAGATCTTTGTTTGTCATTTCGTCCTTTATATTTTTGCCATTGTATTGTCTTTAGTTTTTTGTGTAGTGGTTTGTAGATCTTTGTTTGTCATTTTGTCCTTTATCTTTTTGCCATTGTATTGTCTTTAGTTTTTTGTGTTGTGGTTTGTAGATCTTTGTTTGTCATTTTGTCCTTTATCTTTTTGCCATTGTATTGTCTTTAGTTTTGTGTTGTGGTTTGTAGATCTTTGTTTGTCATTTTGTCCTTTATCTTTTTGCCATTGTAGTGTCTTTAGTTTTGTGTTGTGGTTTGCAGATCTTTGTTTGTCATTTCGTCCTTTATCTTTTTGCCATTGTATTGTCTTTAGTTTTGTGTTGTGGTTTGTAGATCTTTGTCATTTTGTTCTTTATCTTTTTGCCATTGTAGTGTCTTTAGTTTTGTGTTGTGGTTTGTAGATCTTTGTTTGTCATTTTGTCCTTTATCTTTTTGGCAATTTAGTGTCTTTAGTTTTTTGTGTTGTGGTTTGTAGATCTTTGTTTGTCATTTTGTCCTTTATCTTTTTGCCATTGTAGCGTCTTTAATTTTGTGTAGTGGTTTGTAGATCTTTGTTTGTCATTTTGTCCTTTATCTTTTTGCCATTGTATTGTCTTTAGTTTTGTGTTGTGGTTTGCAGATCTTTGTTTGTCATTTCGTCCTTTATCTTTTTGCCATTGTATTGTCTTTAGTTTTGTGTTGTGGTTTGTAGATCTTTGTTTGTCATTTTGCCCTTTATCTTTTTGCCATTGTAGTGTCTTTAGTTTTGTGTTGTGGTTTGTAGATCTTTGTTTGTCATTTTGTCCTTTATCTTTTTGCCATTGTAGTGTCTTTAGTTTTATGTGTAGTGGTTTGTAGATCTTTGTTTGTCATTTTGTTCTTTATCTTTTTGCCATTGTAGTGTCTTTAGTTTTGTGTGTAGTGGTTTGTAGATCTTTGTTTGTCATTTTGTCCTTTATCTTTTTGCCATTGTAGTGTCTTTAATTTTGTGTTGTGGTTTGTAGATCTTTGTTTGTCATTTTGTCCTTTATCTTTTTGCCATTGTATTGTCTTTAGTTTTATGTGTAGTGGTTTGTAGATCTTTGTTTGTCAGTTTGTCCTTTATCTTTTTGCCATTGTAGTGTCTTTAGTTTTGTGTTGTGGTTTGTAGATCTTTGTTTGTCAGTTTGTCCTTTATCTTTTTGCCATTGTAGTGTCTTTAGTTTTGTGTTGTGGTTTGTAGATCTTTGTTTGTCATTTTGTCCTTTATCTTTTTGCCATTGTAGTGTCTTTAGTTTTGTGTTGTGGTTTGTAGATCTTTGTTTGTCATTTTGTCCTTTATATTTTTGCCATTGTATTTTCTTTAGTTTTGTGTTGTGGTTTGTAGATCTTTGTTTGTCATTTCGTCCTTTATCTTTTTGCCATTGTAGTGTCTTTAGTTTTGTGTGTTGTGGTTTGTAGATCTTTGTTTGTCATTTCGTCCTTTATCTTTTTGCCATTGTAGTGTCTTTAATTTTGTGTGTTGTGGTTTGTAGATCTTTGTTTGTCAGTTTGTCCTTTATCTTTTTGCCATTGTAGTGTCTTTAGTTTTGTGTTGTGGTTTGTAGATCTTTGTTTGTCATTTTGTCCTTTATCTTTTTGCCATTGTAGTGTCTTTAGTTTTGTGTTGTGGTTTGTAGATCTTTGTTTGTCATTTTGTCCTTTATATTTTTGCCATTGTATTTTCTTTAGTTTTGTGTTGTGGTTTGTAGATCTTTGTTTGTCATTTCGTCCTTTATCTTTTTGCCATTGTAGTGTCTTTAGTTTTGTGTGTTGTGGTTTGTAGATCTTTGTTTGTCATTTCGTCCTTTATCTTTTTGCCATTGTAGTGTCTTTAATTTTGTGTTGTGGTTTGTAGATCTTTGTTTGTCATTTTGTCCTTTATCTTTTTGCCATTGTATTGTCTTTAGTTTTATGTGTAGTGGTTTGTAGATCTTTGTTTGTCAGTTTGTCCTTTATCTTTTTGCCATTGTAGTGTCTTTAGTTTTGTGTTGTGGTTTGTAGATCTTTGTTTGTCAGTTTGTCCTTTATCTTTTTGCCATTGTAGTGTCTTTAGTTTTGTGTTGTGGTTTGTAGATCTTTGTTTGTCATTTTGTCCTTTATCTTTTTGCCATTGTAGTGTCTTTAGTTTTGTGTTGTGGTTTGTAGATCTTTGTTTGTCATTTTGTCCTTTATATTTTTGCCATTGTATTTTCTTTAGTTTTGTGTTGTGGTTTGTAGATCTTTGTTTGTCATTTCGTCCTTTATCTTTTTGCCATTGTAGTGTCTTTAGTTTTGTGTGTTGTGGTTTGTAGATCTTTGTTTGTCATTTCGTCCTTTATCTTTTTGCCATTGTAGTGTCTTTAATTTTGTGTGTTGTGGTTTGTAGATCTTTGTTTGTCATTTCGTCCTTTATCTTTTTGCCATTGTATTGTCTGTCCTTTGTATTACGGCATCTGATTACCTCTTTGGTATCTTCAAACTTTGCTTAATCATATCACACTTTGTCCAGAAAGTATCGTATTGTTCATAAATATATGAAACTTAAATTCAAATATAAATTTAACTACGAGATAAATTAAAATAGTTGTGTACCTATTAACATGACCAAATTAAAACTAGATACCATTACTAATATGTAAATAAAATATTATGCAACATCTGGTAAGACGGGAAATACTCTAGGGGAAATACAATTGTCCCGTATATTAGGAAATACAAAACTACATCTTCCTTCATATTGTGCCTAGATTATTTGGGATGTCTACCAATGTAGTTTTCTTTTATCTGCCATACTAAGAAATACAAGTGAGCAGCTGTGTCGGAAGATGACATATTTCATTTATGTATGGATAGCTTGCAAATTATCCAAAAGTCCAGCAGTATGCAGACTAAAATGTCTACTAATAAAGAATATCAATTCAAGATCCTACAACAGTAAATTGTAAAAAAAAAATCTTCACTCTGTCTGATGAAGTAATAATTGTTGTCTCTTGGGATACTGAAGGAAAGTCATGTGTTTACCATGTACAATATGTAATATCATAAAACTAGAATGACAAAGGCAGCATCCAGTCTAGAATATGTAAAACAAATATGTTACACCTGACAACATTTCTATCTGTCACTAATTCAATTGTTGTAATCCTCGAACAGTAAACATAAAATTGCACCCCAAAATTACTGTGTTCATCCTTATTAATATTGTGTCAAAATTTTTAAGAAAATTTGTAAAATTCAGAGTGTGATTGGTTAATGGCACGTCCATAAAAAAAAACACGTTGGTAACTTGCAAACCATTACCCCCGGTACCTTTACGTTATACATTTGTTTTAATTGACCCAATAAATCGGCTGAATTAGACTATATTCGTTAACTAGTTCACACCCGTATAGATATGGATATTTTAGCACCCTCCAGTATGCCTGTATATCTGTACTATGGTACGTCAGAGGGTTTAAATCTCCATATTTACGGATATGAAAGTAGATCAATTATAATATTCGACTTGTGTACGTCACTCTATCAAATAAGTAGAAACTATACTAGTATATAATTGTTAATAGACCTAACAAGTCTGTTCCCCATTAAATCTATTAGGAAAACCACATTAAACACAAAAAAAACCCATCTTATATAAAATTTATTGTTTCATTCCACTATAAAACCGAATATCTTTCAATATGCATTTGTACATGTACAAGTATTTTCCTACATTGATCTTAAACCACATCGACTAATACGTGAAAACGAGTTCAACTGGCAACTCAAATCATGTCTCCTTCATCATGTTGGTGACGTACGTACGGAAAGTTGAGACAACAGAAGTCATTCCTTCATATATAACTACAGATTGTCAATATAAATACAGTTATTTGTCACTTGATGAACATCTGTTGACACAACCTCCAATTACATATACTAATTAACAAAGTCCCATCTGATATAAGTGATCATGATGCATCAATAATTTTCATACAATGTCCTAAATTTCAAACCATATCATTTCAAAGGGAGGTATGGTTATATGAACGAACTGATAATGAAAAATTTGCAAGCAAACTAGATACCGTCGATTGGAATTCATTACTTTCTGACTCCGAGGATGTTGATGAAATGTGTAATACTTTCACCGAGACATTCCTCAGAGTCGCAAGGGAGTGCATTCCAACCAAAATGGTCACTGTACGTAATAGCGATCGACCATGGTTTCATAGTGAACTCAGAAGAGAAATTAGAAAACGAGACCGTATTCGTAAGACAGCAAAAAATATAACAATCATATATCGACAAATACAAGAAACAGAGAAATAGAGTTAATAATTTAAAAAAGATTGCTGAAGAACATTTTGAACAAAATTTAGACAATATAATCTTAGAAAATATATCAAATCCAAAAACTTACTGGAAAATAATGAAGATGTTAATTAAATCGAATAAAGGATGTAATAATATACCCCCTCTCCAAAATATAATTCAGGATGAAGGACTAGAGGAAATAGTTTACGGAGAGGACGAGAAGTGTGATTTACTAAATAATATTTTAGTTTTATTTCTACATTGGAAGATGCGAACGTTCCTCTTCCAGATATGGAACTTAAGACCGATAATTTTCTACGAGACGTAGTCATTACCACAGAGGAGATTGTTGATATTATTAAAATAATAAATTCTAATAAGGCATCGGGGCCAGATATAATCAGTCACGAAATGTTAAAAATCTGTCATGAAAAAATAGCAGCCCCTCTTCAAATAATTCTTAATAAATCTCTTCTACAATGTAAATATCCAACCAGCTGGAAGATTGCACATGTGATTGCTATTTTAAAAAAAAAAGGTGACAAGTCATTACCGTCTAACTATAGACTTATATCTCTCATAAGTTGTGTTGGAAAAATAATGGAACGTTTTTTCTATAAATATGTATTTAACCATCTACAAAGAAACAAGTTAATCTATGAATATCAATCTGGTTTTCTCCCAAAATATTCAATAGTACACCAACTATTAGAAATGTACAACTGCATTCTAAATTCACTTGAAAAAAGGAAATTAGCTGTTTTGTATTCTGTGATTTTTCTAAAGCATTTGACAAAGTTTGGCATAAAGGGTTGATACATAAAATTAAATCATACGGTGTGGATAGTAATTTATTAAATTGGTTCTCTAGTTACCTGCAAGATCGACAACAGAGTATTAATGAACAATTCGTCTTCTTCACTTTGCAATGTTTCAGCTGGTGTACCCCAAGATCAGTACTAGGCCCTCTATTATTTATTATGTATATCAACGATATTGCTGAGAAGTTAATCTCTCTTAGCCGACTTTTCGCAGATGACACTTCCTTCAGCTATTCCAACCGTGATGAATTACAGATAAAAACTGTGATTGATCACGATTTGAAAGAGCTGGATGAATGGTCAAAGAAATGGTTGATGTCTTTTAACCCAGATAAAACAGAAATTATGCTATTTTCAAATACGGATATTCCAGAATTCAATTTTACTTTTAATGGAAGAACTATTCCTATTACAAATTCTCACAAACATTTGGGAGTTCCATTTAGCAGCGATGCCAAATGAAATATACATATTGAAAATATACGGTTAAGTATTTACAAACACCTGAATGTTCTTCGAAAGTTAAAATATAAACTTTCTCGAAAAAATCTAGAGAAATTATATTTAGTTTATATCAGACCAATTTTTGAATATGCTTGTGAAGTATGGCATAATTGTGGGATAGGGAATTCTAATAAACTCGATCAGTTGCAACTTGAGGCTGCTAGAATCGTTACTGGTCTTCCAATATTTGCTAGTTCAATTTTAACTTATAAAGAGTTAGGCTGGGAATCATTGACAGAAAGAAGAAAAAGGAGAAAATTACTATTGTTTTATAATATACAAAATAATAATGCACCCAGGTATCTTTGTGACTTAATTCCACCAACAATTCAAAGTACAACTGTTTATCCATTGCGTAATGGAAGTGATATTATAATACCATTTTGCAGACTATCGAATACTTATGACTCATGTATTCCCTCAACTATACGTCAATGGAATAACTTAGATCCATCACTTCGTAATGTGGATGCTATTGCAAAATTTAAAACTGAATTAAGAAAGCTGAAAGATATTAGCCAAGTTCCTAAACATTACGCAATTGGACCCCGAAAACTTAATATTATTTTAACCCAGCTTCGATGTTTTGCTTCTTTTTTTAATTAGGATTTGTTCCAAGTAAATATGGTTTCAGATCCGTCTTGTCGTTGTGGTGCCAATCGCGAGGACTCTTATCATTTCTTCTTCGATTATTCCCATTATTCAAATATAAGACATACATTGTTTCAAAATCTCAACTGGCTACCTAATTATTGTGTTTTAGACCTTACACTTTTGACCTGTGGTAATCCTACACTCTCATATGAACAGAACGAAATTATTGTTAAGCACGTGTTTGAATATATAAAGAGGTCAGAAAGGTTTCTTGTTGTCTAGTAATTCACAAAAGAACAATTACACACATCATCACCACTAACCCTTCTATCTCATTCCTTTCTTCATTCTCTGTTTTTGTTCAATCTACACATATTAATGTAATAAATATTTATATACATGCATGCTCTATCAAATAATGTTGTAACTTATTGTGTATAGGAGAAGACTTCATAAGTTTGTTTAACTTGTGTCTTATCCTTTTTGCACATTTGAGCAAATAAAATGTGCTTAAACTAAACTAATTAACAAACAAACGTACATATATTAATCACATGATTACACTGTGATAATCCGTTAAACACGCACTAATCTATATTGGACAAACAAAAGATTGATTAAGAAATACGTGTGTTGTATCCTTCTCCATGAATACGTGTCGGGGCAATGTTGAAAAGAGGTCTGAACTCGGATAAGCATGTAGAAACCTAACAAAATTCAAAGGAAAGTAAAATAGGAGGTACACATCAGTAGGTTTCGAGAAGGAATGTTGTAAAGCTTTGCTAAATTACATTATGTTTGGTAGTAGGGGTGAATTTTAGATTACTAAATGACCAGGCGGAGGCGTTGACATAAGACGACGGATGTCCGATTCCCTTATGTGTCGTCCCTGCTATGCAAATTACAAAAAAGCATGGTTGTCGAATATGATTTGTACTGTAAAAAGCTTGGAAAACATACTAGCTGATGAAATAAGGGCACTATTTTTGTACATTACCATTGGTTATTACATAAGATGCAAATTGTGTAGACGTTACGTGGTACAAATTTAAAATCCTATTTCAAACTTTTCTTCTACAGGAAGCCTTTGATTCTCATGGGGAAATAATCCATTGATGTATTTTTTTCTTCTAATCATGTGTGATGTTTAGTAGGCAAACAGGGATAATCAGATACTAATTCTCTAATCAATACCTAGAATATACAACTGCTATATAACATTTTAATTACCGGTAGTTAAGTAGAAACTAGAAGGAGCTGTAACTAGGGCGACATAGAGATATAACAGGCGTGGATTTAGAGTAGGCGCTGTCAGCGATTACCATTTCTTCCCTTATAATGTCCCCGAGGTGTCAACAACAGAAGTCAATGGTAATCTACGTCCTGGTTTAGAACAGGCCTATAAACGTGGCTTAAAGAGCAATATATGTAACGCAACATAAAGTTAGACATTCTTAAATAACCATTTTGACATCCAATAACAATACTAAATGATAGCAATTCCCATTGAAACACAAATCCGTAGCCGATTATGTAACAATTGTTATAGGCATAATTGGACTATCTCATGATTGCAATATTAAATAGGTTGTACCACATCTGGGAAAACCGTGTCAAGAATCCAATTATTTCCTTTTATTTCTATTTTTTAACAAAACCGCGTTTTAAGGACACATATAAGATAACCCATGCATCAACTGAAGGTGTAATTACAAAACATTGTTATCAGTACTTCTGATTTTAAGATAGAGTTCATTGTTGTAGACATCAGTGCTTCTGATTTTAAGATAGGGTTCATTGTTAAAGACAATGTTGGTTCGATAGCAAAAGTAATTATTTAGATTCTTGGAAACAATAATTAAACCCAGTCTACGTTTAAAACGTATGACTATACTGGCTGCTTTAAAGTAGACTTTTCTATAATACTGATGTATGCTGGTTTAAAAATGTGGGTCCAACGTTAGCGAGTGTCTTGAAACAAACTGTAGACATACATATCGTGTAACAAAATGGAGGTGTACATATCGTGAAACAAAATGGCGGGGTAAATATCGTGGGCATACGATCATGATAATAGACAAACTCTTATATTTATTTCTTTATTAAGACATGTCTGAAGACACAAAATGGGTTGTCAGAAGCCATAAATCTAAGGTAAGAAAATACAATGGCCAAAATAAAAAGGACAGCAGAGAAATACACTTGGCTAAAAATACTACACAGAAAACTAAAGATTGAGCAACACGAACCCCCACTAAACTAAACTAAGATACTCCAGAAGTATCAACAGTTCCTGCTCCACTAGTGACACCCGTCGTGTTACTCTTAAAGGATACGAATATCATCTGACAATGGAACAGACACAAGTTATAGACCTCGTAAGTTTATAACATCTGTCTGATATATTGTCTGTATAGTTACTTGACAATAAAATAAGTATAAAATAACATCATCGGATATGGAAATCGTGTTAGACAATATGTAACAACTCGCCTGGTAATCACGGAGTTGTGATTTTCTACTTTGCCGATTCTATGTACTGACTATGGAAATGACAAATACTTAAAATGCAAGTTAATACTCTATGTATAAGACAAGGGTTACATGAACATTTGTAGAAATATGATGATGTGATTTTACTGAAAAATTGATCTGTTGCATATCACGTATAAATAAAAGGAAGGCATTTTTTTATCATTAAAGTCGTGCAGTTATAAATTTCACACGTGACTATATATATATTTATATACCGCATCGGTGGCATAATGGTTAGCGTGCTCGCCTCGAGTGCGGTAGATCGTGGGTTCGAACCTCAGTCGGGTCAAACAAAAGACTTTAAAATTGGTATGTGTTGCTTTTCCGCTAAGCACGCAGCATTAAGGAAAAAGAGCAAAGACTGGTTGGCTCGGAATCAGAATAATGTGTCCGAGTGGAGCGACATGTCTACCCGCCGACTGTTGTTTCAGTGAGCTAGCACTATAAAAATCCAACTCAGCGTGTTGGTTTAGAACAAAGCGGACCTCATCATCATTCCATTGGCATTACACAACAACCACTCACTCACTCTTAATAGTATCAGGGATGATTCTGGATAGAAAATAAAATAACTGAAAATCAATGAAAAATAGCTGAAACCATCTACATTCACTTTTAAAAAGGTCATTTTTGACCGTGTCCTACAATTTTCGGAAATTCCTTTTCTCACTGGAATCAGTAAAATAACTGAAAAAAGTCATCTTTATATTATACATGTATTTATTCCATTGTATTTATTAAACAAGGACATTATCAAAATATTACTTTCATCAGAAATCTCTGTTTATGATATATAATCGTTACAAATATACTACCTACGCATAAAAAATAAGGCGATATGAAATCAAAACTGATGACATGATCAAGCATTATATAAGTAAACGCTGTATGCATTAACTATCGCCAATTAACCAAGATACGTCAATCATATTTCAAAATGAACATGGCAAAATGTACGTGGTAACAAGGATATCTGTTTTATCATTTCTATCATGCAACACATTTCTGTTTTATTCACACGTCATGTAAAATAAATATATTGGTCAAACGTATCAGGATAATACATTTCTATGGATAACTCTGGAAGTAAACAATATGGTTCATTCCTACTAGTTGTTACGGGTATAATCCGATCCTTACGATGAACACCGGTCTTCCGGACCAAGACCAGTAAAACGTTGTTCTGTCCTCCGGTCCAAGACCAGTAAAACTTTGTTCGGACCAGTAAATTTTTCAGCTTTTATTTAGATATATATATATATATACGTCTGAAAATTAAACCAAACAGTGCTAGAATTAGATTTTAGAGCTGTCAAATTTTTGTTCTTCCCTCTACGGGATTTGAACCCACACCATTGATACACTGCTTAGCCTTACGTCCAGCGCCCTAGACCACTCGACCACATCCATATATAAAATTCAGAATTTGATTCTGACCTGTGCATTCAAATTTTCATTTCGAGAATTGGATTTTACCTAAAACTTGAATAATTGGAATACCCAGTGACTTTGTTGGTCTTATCGACAAAGATATTCGACTATGGGAAATCTTTTTTTTTAAATATTGCACAAAATTAAATGTGCAGCATCATTAAGAAAACATATCATTGTTCAAATAGATAAATTATCTCCTCCACTGTTCGAAATGTTCACAAGTTTCGAGTTTCTGTTAATTGCCAGAACACCGTCTAGAGTCAGCGATGAAAACATGCCCGTTATAATATGGATATTAGATTTGTTTATTGAAACTATGTATTATTAACACTTAAATACTGCCATGGGATTGATTGAGAGTGACATTGGACAAGTGATTGCTCTAAATCATCTTACAATTTCTATAAGCATTAATTTTATACTGTCTTAATGTGGTCACAGAAGAGATGATATATTATTATTGTAAAATATTATTAAAGAAAACCTTATAAATGTTAAAAATCATTTAATTCCATTACATTTAAATGGTTACATTGATGACATTGTAGTGCTATTTTTGTTCTTGGGTTCTACAATTTGACCTCCAATCACAACTTAACAAGGTTTTTTGGTATGCATTGCTCCAGAGATAATATTTGAATTGATTGACTGATTGCACGACTTCTTTGTTCAGCTATATTGTGGTTATCAAGGTTTAATAGTAGGAGAAACTAAAGAAAACTGTTTAGTGTAGGAAAATAGATTCTAATCTCTTTAGGTTTAGGTACCACACAAAACCTCTGTTTAAGCTATGACCTTTGCGTGTGCACTTAATGGTGAAATGATAGTTATGTTATTTCACTTGTATCGTAGCCGTCGTTTGTATTAATGACGGAGTCCGGTATACAAGGAAGTCTTCGATAAACTCTATTAAATACGGTTGATTCTAGTACTTCTTGAACTCGCAAACGTTAGTGTCAATATCAACTGATTGTATATAAAGATACAAATCAAACTACCATACAATTACGGCCATGAGGGCGCCTCGATAATTACGGGAGGATCAATTTCATTTGAACAAATCTAAATCCACCCTTCCTAAGTTTGGTTCTATTTAATCGAGTAACTTTCCTGATTCAAGTAATTAAATAATAAAAAATATAATTACTACGGACACCAAGGTGATATAAAAAACTCGCTTGTATACTTTGACCAGGTCAGCTAAAATGATAGTTTGCAATAGTAATGAATTATCTGTATGCTCGATATTAGAAGTCCCGAGACAATATTTTGTAATATATAGCAATTATAAATTGTAACGAATAAACAATAAACCTATAACGATATAGCGATGATCTGCTTAAAAACGAATCCAATGTGGAATTGTAACGAATAAACAATAAACATCTGACGACTTAACGATGGTCTGCCTAAAAACCGAATCCAACGTAGATTATAGCATTCTGTAGTCCTCACTTTAGTGCTCGCATCTACTCATCTATTTTTATTTCTGTGATTAATATTGTTGTGAATTACAATTCAGGTTTTGAACAATATTCTAATCATATTAATGACCAGTCATTACCTTCGTTTTGTTTACCGTATCTATATCAAGGAGTATTTCCTGGGAATAACAAAATGTCATAGGATATTTTTGTCATAACTAAACGGAAAATGATGATTGTAGCTAAACAGCGTTGAGAACTCGTTACAATGTTTAGAACTCCATAAACAAAATGTCTATAATGATACAGTAACATAAATATGCACACAGGATGCATACATCAAACAGTTTTTGTACCAAAACACTTCGATAGCTAATATTGCTTTTTTCTTGTAACAATTATTTCTACAGTAATTAGGTAAAATCCTTGATTTGCCCCTGTGCAAAAAAGTGGGTGCATAATGCTATTTAATAGATCGTGAAGGTGTTCATAATTGCCGTGAAAACTTTCCATGGTGATAACCTTTACATACAAATATGTGAACATTTTATCAACTGAGTTAATAACTCTCGTATTTATTTCTGTAATTTACTCTCCTTAAGGATCACATAGTTTAAGAAATATGAAAAGGTCAATGAAGGTCGGTATATTTCTGCAGGTTTTGTATATTTCCCACGTACTCCATTCATAAACTGTTCTACTGTGGTGTCAAATTTCGATTTATTGTCTACATAAAATACAAAACTTTATTCCTGTACATTTTCATTGATCATTCGGTACAGTTTGGAATCAAGCAATTCAGTTGGTTCTGTGAGGTATTTTCCTTAATTTTAATAAAGTCGTATGTCTTAACAGCTGCGACTATATTGGATTACAAATCACCACAAATAACACTATCTCGTCGAGGCCCTTCAAATAATTAATTATTCATGTATCGTTTGCGTTTAAAGAGCCCCATCATATTGTTTCCATTAAATTTTACAATTGAAATTTGGAACTGTTCCTTAAGTGTGGTAATTTGTTGTTAATTTTTTTAATTTTATTAGAACATTTATTACTGCTATACAAATCTATTATACTTAAAAATAGACTAATGTTACATTATTGTTTATAAGTGGATGAACAATCTATAGCAAACAAAAAGTGAAACTGTAATTGTTGAAAACAAAACCGATTGTAATAATTCTGACAAACCTCAAACCAAAGAATGCAAAGAGCGACAGTGTTAAATATAGACATGGTAAACCTCAAACCACAACGACAGTGTTTAATATAGACCTGGTAAACCTCAAACCACAACGACAGTGTTTAATATAGACCTGGTAAACCTCAAACCACAACGACAGTGTTTATTATAGACCTGGTAAACCTCAAACCACAACGACAGTGTTTAATATAGACATGGTAAACCCCAAACCACAACGACAGTGTTTAATATAGACATGGTAAACCTCAAACCACAACGACAGTGTTTAATATAGACCTGGTAAACCTCAAACCACAACGACAGTGTTTAATATAGACATGGTAAACCTCAAACCACAACGACAGTGTTTAATATAGACCTGGTAAACCTCAAACCACAACGACAGTGTTTAATATAGACATGGTAAACCTCAAACCACAACGACAGTGTTTAATATAGACCTGGTAAACCTCAAACCACAACGACAGTGTTTAATATAGACCTGGTAAACCTCAAACCACAACGACAGTGTTTAATATATACATGGTAAACCTCAAACCACAACGACAGTGTTTAATATAGACCTGGTAAACCTCAAACCACAACGACAGTGTTTAATATAGACCTGGTAAACCTCAAACCACAACGACAGTGTTTAATATAGACCTGGTAAACCTCAAACCACAACGACAGTGTTTAATATAGACCTGGTAAACCTCAAACCACAACGACAGGGTTTAATATAGACCTGGTAAACCTCAAACCACAACGACAGTGTTTAATATAGACATGGTAAACCTCAAACCACAACGACAGTGTTTAATATAGACCTGGTAAACCTCAAACCACAACGACAGTGTTTAATATAGACCTGGTAAACCTCAAACCACAACGACAGTGTTTAATATAGACCTGGTAAACCTCAAACCACAACGACAGTGTTTAATATAGACCTGGTAAACCTCAAACCACAACGACAGTGTTTAATATAGACATGGTAAACCTCAAACCACAACGACAGTGTTTAATATAGACATGGTAAACCTCAAACCACAACGACAGTGTTTAATATAGACATGGTAAACCCCAAACCACAACGACAGTGTTTAATATAGATATGGTAAACCTCAAACCACAACGACAGTGTTTAATATAGACCTGGTAAACCTCAAACCACAACGACAGTGTTTAATATAGACCTGGTAAACCTCAAACCACAACGACAGTGTTTAATATAGACATGGTAAACCTCAAACCACAACGACAGTGTTTAATATAGACCTGGTAAACCTCAAACCACAACGACAGTGTTTAATATAGACCTGGTAAACCTCAAACCACAACGACAGTGTTTAATATAGACCTGGTAAACCTCAAACCACAACGACAGTGTTTAATATAGACCTGGTAAACCTCAAACCACAACGACAGTGTTTAATATAGACCTGGTAAACCTCAAACCACAACGACAGTGTTTAATATAGACATGGTAAACCTCAAACCACAACGACAGTGTTTAATATAGACCTGGTAAACCTCAAACCACAACGACAGTGTTTAATATAGACCTGGTAAACCTCAAATCACAACGACAGGGTTTAATATAGACCTGGTAAACCTCAAACCACAACGACAGTGTTTAATATAGACCTGGTAAACCTCAAACCACAACGACAGTGTTTAATATAGACCTGGTAAACCTCAAACCACAACGACAGTGTTTAATATAGACCTGGTAAACCTCAAACCACAACGACAGGGTTTAATATAGACCTGGTAAACCTCAAACCACAACGACAGTGTTTAATATAGACATGGTAAACCTCAAACCACAACGACAGTGTTTAATATAGACCTGGTAAACCTCAAACCACAACGACAGTGTTTAATATAGACCTGGTAAACCTCAAACCACAACGACAGTGTTTAATATAGACCTGGTAAACCTCAAACCACAACGACAGTGTTTAATATAGACCTGGTAAACCTCAAACCACAACCACAGTGTTTAATATAGACCTGGTAAACCTCAAACCACAACGACAGTGTTTAATATAGACCTGGTAAACCTCAAACCACAACGACAGTGTTTAATATAGACATGGTAAACCTCAAACCACAACGACAGTGTTTAATATAGACATGGTAAACCTCAAACCACAACGACAGTGTTTAATATAGACCTGGTAAACCTCAAACCACAACGACAGTGTTTAATATAGACCTGGTAAACCTCAAACCACAACGACAGTGTTTAATATAGACATGGTAAACCTCAAACCACAACGACAGTGTTTAATATAGACCTGGTAAACCTCAAACCACAACGACAGTGTTTAATATAGACCTGGTAAACCTCAAACCACAACGACAGTGTTTAATATAGACCTGGTAAACCTCAAACCACAACGACAGTGTTTAATATAGACCTGGTAAACCTCAAACCACAACGACAGTGTTTAATATAGACATGGTAAACCTCAAACCACAACGACAGTGTTTAATATAGACATGGTAAACCTCAAACCACAACGACAGTGTTTAATATAGACATGGTAAACCTCAAACCACAACGACAGTGTTTAATATAGACCTGGTAAACCTCAAACCACAACGACAGTGTTTAATATAGACCTGGTAAACCTCAAACCACAACGACAGGGTTTAATATAGACCTGGTAAACCTCAAACCACAACGACAGTGTTTAATATAGACCTGGTAAACCTCAAACCACAACGACAGTGTTTAATATAGACCTGGTAAACCTCAAACCACAACGACAGTGTTTAATATAATTTGTTTAACACTTTCCAACTGTCAAGTTAAACCTCTGACAGAATCTTCAAATTGTTGAAGACGGTCAGTATTTGGTAGAAGAAGTAGAAGTAGGTTTTGGCATGGGACAGGCGCATTAGTATGGCGGGGTTAAATTGGCTGATATGAACCTAACCATCACCTCATGACATCTAGCTCTCCGGTTGCCAAACAGATATTAACAAACAATAAATCATTAGCCTTTCCTTCACCTATGACCATCTACTTATATACAAGACGGTGCATTATATTGACCAATAGAACAACAGCTCTTGGCGTATGCTCCGTTCAATGTTAAACATTAGACGTCGATAATAGCAACTGCTAAAAATACAATCCAGATGACGTTGTTTCAGCTTGGATAAATGAAAACCCACTTATTACTAAATATCACACGTAAATTAGTTAATTCACACACTTGACTTGTAGTAAAGAGACAAATCGGCAAGACAATGTTGGAATTATTGTTTAGGGGGTTTTCCATAGGCGTTGTCATCTATGAGTTTACACATTCGAAAGCTCTTGTCTTCTTTCAATAACCAGTATAGTATTCTACAATATTTTGTCCAGACATGATCCCACACGGTATGTTGTTAGATACAAGTAGATCTCTACAAAAATAGATCACATATTTGACGAGTTCTGAGGGCATATTTTTCAACCGATTATCCGTATCACCATGGGAACAGAAAAGTGAGCGG
Source organism: Bathymodiolus septemdierum (assembly GCA_963383655.1). NCBI lineage: Eukaryota > Metazoa > Mollusca > Bivalvia > Mytilida > Modiolidae > Bathymodiolus > Bathymodiolus septemdierum. The sequence goes on from OY726520.1 coordinate 90,613,036, forward strand.
TCATGTACATGTATATTTGTGTAACGATTTTGTCTCTTTCTGCGATTGTTCTATTCGATTTTGGAACTGTTCCGATAGCTTGGTATTTTTGTCGTTCATTTTATTGGAATTAAAACTGAAATCCTTTTCAGATATACCAGAAAGCCTTCATGGGTTCGTGTACAAACCGACATAATAAAAGCACTGAACAAATAAACATATGAATTTCAAAAATAGCTTTGCTATATGGGACAACGTACTTTCTCCTCATTACTTAGATAATAAAGGTTTTATTTCAAGCAGTTCGCTTTCCGGTATCGTCATCAAACGTTACAAGAATACACAAAAGACGCAGAATAATGTAAATATGTAGTTTCTATATATACATTGTATGCTTTGTAGACTTGGAAATGGTAAATAGCAGTAGCTGGAATAAAAAGCTATAATATTACAGAAAATGACAACATGCTTTATAGGAATTTGATAATATGTTATATTTTAAAATAAATTTTAATTCTTCAGCGCCATCTCCCCACTCTCTGTGCAAAAAGAACAGCACCGGGACTATGGTTTCTGCATTGTAAATACACCATGTGGTCATATAGAAGGGATTTTAATTAAATAAGATATACCTCCGTGTCTGTGAGAAATTAACTGTATCAAAAACATTAAACAAATGATGTGCATTGTTTTTGTAATTAATTGAATGTCAAATCACTGGTTAACAGATGGATTCTCTGTTGTCGACCTAAATCCTCTCTAAATGATACATTCCTATAGCCTACTATTATAATCGAAAGTCAGTGATCTTTTATGTTAATAGCTTATACTGTTGTAGGCAACTATTGCATTGTCTAATTATCATTAGCAAGTCAAATCTTATCGAATTCAGTCCACATCTTTTCTTCTTTAAGATAACTCTAAACTTAGCAACAACGTGATTGACATAAAAATATGTTTAATTCATACAGGAAAATGTGGGGGAATATATTGTCGTTTTGAGTAATTGTTTTCAGCATATTCAATGTTGATAAAAGATTGCTTTCTTTTAAATCATTGTACATTAAGTAGCCTACAGATATGTTCTGCTTATTCGTCGTTGTGTAATTCTAATACACTTATGTACCTGAGTTCACCCCGGTTTTTAGTGGGGTTAGTGTTGCCCGATTCTTAGTTTTCTGTGTAATGTGATGTAGATCTTTGTTTGTCCTTTTGTTCTTTTTGTTTTAGCCATTGTGTTGTCTGTTCGATTTACGGTTTGTGATTACTCCTTTGGTATCTTCAAACTCTTAATTCCTCAAATCTAGTGCAATGTGTAATGTTTTGTAGATCTTTGTTTGTCCTTTTGTTCTTTTTGTTTTAGCCATTGTGTTGTCTGTTCGATTTACGGTTTGTGATTACTCCTTTGGTATCTTCAAACTCTTAATTCCTCAAATCTAGTGCAATGTGTAATGTTTTGTAGATCGTTGTTTGTCCTTTTATCCTTTTTGTTTTGGCCTTTGTGTGGTCTGTTCTTCAATTTACGGTTTCTGATTACCCCTTTAATATCTTCAAACCCCTCTTCCTACAATGTTTTGTGACGATAACGTTACATCGTCGAAGAATTACAGAATTATAATACATGATTTAAGATGACAGAAACATCGTTATAAAACAGAGATAACGAGTCATTTAATATATTGTCACATTCCATATTTTATTTGATATAAGTAAAATATATCTCGAGGCGGAACAAAATTACGTCCGATTCCGGGTTCCGACATCCTGTATTATGACGCATATTTATTTACCCACAGCCAATTATTCAGTCATTTAATGAGTTACTTGGTTCTATCAATACATACTTTTCCAGATATTTAAGTTAAATATGTACATTTTCTAAGTGTGTTTATGCTAGTAGTATTCTTAGAAATTTAATACGCTTCAAATTTTGACATGCAAAAACTAGTAAAATACGTGTTTAAGATAAGACTTTAGATTTTGAACATTACTATGGTTAAATGTTAATAAAATAACGCCAATTGGTAAATCGGAGTATTCAGATGCCCATATAAAGACATAGCAACTGATTTAACATTTGCTTAAACCCATTTTCATCAATGTTTAACCGTATTGTGACAATCAAGAAACAAGAGACTACAATGGCTAGTAACTTCGTAAGTTTTCTTTAGTAAAGTACATATTAATAACATCTCGCGGTAAGATGAGCAAGAACAAATATCTACACCAGACAACATTGTGTATGATGATCGATTGGCTAAGACACACTAGACCATCGCTTCACACATTGTAAGGTTTCTTTAATTCCTTTATAATGTAAGGTCTTTTTATAATGCTGCAATGCTTTCCGCTCCGCATGTTTTTTTCTTCTTTATACTAAAATCAAAAATAAATTTCTGTAGCGTTACTACTTTCTTCAAACTAATTGTTACTGTATTCATCAACCTATATACTGCTTTCACCCTCTCAAGTGTTATGGTTTCCAGATATCTATCAATTGCAGGGGTTTCCATACGGTCAAATGTTATAAGTGGCTGGACTTGACCTCCTCATTAAAGCTGAAACATTGCTGAAGATGACGATAGAGATTAATACAATGTAACCCAATAACATATAATAGTTAGAAGTGGAAAATATACAATCAAAAATCTATCAGCATATAATTCCAAGCACGAAATTACATTTGAATTTCAATTTCCGAAAATAGTAGGGTTTATTTGTGTTTAACAGTTTGTAATACCATGTATAGCCCTCTCTGAACTACAACTAATTTCCGAATGTAATTTGTTCCAATGTAAGCTTGACTATTTCGGCTAGTTATCGTTTTGTTATTCAGTCTCATTTAATGACAGCTTCTTCATTTGTTACGATCTATCTATATCATTCATCATAAATCTTATATCCAGTTTCTTTATCCAATTGAACCTCAAGACCTCACGACACTATAAACAACAATAAGGCTAGTGATCTGATGATGATATTCTATCAATAGTTTAATGTTAAACCAGTTATTAACATCTTAAAGATATACATTGATTCTTATTAATAATTAATTATTTTATAATCCCGAGTTGACATTCCTATTATTAGTACATTTTGAATACAATGAGACAGAAACGTCATAAAGATTTAAAAAAATTAACGAGTTGGATGAATGGCGCGATATTGATGTCATTAGTTTAATTGGTGTATGAGCCCGAAGTACCGTCAGAAACAAACACACTTACTAGGTTGACTATAGGTACCTTGTAAAATATCTCACCTGAGATACCATTCTGACTTTAGACAAGCGCGAAGAAAGATTTGAAGATACAAAAGGGATAATGAGAAGCCGTAAATCGAAGAAAGACAGACAATACAATGTCAAAATAACAAGCAAACAATGATCTACAAAACACTACATAGAAAACTAAAACACGAACCAATCAAAAAGCCGGGGATGAACTCAAATGATCCCGCCACGAACATATTTTTTTATGCGGCACTACTGTGGCTTGCAAGTAGGATGCCACATGCAGATTTCCATCATAAAAGTCTATATATATTTTTCTAACGTTTAAGGCAAACTGAAAATTACTTAAACAATCATGTAATCCGGCCATTTGGACTAAAAAATACTTTGCTTCCACACATTTCTTTTCAAAATTTATAAATTCTAAATTGAGGCATCCACCTTGTAGACATGTTGTTGTTACCGGAAACTTAAATATCGTTCAAGACTGGGGAAGGTCAAATGTTTCCCTATAACAGGACCAATAATGAATTGGAAAATTGTGCAAGTCATTATTGACGATCTATGGTCTTATGGTAAAAATTATTTAAGGGAAAATTGTCTGGAAAATATCCCCTTTCAATAGTAGTATGACCAAATTTATAGACATTAAGGACATGACAATAACACTTTATCAGAAGAATATAAAATAAAACTAAAATATCTCCAGAATAAAATTAAGTTCTATTTGAAGAAATCTTTGGTTTTTGTCCCAGCTGCTAAAGCACCACATAACGTTTTCGCTGTATGACGCTACAATGGTATGTCAATATTATAAACTAGCAATTGTCAATCCAATAACTGTTAAAAACAGGTTATTTTAACCATGACCCTCATTTGAAAGCAAAACATAGAAGACTAGACCATATATATTGCACGCAATAATATCTGGTTTCAGACACTTATTCCGATCTATTACGTGATCTGTTATTAACAGAACATATAGGTTACTATTACTATAAATTTAATTTCAATGACTCTTTAAAAATGTTCGGGATTGCTTCGGAAATTGTCAATATATAACATTTAAAGCGGCAGACAATATTCTATAATAAATAATCTTCTGTAATTTGGTCCTTCAATCCTTACCTCGACTGTGTTATTGAAATTATTACACGTTATTTCGCATCAGTTACTTAACACAGAAACTATAACTACGTACAAAAACCACACCACTTAATCAAAATGTACTAAATAACCAACGTTCAACAAAACGTCATATGCAACTTTTTTTTTTAACACAATCCTGTATAGTAAATATAATTGTCTCCTATAAGATTTTAATTATTTTGTCATGTTTGCAACACCAGACCTACATTAAGCGAACTCGATAATTAGTATGGACAAACTGATAACATTGGGAAAATACTAATTAAAAAAAACTAATATACACGTGTAGTCGTATTCATTCTGTATCAAGTGTTAATAAACAAATGTTTGACATTTACATATTAATTACAAGGTGATATAGAGTCTTTTGTCTCTTTTCAATTCAACAAAATGTATATTTAAGATACAACTAACCGAGAAATTAGTTGGTATTGATGAATGTTTACACATGATGAAATAATTATTAGTATTATACTGATAAATGGCTAATAGTTTATTACCAAAAACATCACCGTCATTGTTTACAGTGATAATGATCTCAACCATGATACATGTAATGGTATTGTTATTGCTGTTTTCCTCATAGTAATAATAAGTGCAATCCTGGTAATTATAACAAACACTACGACCAAGAGTAAAAATAAAGCAACAGGATACAAACCTGATTCAAAAATAGGCAGTGCACATTCATGGGTGAACCCCATTATTAAGAGAGGATCACGACAGAAAATAGTCAAACGAACAGGTTATCGTCACATGTTTGGTGGGTGAATTAAATTTCTTTTTTTTTCCACACTTCTACAGCTGGCATGTGAAATGAAGAATAGATAGTTGGCATAACTCGTACACATAATTTTTATTTTATTTTATATCTGTGATTATATATATATATACTATATATATAGTAGTTTAAAGGGGGATCTAAAAGTTGGGAAAGTCTTTAGTCTATCTATCTGATATGTTCCAACATAATTTTAATTTCTCAATATGTAATCTTTCAAATGTATAAATAATCAACTCGGGCATTAACTGGACAATAAAGCTGCTCAATGCAGTGGGTTAATGTTATGAGTGTCTTAACTCCACTTTCACCATTTCAAGTATATCCTGGTAGTCTATTTTAAATGTTGAGAAAACCGCGGAAAACCACCGACCTATCTCACGAAAATGACAAACTTTACTACTTGAAGCTGTAACGATTACACCTCGTCTTGGTCGGCAATCGACCTTATAATATTAAGGTGATTTGAACTGATTGCATAGATAAATGTAAATACAACTACCATACTAATTCAACCACAAAAAGAAAAAAAAGAAGAATCGACTTCCTACTTAGTAGCTGATATTTTAAACAAAAGTACAATGGCCAAATGTGCATCATGTAAGTCAGAAAAAGGCAAAATAATATTAACCTGGATTTGCTTAGCTAATCTTAAACTTGTCTTCAGTATATCTGTTTGTTGTTGTCTTTCCGATGTTTAGAATGGTCCCTAAAGCATAGAACGCTGCAGTATAAATTCTCTCTATTGGATGTTTATTGCTATATCACATCAGTATTTCCGGTAATACAAATTAATTATTCAAGTTAGCACTTTATAACCGTTCAACACAGATAATGTAATAATTTACAAGAGTTGAGTGTTAGCAGTTACAGTCTGATTTCCATCTAATGAGCAAATTGAAAGAGACAACATGTAACTAACTGGCTGTTTATTTTTCATATAATATCCATTTACACATTAACCAATGCATGCCGCCACCATATTATAACTGAAATATTGTTGAAAATGGCATTAAATCACCATATTAACCCCAACCCAATACATGCAAATAACACTTTACATGCTCATTTTCGTTATAAAAAGTTAAAACTAACCCTAACCACAATTGTCTGAAATGTCATCCAATATAAAAATACCAAATATATTTGGAATTGAAATTAATATAAAGAAAACAATTTCTCACTTTTGAGACAGACCAGTTCCTATTTTTAGCGATGTAAGATTTTCTTATCTTTCACTAGTGCAAGACAAAAAAATCACGTGCGTTTTACCGGCAAATGCATTATAAATGCGCAAATCCTAACAATCAGCCATATTATTACATAATAACCTTCACGCAATACACAAAAATACGGAACTACTTTTTTGATTGACATGAAGTGGAAATAACTCACATTGTTTACATGATCGTCTGCTAAAAGTACATAAACAAACACGAAACTAAATGCAGCTGATAAAAGTGAGATATAAAATCAAACACCGGCAAAAAGGGCAAGAAAATGTGGTCTACTTGTTACAATGTCTTATCTTGTGTTTTAATTTGATGCCAGTTCAGTCTTCTATGGCTGTCTTCATTTCAATCATCCAAACATAGTCTTCATATAAATTCATGATCACAATTGATTGGAATATTTTTCTTACACTTATCATTAACTATGTCGGTCGACATAATCTACATCCCATGGCTAACGAATTACATTCTTATCAGATCTTATCAAATGGTGTTAAACCGATTTCATTTGAAACAGGTCATGATATCTACCATTAGCTCTGGTGTAAACTGGATGACAAACCTATGTAATTGATAAAGAAGACAAACACAACGATGTAATAGGAAACGATCCACAATGATCTAACGTTTTCAATCATTGGTCATTAATAATAAATCGTTTTTCAATCCCAACAACTCCGTAAAACCATCATGTTGCCAATAGCATGTTTCAAAATTCACAAATTGGTTTTCTTAGATTAGAATGAGAATTTGGCACTACAAGATAGCTGGTTTCTATTTCCGTAAATGGCATTTATCTACTGCAGACTCCATTACATATCTTCTCTTTGTAAAGAAAAGGCATGATACAAAGGATCAATAACACATTAATGCTTATAACTGGATATTTACACTAATCATTAAGATAAATACATGAGCTTTTCAACAGTTAACTTAAGAAAGTTTTAGATCATTAGCACAAACGTGTAATTTATCAACATGATAAACTGAATCTTTTCTTGCCGAGTAAACCTTTTGAACTGAATAAGCCATATTTCAAAGAATGAAATCTTGTTCTCTCCTAATAATATAATGTACTTTTGTCTTTGTTAAGCGAATGTATACAGATCGGGTACTCTATTAAAGCTTTAATTATTTATTTATTTTTCCTTTGTTATACAACTAATTCGTCTTTTTATATGCTAAACTGGTAATAAAGAGTTCACAACATACAAAATTGCGAAAATACGTAATAACACTTAAAATGACTTAATAGAGTGGTTGTTATTTAACACCAATCGATCAATCAGTGCTTATCTTGTTAGTTTTTTTTATGTTGTCCTATTATGAGTCTTTACGTTCCGAGTTCCGTGTTGTGATGTCCGTTACGATTTCTACATAAAACGATGATGGATTAGTCTTTACCTCCAGTTGTTTGTAGGAGGGTCCATGTTTTATTTAACTTATTTATGTTTGTTTTAGTCTTTACCTCCAGTTGTTTGTAGGAGGGTCCATGTCTTATTTACCTTATTGATGTTTGTTTTAGTCTTTACCTCCAGTTGTTTGTAGGAGGGTCCATGTTTTATTTACCTTATTTATGTTTGTTTTAGTCTTTACCACCAGTTGTTTGTAGGAGGGTCCATGTTTTATTTACCTTATTTATGTTTGTTTTATTCTTTACCACCAGTTGTTTGTAGGAGGGCTCATGTCTTATTTACGTTATTGATGTTTGTTTTAGTCTTTACCTCCAGTTGTTTGTAGGAGGGCTCATGTCTTATTTACGTTATTGATGTTTGTTTTAGTCTTTACCACCAGTTGTTTGTAGAAGGGTCCATGTCTTATTTACCTTAGTTATGTTTGTTTTAGTCTTTACCTCTAGTTGTTTGTAGGGGGGTCCATGTCTTATTTACCTTATTGATGTTTGTTTTAGTCTTTACCTCCAGTTGTTTGTAGGAGGGTCCATGTTTTATTTACCTTATTTATGTTTGTTTTAGTCTTTACCACCAGTTGTTTGTAGGAGGGTCCATGTCTTATTTACGTTATTGATGTTTGTTTTAGTCTTTACCACCAGTTGTTTGTAGGAGGGTCCATGTCTTATTTACCTTAGTTATGTTTGTTTTAGTCTTTACCTCCAGTCGTTTGTAGGAGGGTCCATGTCTTATTTACCTTATTTATGTTTGTTTTAGTCTTTATCTCCAGTTGTTTGTAGGAGGGTCCATGTCTTATTTACCTTATTTATGTTTGTTTTAGTCTTTATCTCCAGTCGTTTGTAGGAGGGTCCATGTCTTATTTACCTTATTTATGTTTGTTTTAGTCTTTATCTCCAGTTGTTTGTAGGAGGGTCCATGTCTTATTTACCTTATTTATGTTTGTTTGCGTATAGTGTTGTCCACCACTTATTGTATTGTGTTTTGTCTTGTTCATCATCGTCGTCGTTTTGCCAGTTTCTCTGGATTGTCCATTTTGATTGCCACTTCAGTATTCTCTAACGTTTATTTGTTATAACTTGAGTCAAACGATATTGTTAATACATTTAGCAATAGAAATAAGATTGATCTGATCCCAGTTTTGTTATTTTTTCATGTAGTAATTTTCTTCTAATATATCTTAAATTGTTTTATTGTCAGTATGGCTGTTGTATGTATCAACACCAAATGTAAACACATTTACTAAGATATAATGGTATATTGTAACAGTACGTTCTTATGTCACAACACATTTTACCATTCAAAAAGAATGCGGTCGAGACTCTATTTTTCAAAATAGGCAAAAAATAAGGCAGGTCAGAGCAAACTAATCGTAATTTTCATTTCGTCAATTGACAATCCTATATATATATTTTGTAAGTAGAAACCACACAATTTAATAGTTTATTTCGTGATTGTTTTTAGTCTCATTACAATTGTAGTAGATCAAATTAATTATGAAATAAGGTTTATTTTTAGAAGTTGTTATTATATGAAATCAGACAAGGCAGATCAAAACATTGCATTATTACTGCAATTACATTAATTTAACATGGCATATACACATTATTACTGGTATGTAGATTTCTAAACAATGGTCAGACATACATATCTTGTGTCCATTCCATGTTAACGAGGATAAACAATTTTTTACCAAGCCATTGTTATAGACAACACTATTTGACCCCTCTATTTTTTTCACAAACAATATCAACTTGACTTGTTGGCAATAATACAAATATTTTGTTAGCAACATTAAGAACTGTCAAGGAGTTAGCAACACTAACAATTGTCAAGGAGTTAGCAACACTAACAATTGTCAAGGAGTTAGCAACACTAACAATTGTCAAGGAGTTAGCAACACTAACAATTGTCAAGGAGTTAGCAACACTAACAATTGTCAAGGAGTTAGCAACACTAAGAACTGTCAAGGAGTTAGCAACACTAACAATTGTCAAGGAGTTAGCAACACTAACAATTGTCAAGGAGTTATCAACACTAACAATTGTCAAGGAGTTAGCAACACTAACAATTGTCAAGGAGTTAGCAACACTAAGAACTGTCAAGGAGTTAGCAACACTAACAATTGTCAAGGAGTTAGCAACACTAACAATTGTCAAGGAGTTAGCAACACTAACAATTGTCAAGGAGTTAGCAACACTAACAATTGTCAAGGAGTTAGCAACACTAACAATTGTCAAGGAGTTAGCAACACTAAGAACTGTCAAGGAGTTAGCAACACTAACAATTGTCAAGGAGTTAGCAACACTAACAATTGTCAAGGAGTTAGCAACACTAACAACTGTCAAGGAGATAGCAACACTAACAATTGTCAAGGAAACTCTCGTCAGTTCCTCGATCACAGAGCTTAAATAAGCAGATCTTCAAAATAGAATACATTGGTACACGGTATATTCATTTTTTGTATTTTAAAATGTCAACATATTTAACTGTTCTTTTTTCATAGACACCAGCTGTTGGAAGGAAGGTGATATTTCGCCAGATAATCAATTTCATTTATTCGGTTTTCAGTAATAATCTCCGTGCACGTAAATATAACTTAATCAAATGTCACTAATTACTATTGTAGAAGATTGAGATGCAGATTTAATGGCTTATGGAGTTTATAATCTGATCTGCTTTCAAATCAGAAGAACTAAAAATAACACCTATCCCATAACTAATCTTCAGAAAGCTTCACAAGGCAGTTGTATAACCTACGATTAACAAAGATTAGATTTACAGACACTTGGTCAAGACATGACATTCAATTGATATAATCTAATTCAGCTCACAAATTGGTATCTGTTGATGAACGCATGTTTTACTACACTATCTACAAAGCCACAGTCAATTGTTAATATAATACAGTTTACAGTTCTTGGTAGTACACTTCTAATCCCACCATGTTTTACTACACTATCTACAAAGCCACAGTCAAGTGTTAATATAATACAGTTTACAGTTCTTGGTAGTACACTTCTAATCCCACCATGTTTTACTACACTATCTACAAAGCCACAGTCAAGTGTTAATATAATACAGTTTACAGTTCTTGTTAGTACACTTCTAATCACACCACGTTTTACTACACTATCTACAAAGCCACAGTCAAGTGTTAATATAATACAGTTTACAGTTCTTGTTAGTACACTTCTAATCACACCATGTTTTACTACACTATCTACAAAGCCACAGTCAAGTGTTAATATAATACAGTTTACAGTTCTTGTTAGTACACTTCTAATCCCACCATGTTTTACTACACTATCTACAAAGCCACAGTCAAGTGTTAATATAATACAGTTTACAGTTCTTGTTAGTACACTTCTAATCACACCACGTTTTACTACACTATCTACAAAGCCACAGTCAAGTGTTAATATAATACAGTTTACAGTTCTTGTTAGTACACTTCTAATCACACCATGTTTTACTACACTATCTACAAAGCCACAGTCAAGTGTTAATATAATACAGTTTACAGTTCTTGGTAGTACACTTCTAATCACACCATGTTTTACTACACTATCTACAAAGCCACAGTCAAGTGTTAATATAATACAGTTTACAGTTCTTGTTAGTACACTTCTAATCACACCATGTTTTACTACACTATCTACAAAGCCACAGTCAAGTGTTAATATAATACAGTTTACAGTTCTTGTTAGTACACTTCTAATCACACCACGTTTTACTACACTATCTACAAAGCCAATCAATGAAAAACCAGTAAAATGTTTACCAGGATTTTCTTTTCCTTTTATATACGGTTTTTGTATATTACTTTACGTAGGTTTTCATTTTATTTAAATATTCACGTCATATAATTTCAGACATGCTCTCAGAATAAATAAAAAATATCCTTTTATCCTCCCATGTAAGTTTTCAAGTATCAATATACCAAAGCAATACTAAAAGTTCTTAAGTCTTTATGTGTATCTGCATGCCTAAAGCTTTAAAGCATAAGTATTATTTATACATGTAATTAGAAATTACTTCCAGACTATATGAATGTTCGTCTTATTTTCTATGGCCCCTGGTGTTCTTTTGTATATAATATTTCTAATCGTTCCTTAACTACCGTTTATCGTCAAAAGATAGTGCGTCATAATATAAACGGATATTAATATGAAAAAGTAGCACAAGAACAGAACAACAAATTTTATATCTGTGAATAAAATGAAAAACAAAAAAATACCATACTGTCGAAACTGTTAAAATACCATACTGTCGAATCTGTAAATATACCATACTGTCGAAACTGCTAAAATACCATACTGTCGAAATTGTTAAAATACCATACTGTCGAAACTGCTAAAATACCATACTGTCGAAACTGTTAAAATACCATACTGTCGAAACTGTTAAAATACCATACTGTCGAAACTGTTAAAATACCATACTGTCGAAATTGTTAAAATACCATACTGTCGAAATTGTTAAAATACCATACTGTCGAAACTGTTAAAATACCATACTGTCGAAACTGTTAAAATACCATACTGTCGAAACTGTTAAAATACCATATTGTCGAAACTGTTAAAATACCATACTGTCGAAACTGTTAAAATACCATACTTTCGAAACTGCTTCAAAATTCAATACAAACATCGTAGAGAGAGGTAACATTTGATGCTAAAGATCACTATCAAAATTGATACATTTGTTTAGAGCAATTTTATTTTAATTAAATTGGATGTGACTTTCAATTACATCTGTTTATATAGATCCGTCAAAGAACAATCCTTTCTGTGGAAATAATTATCTAAATATTACAGAAAGATATTATTCAGAATTCAGTCAAGTCACTTTCAAAACAAAGACAAAAACAAGGTCATTACCAACATACGTGCTTGTTAATGGTTATCGACAAACAAGATCATTACACACATATGTACCTGTTTATGGACAAACAAGGTCACATTACAAACATACGTGCCTGTTTATGGTTATCGACAAACAAGGTCATTACAAACATGTGCCTGTTTATGGACAAACAAGGTCACATTACAAACATACGTGCCTGATTATGGCTACAGACAAACAAGGGCATTACAAACATATGTGCCTGTTTATGGTTATCGACAAACAAGGTCATTACAAACATGTGCCTGTTTATGGCTACAGACAAACAAGGGCATTACAAACATATGTGTCTGTTTATGGTTATCGACAAACAAGGTCATTACAAACATATGTGCCTGTTTATGGTTATCGACAAACAAGGTCATTACAAACATATGTGTCTGTTTATGGTTATCGACAAACAAGGTCATTACAAACATGTGCCTGTTAATGGCTACAGACAAACAAGGTCATTACAAACATATGTGTCTGTTTATGGTTATCGACAAACAAGGTCATTACAAACATGTGCCTGTTAATGGCTACAGACAAACAAGGGCATTACAAACATATGTGTCTGTTTATGGTTATCGACAAACAAGGCCATTACAAACATATGTGCCTGTTTATGGTTATCGACAAACAAGGTCATTACACACATATGTGTCTGTTTATGGTTATCGACAAACAAGGTCACATTACAAACATGTGCCTGTTAATGGCTACAGACAAACAAGGGCATTACAAACATATGTGTCTGTTTATGGTTATCGACAAACAAGGTCATTACAAACATATGTGCCTGTTTATGGTTATCGACAAACAAGGTCATTACAAACATGTGCCTGTTAATGACTACAGACAAACAAGGGCATTACAAACATATGTGTTTGTTTATGGTTATCGACAAACAAGGTCATTACAAACATATGTGCCTGTTTATAGATATCGACTGAAATATATACTGTTGCCACTAGAGGTATTGAAATTGTAAGAATATAGTACACAACTTGGAAAATAATCTGCGAAATGAACAACTAGACAGTTTTTTTGGAGTCTTATAGACAGTATTCTCCAATAACGGACCGCTAATCTGCGTACATTTCTTTGGTAGATATTCATTGTTCTGTGGTATTCTGTGGTGTGTTGTGATGTTCTGTCGAACAAATACGAACATAATTATGTATTTGATTCGCCCAGGAAATACAGCTGACGATCATTTCGGATGAGTTGTACCCAACAATGGAGGAAATAGGTCAGGTTTATCATGAGGTTTCCTCGCGAGTATTTTCCGTAAGCTTTAAATGGCATCTCCTTAAAATACAAGTCTAAAATGCAGCTTGATTAGCACTAAAGTATCAAATTATACCTCCTCAGCATAGAAATATTACAAATGCATAGAGGTTAAATGCTATCTACTGAACAAGGAATACACATGCTACATACTAAACAAAGAAGTTAAATACTACCTACTTAGAAATAACGATAAATGTGCTAGTATAACATCTGTATTTCTCTCCCATCAAAGTTACCAAACATTATATAGTATTACAGACTGGTTGTTAATCAACTTATAATAACACCATTATCTTTAATTAATTACATTAATGTCGTTATCTTTGTCGTAAGCACAACGTAATTACATTTATCCTATAGAGAATGCATTTTTGGCGTTATCGGTGCCAACCGTATTGAATATTCTACCCATTGAATATTCTATACATTGACACTGTACTTCACAGTTTATATAATTATATAAATTGTAAATACAAATCACAAGACCACAGTAAGTGTATCATACATGTGTGTACATGAAACTTATTAAACCTTCTTTATCTTTATCAAATATGCACATATTAAGCATGTTCGGTTCGTCTTTATCTCCAGTTGTTTGTAGGAGGGCTCATGTCTTACTTACGTTATTTGTGTTTGCTTGCACATAGTGGTGTCCAACACATATTGTGTTGTGTATTTGTGTTATTTTTCTTCGTCGTGTGCGCCCTCTGTTATCAGTTTCTCTGGATTGTCCATTTTTGATTGCCCCTTCAGTATTCTCTAACGTTATTAAGAAGATGTGTATTGTGGACATTTCCCCGACACTAAATTGAAGAAAAAAAACTTAACCTTGACATATTCTATTTTTAAAGTACCAGTGTCCAGCATGTGAATGGCCTTTACAAGTTAGCTAAGTATAGTTTGTGATATAAATTGCGCATGTAATAATAATAATAAACAATACTATCGTCAGCCATTGATTATAAACAGGGAGTATATAATATTATAATAGTCACCTCGGGAATGATATAGGTCATAGATTCACAGCTCTCGTCATTAGCTGGTGAGAAGGAATCGCTAGTATCATGTATAAATACAATATTCTTCTTTGATGTTGTTTATTATAGAATTTATAATAGTAATTTATGTTTTTTAACGCCACTTTCAACAATATTTCAGTTATATCGTGGCGGTCTCTTTGAATAAAATAAATATTCGATGCCATATACCTTAATGAACCACATTTGCTAAACGTGCGATTCATCTTCCTTTATTATCGTAAAAATTCATCAAAAATCTAATTCAATACGTTTGATCACAAATGTGAGGTATTTAATTGTTATGTTACTTTCTAACATACTGTAGAGGAATGACATGCAAAAAGTTAACGTACATTAGCTAAAATATTATATTATCTCTATCTTATCGTACAAATACATAAAATAAACACAATTCAATATGTGTGATCACACATGTAAAGTATTTCACTTCTCTGTGTTACTGTCCACCATACTGGAGAGAGATAACAGGCAAAAAGGTAACGGACGACGAACATAAATTGATAGCAAACGCTCATATGGTATTTGACTAGATGAACTGAAAATAAAATAGGCTACAAAATAAATAACGTGGATAAAGATATAAAACAGAGATAATTAGGAAAAAAACTAGCTGTCGTTGGGGTAAACTGGCACGAACTCATTTATTTATCACTGCAGCCTATAAATCTAATGACATTTAAATCGGTAAATCTTAAATAAATAGAAGACTTTGTGGGATGAATTTATTAACGTACATCAGTTGAAGGCTACACAGCCTGATCAAGTATTTCGGCCATCAATGGAAGAGTGACAAATTATTACAGTAATAATGCTTCTATAACAATTAACAGGAGGAAGTCAGCCAATCATATGACAATAAACAGCCAACCAATAAGCTTAAACATTTTTGTCACATGACAGTAAACAGCCAACCAATAAGCTTAAACATTGTTGTCACTATTATTATTTAATCTTAGTGCATACAACCCAAACCTTCATTTTGTTTTTGGACAAAATACACTTTTTAAATTACTGGTAGCTGCCATGACAGAAAATACATTTGGAATTCAGGTAAAAATCAGAATGTTGTTCCTTTAAGAAATCTCCACCAGGCGTGTTTTCTGAAGCAACTGTGTTTTCCCACCATATAACTTGAACTTATCACGAACTCGTTAAAATTGAAAATGACTAAGAATCTTTTCAATCATGTAATTTTGCACTTTTAAAGTTCTGATACAATGTACTTTAACATATAATACAACATACATATTTTCAGTAAGAATTGTACACCATGAGTTTGACATTTCACACTAAAGTATTTCCATCTTTAAAGTGAAATAACCAACCAAATAAATGATATGCTGATTGATAATTCATCTTTGTATTAAGTAAATGTATTGTTTTATAAGTATTGATCAATTCCTCAGGAATCAGTAAACAATAAAATATTTAAACATCTTAATTTCAATTTTAGCCTTAGATCTTTATAT
Source organism: Bathymodiolus septemdierum (assembly GCA_963383655.1). NCBI lineage: Eukaryota > Metazoa > Mollusca > Bivalvia > Mytilida > Modiolidae > Bathymodiolus > Bathymodiolus septemdierum. The sequence goes on from OY726520.1 coordinate 90,629,507, forward strand.
CTTAACAAACCATTTTGTTTTATACGTAATTTTAAATGTGTTATTGATTTATGTGATTGGGATTTTTTCCATGTATCAGTAATATTTCAGGTTTTCAATCTGATGGAATCGTTTGTCTAGAAGCAATTAAACATTCTATTATTAGGTATATTTTCTCCTCAAAATAAAGCTATTTTAAAGGTTATTGGGATATTTAATATTACATAAGTACAACTAATTGATAGTTTTTGATAGATCTACACTGTATGTCTTATACCACCCTCTAAACATTAAGTGATGTTCATCAATCGTTTTTCTGTTGAACATAATACAAATACATGAACGTCTAGAAATATTAATATATCTTCCAGTTTCTACATTCAGCAACAAGAATTAATTCTATCAAGTGTTACATGTACATGAATTGTAGTGTCTGTCCTTCTTCGATTTACGGCTTCAGCATACACCTTTGATATCTTCAAACTTTCCTCATATGAACTATTCAAGGAACGAATAACATAAAACTGTAAGTCATGACCACTTCCAGAGGGAACCCGGGGTACAGAAATATTACATAGTGTCTTGTTGTTGGGTGCAACTCCTCCCCCGATTCTTCGGGACGAATCAAATGCACAACTCACTATTATGACGAAATTATGGAGAATGCTCATTCCTTTCATGTAAAAGACAACTTGCAACAGTTCCTTATAAGCAGAAGCTTGCTATGAGTTGCCAAAGGTGGACCGTTGTACGACAGAATTTTCCGACTCAATCCATTACATTCACTTCTTCCTGTGGCAATATAAGCTTCAGCCCATAGGCCTACCTAAGTACCAACTGTTTACCTACATGTTTTGTTTTTGTTTTTTGTTGATTGGTTTGTTTGTTTTTGTTTTGTTTTTTTCGTCATGAGTATAGTTGAAATACTGCTGATTTCACGTTAAACAAAAAGGAATAAGTCAGCAATGAAGACCATGGTGTTGATGTATATTACATTTTGATGAGGTTTCAATAAAAGATAAGAATCTAAGATATAAAATATCTATAACAAATTCATTTACAAATAACTGAGTATTTCCAACATATTCAGCCTCACAAACCACACATATATATTATATTTCACATTTTACATGTCAGTTGAGTTTCTTATTACATTTAAATAAAACTTGACTCGTGCTTATCTTCAAGAATACTCTTTAATATGTAACTCATTCTAAAATATCAATTAATTATACAGAGTCGGACTGTCTAATTCAAAATATAGCATATGATTAAAAGTTCCTTCGCATGTTTTGAAAATCTTTTAAGATAATACAAACGTAACGTTATTATGACAGCTGTCCTGTGAAACCTCATACTTCACAACTACAATGCAAAACAAGATTAAATCTATCAAACAGAGATCTTTAAGTCATTACTTAATTTAACAAACATCTTTAACTAATAATTTATGGATTTAATTAAACTCAGTTATACCAGTTATAAAATTAAGAAATAAATCATGGAAGCCAGAATGTGTTGGGAGTTTTAACATGGGTTGGCGGATATTAGTATTTTATCCCGAGCCAGAGGGGATGGATAAAATTTACTAATATCCGCCAACCCATGTTAAAACTCAAAACACATTCTGACTTCCATGATTTATTTCGATTCTGATATGTCATAAGAGTACAAATACGGTAGTATAGTTTGATTGGAAGACGGTAATTTATATTTACGCTTGCGGAAAATATCGCACACAATTTATGCTGCCAAATTCGAGCAGACGATAATTCATCAACATGTACATTTACGACGGAAAGGTCAGTCACATTCACCGGCGCATGTGCGAATGAGATTATACCATCGATAAATCGCTCGTTTTGTCTACAAAGCGAAAGATGGGCGTAATGTTAGAATTGTAGCAGAATATTCTGGTGGTACTCTATACTTCAGACCTATGTAGGCTATACCGTATTTTGTTCATCCGTAAGCTAGACACAGGGTCATTGTAGCTTGTGTGTAACAATATAAAAATGTCTAGATAGTGAATTATAAATGGTGTCCATAGGTCTTTTCCACGGGTATAGGGATCGGTGAAACTTTTATTTGCATGTCTTTAAACTGTCCTATGTGACCCACGTTTTAACCTTACTGTATTTAACTTGCTCTCATTGACCAACATTTAAATCGATTGTTCTGGTTCTTTAAATGCTAAATTTGTATTGCACTATAAATCAAACCATATTGCACTTAACTTCTAAAGTTTCTTCGACTTAAACCAGATTTAATATTAATTTCCAATTATCCAAGTGTAATCTATGATTTCCTTGCACCGTTAAACTTTGTATGAAAAACCCAATATATACTTAAAATTGTGATGAATTTAGAAATGTTCTTTAAACTAAGTTTTCTAAAAAAATTTACAAAAAAGTAATAATAAATTTACAAATCAATCAGTACATTACACAAAATAAAAACGACTTTCAAATATTTTGGTGGTACTACATTCCTTTGTATTTATACATTTATTCTTCGACAGCAAACATTGGGATATCATAGGAAAAATGTTCCCAAAATTGTTTACGCAAAAAAAGTAATTGAGGTTAAAACAGAAAAGCTCGCCAATCGTATATACAAGGATAGAAAGGCACATACATTGAAATATCTCGTCCTTCTTAAGTACATGGAATGGTGGTTTCTGATCTTTGTAAATGTTCCATACCGTAATAAACATATATTGTGTACCGCTCCACAACTAACAAAATCGTCAAAAGTACAAATTTCCTTTAGAATACCGAAGCTTACAACTTGAAGATATGAAAGTTTACCTCCGTATAAACTTTAGTATATATAGGAGTGTTTTATACTGTCAATAACGGACCCCGCTGATATGATTTCGTCAGCAGCGTTTTAATTGGTTACTGTATGAACTTAAGTATTCTCTCGGGTTTTTTCTGTGCTCTCTATAACCGAACCCGCTGTCATGATTTGGTCAACAACGTTTAATTGGTCAATTTAAAGTACATATGAACGTAAGCTAAAATCTTGTTATATCAGATATAAATGGAGCGTAGCATATTTATAAGTTATATATTAGTGCATTCAAAAATACAGAATGTAATCTAACAGTACCGTATTTGAAAGGCAAATGCATGTGCGACAATCGAACTCTATCTACTTATCTATCTACAGGATACTTCTAAACTTCAATGTGTTGAAGACTTCTTAGAAGGCATGCTAGGGAAACGAAAATTTGAATAACATATATACATTTATGAATAAACATTTATTTTTTGATTTTTTTTATAGGATAAAACAACATAATATATTAATGCTGATATTGTAAGATAAACTATTGTGTCATCTGCACAGAGGCGAATGTTTCTTTTAAGGGTGTCTGGCATGTCATTTATGTATATAAGGAAAAGACAAGGACCAAGGACAGAGCCTTGGGGGATGCCTGACAATACAGGGCAACTGTTCGATGCGTGGCCATCAACCACCACCCTTTGAAATCTATGTGATAACCATGCCCCTATCTAGTTTGAGGTTTTGTTGTTTATATCCATACGTTTTAACTCACAGCATTAGCAGTGATAATCTCTGACTGGATCGATACCATACAAGCACGTCTATGACGCCTTTCCCTAAATTAATATATATGTTTAGACTCATAAAACAACAAGATATGATTATAATCTAACGATTATGAAATCTCCCAAACCGGCCACTGACACTATCTACCCACATATCAAATTTTGATGATATCGGACAATGTTGAATTTTTATGCCGTGTTTTGGCACCCATTTTGAAAATGGCAGACATCTTGAAAATTTTGAAAACGCAGAATTGCTCCTCTAATGGTGACCTATCACTATGTCAAAATTTATGTCTCTATCATTATTCAGTTAGAAGTTATCAACATTAATGTACGAAATTTCAAGTTTCCCATAGGATTCTATAGTAACCCCCACCCCCTTTGAACCCCCAAACATATGGATTTGACCCCCTTTACCACAAATCTGAAGAAAACTTTAGGATCAACTAGAAACATATATCTATAACTCCACCAAGTTTCATGAAATTCTGTCCTGTAGTTCCTGAGATCTGCCGTGGACAAGTTCATGGTGCACGGAAAGAAAGGAGAATAAGAATAAGAATAATAATAATAATAATAAGAAACGGAGCAAAAACAATAAGTCTCCAAACGTTGTTTGGGAGACTTAATTAGGAGTTAATTTAGCTTAAACATATTTCATTTGCCTACAAAAATAGTAGATAGGATTGGAGATAATTAGTAATAGCAACGTTAGTGAAGTCATTATTCTTTTACAAAAACATAAACAAAAATTTATAGCACAAAATGGCGATAATTATACATATACATTTCAATATGCTATATTTAGAGACGATAACATTAAAGAAAATATGAAGAAAATAAGGTAGAGTAAAAAAAAGTGTTCAAAACTTCAAGGCGGGGGAAAAGGCAGAAGGAAGGCGTAATGAAAAACGAAACCAAAATACTGCTTGAAGCGAGTATGTTAGCTTCATCTGACTGGAGCGAGTATGTTAACTTCATCTGACTGGAACGAGTATGTTAGCTTCATCTGACTGGAGCGAGTATGTTAACTTCATCTGACTGGAACGAGTATGTTAGCTTCATCTGACTGGAACGAGTATGTTAACTTCATCTGACTGGAACGAGTATGTTAGCTTCATCTGACTGGAACGAGTATGTTAACTTCATCTGACTGAAGTGAGTATGTTAGCTTCATCGGACTGGAGCGAGTATGTTAGAAATATCAAACTGAGTGAGTATGTTAGTAACATCAAACTGAGTGAGTATGTTAGTAACATCAAACTGAGTGAGTATGTTAGTAACATCAAACTGAGTGCTTGTGTTAGTAACATCAAACTGAGTGACTATGTTAGTAATATCAAACTGAGTGAGTATGTTAGTAACATTAAACTGAGTGAGTTGTTAGTAACATCAAACTGGGTGAGTATGCTAGTAACATCAAACTGGGTGAGTATGCTAGTAACATCAAACTGAGTGAGTATGTTAGTAATATCAAACTGAGTGAGTATGTTAGTAACATCAAACTGAGTGAGTTGTTAGTAACATCAAACAGGGTGAGTATGTTAGTAACATCAAACTGAGTGAGTATGTTAGTAGCATCAAACTGAGTGAGTATGTTAGTAACATCAAACTGAGTGAGTATGTTAGTAACATCAAACTGAGTGAGTATGTTAGTAATATCAAACTGAGTATGTTAGTAATATCAAACTGAGTGAGTATGTTAGTAACATCAAACTGAGTGAGTATGTTAGTAACATCAAACTGAGTGAGTATGCTAGTAACATCAAACTGAGTGAGTATGTTAGTAATATCAAACTGAGTATGTTAGTAATATCAAACTGAGTGAGTATGTTAGTAACATCAAACTGAGTGAGTATGTTAGTAATATCAAACTGATTGAGTATGTTAGTAACATCAAACTGAGTATGT